>JACYFF010031956.1:16135202-16151111 GCA_017589665.1 Selenicereus undatus | reverse complement strand
AGGTTCAGGTTTTTAATACCCAAACCTCCTTTCTTTTTGGGTTGGCAAACTATGTCCCATGCAACATAGGGGGTCTTCTTGTATTCACTCCCCCCCCCCCCAAAGGTAATTCCTGTAGAGTCTCTTCACTTGATCCCCAACTTTCTGTGGAAAAATGAAGACTTGTGCCCAATAGTTGAAAGTGACTAATAAGACAGTGTTTACCAGCATCACTCTCCCAACATATGAAATGGTTCTTGAAGCCCATGTGGTTATCCTAACTGTGATATTGTCCACTAGAGTCTTGCATTCAACCTTTGATAGCTTACTTGCTGTGATTGGTAAGCCTAGGTAAGTAAAGGGGAGTGTCCCCTCAGTAAACCCTGTCAATGTCTGGCATTCTGTTTTTGCCTGAGTACTTGTTCCCCCAAAAACAATTTGGGACTTGGACATGTTAGCTGTCAGCCCTGTGCTCATTATGAATTGCTGGAAAGCCTCCATTAGGGTCTTTACTGACTCAGTGTTAGCTTTGCAGAATATGATCAAGTCATCTGCAAACATAAGGTGAGTCATTCCAAATTTTTTGGAGTGTGGGTGAAATTCGAACCCTATCTTAACACTTGCTCTTTTGAACAATCTAGAAAGATATTCCATGGTGATGACAAACATCAGTGTTGAGAGAGGGTCTCCTTGTTTTAAGCCCCTTTTTCCTTTGAAAAAGGCCCCTTGTTGGCCATTGATGCTTATAGAGAAGTGGACAGATTGAATACATTGCATAATCCAATTTGTGAAAAGGGGGGAATTTAAGAGCACTTAGCCAGTCCTTTAGGAAGCCCCATTTCACTGAGTCAAAAGCTTTTTGGAGGTCTACCTTCATAAGGCAGCTTGGAGGTGATGCTTTCCTATTGTAGACCTTTGCTAAATCTTGACAAAGGAGTACATTAAATAGCAGTTCCCTTCCTTTAACAAATGTACCCTGTCCCTCACTTATGATGCTTGGTAAGACCTCTTTTATTCTACTGCATAGCAGTTTAGTTATGGTTTTGTAGATGACATTACAGCATGATATTGGTCTGAAATCTGCTGCTTTTTGGGGACTCATGACTTTGGGAAGCATTACTAGCTTTGTTTCACCATAAAAACTTGGGATGTCCCCAGTCCTGAAAAATTCATGGACTGCCTGGCATACTAAGGGCCCTGTGTGCTTCCATCTTGCTTTGAAAAACCCACTGTTAAAACCATCTGGTCCTGGGGATTTACAGTTGGGAATGGAGAAGAGAGCCTCCTTTATCTCAGTGTCCTAGAATGGTTGACATAACCTAAGTTACTATTCTATGGACAGGGTGTGCCCATTTGCAATAATTTAAGTATCTATAGGCTAATTATGTACTTCGTGCTGCCCTAGCATACCCTTATAGAACTGTGTGATTGTAGCTGCCACCTCTTCAAAACCCTCTACCCAATTGTCCTAGCTGTCCCTCAACTTTGTAAATATTTGTCATAACCTTTCTTTGCTTGATCTTTGCCATGAAAAACCTGGTGCATTCATCCCCTAGCCCTATCCATTCTGCCTTGCTTTGCTGCTTGATTAGGGAGAGTGCTGAGTTAGTGATAGATACATAGCTTTGTCTTGTGTCCCTTTCCTTTTGAAGCAGATCATTATTAAGGGGGTCCTGCTGGAGCTGTGATTGAATCTGTGTTAGGTGATCCCTGGCAATAGCCTGTTGTGCATAGATGTCTGCATACTTCTGTTTGCTTAGCTTGCTTAAAGGTGCTCTTAGCTTACATAGAAAGGATTGGATGCCCTGCAGCTTTGAGACCTTTGTGGTCTTTTCAATTTGTTGTGCCACTATGTTCAGGAACTGGGGGTCTTGTACCCACATTTCACAGAATTGGAAAGATTTCCTAGGCTTTGGGCATGTAGGGAAGGTCAAAGAGATGGGGGAGTGATCAGAGAGCCCCTGTGTTTGATAGACCACATGAGTGAAGTCAAAAGTATCATACCATAGTGAGTCATGCAATGCTCTATCTATTCTTGACCATATGGTTCTATTTGTCCATGTGAAAAAATCCCCAATGTAGCTGAATTCCTGTAGACCACAGCTAGTTATGCAATCCCTAAAATCTTGCATCTCATTTGCAGTCACCTCTGTTCCTCCTACTCTCTCCCCTTGGTGTAAGACAGAGTTGAAGTCTCCCATTACACACCATGAATCATTCATATTTGATGCCAAAGAACATAAGGTACTCCATAAATGGAGCCTTTGGGTGTCCAGGTTCTTGCCATACACAAAGGTTATAAAAAACCTTTTGTTTGTGTATAGTTGAATTGCTTATCCATGAATAAGCTGGTCAGTTTTCAGTAACATCTGGAACTGATATCTTAGGGGGTGCCATCCTATCAAGATCCTCCCTTTGGAATTGCTGTCAGCATTATGCTCCCATAGCCAGTTTCCACTTATTTTCCCAACTACCTTGGTCATATTCTCTTCATTTACTTTAGTTTCCAGCAAACCTACCAATCCAGCATTCTGTTGCTGCAAGAAAACTCTGATGTCTTCTTGCTTTTGGGGGCTGTTCATGCCCTTCACATTCCAGCTAATGATTCTATCCATTTGGGGAGGAACCCCCTTTAGTCCCCCTTGCTGCTTGTCCCCTTTGTTGCATTACATCCTCTGGTTCCTGAAGTGCCTGGTAGGTATTGTTGTGGCATGGTTCTGAACTATGTTGTTCATTTCTAAGCACTATCCTTCTTGCTGCATGTCTAGTGACCAGTTGAAAGCTTTCCTCCCCCCCCAGAGGCTGACCCTGAGGCTCAAGTTATGTTTGCTGCTGAGTTGTGCCTTGGACTTTCTCTCTCCATTCTTTTCTTTGGCTAGACTTTTTCCTACATACTTCCTGAGTGTGTCCATACATTCTGCAATGGGAACATTTAGTGGGAAGCCATTCATAGTGCACCTGTTGTCTGATTACCACATCTTTTTCCATTTGCAAAATCTATATGGTCAAGGAAACTGCTGTCCAAAGGCATTTCCACCAACAGTCTGGTATACTTTAGCATGACTTTGTCTTTGGTGTACTTATCTGTTTTTAAAGGGATACCTAACATGCTACCAAGTTTGCTTAGACTTTGAAGGCCCCAGTACTTAATGTCTAGTTCAGGGAACTGAACCCAAATTGGCAAAGAGGCAATAGCATTAGTGTTTATATCCACTTTTGGAGTCCATGGTTTCACAATAAAGGGATTATGATCAAACAGGTAGAAGCCCTTCTGAGTCACCTTTTGAGTGTCCTAGTAATTCTCAAATCTCACCAAATACAACCCTTGTTTCACCAAAACCACTTTGTTAATAGCAAATTCCTTCCAAATCTACTTTACATAACCCTCTATAATTGTGAGGGGGGGTTTGCTCCTAGCACGTAGCAGATAACTGCTTTCTGCCAATAAGCGACCTCCTCCTCAATGTCTACCTTTTCCACTTTCGTGCACTTGGCCCCATTTAACACGGGAACCGGAATGAATTCCAATGCGGTGCCCTCATCAGGATCAACAATGGAAGCATATGTAGCTTTTCTCCTCTCCATTTCTGTTTCATTCCTCCCTTGTGGTGTTGGTGGTGAATCAAGGTTTGTCATATTGTCAATTGGTAATTCATCAGAAGGTCCATCCTGTGGCCCCTCTGGACTTTCTGGTGGCCCCGAAGGAGCCTTTGGCCGTCCTCTCTTCCCACCCCTAGCCATGGCGCCCAGTCGCCTGGGTTTTCAGAGCAGAGCAGAGATTATATTATATATATATATATATATATATATATATATATATATATATATATATATATATACATACATATATATATATATATATACATACATACATACATATATATATATACATACATACATATATATATATATATATATATATATATATATATATATATATATATATATTCACACACACTTGTATGGGCACAAACACACGTACATATATATAAACACACATAAAATTAAATAAGGCGATGGTTCTATCTTTCCTTTTCCTGCCTCCTCCTAAAAACTCTAAACCCATATCGAATGCCTGATAAACCTCTATTTTGACTCTACTTTAGCCCATATGTAACCGCTTTTCTCCCATGTTTTGATGCTCAATTGTGTTAAGAGAAGGGTCAAATCGGCCTCCTTTACATGTATTTCGCTCATATTATATCTTCCTGTATTTTCGGGGACATTAATGAAGGAAGGAAAAGATCGGTGATATTTAGCAGAAAAGAGTGTTAAGGAGGCGAGTTTAAAGCCGTGAAAAAAGTCGCTCAACGTCGCACGGAGGCGCTAAGGATCGAGCATAGGAACCCCTTGCCGGGTAGCACGCCCGTGCCACACGAAGCTGACACGACCAGCTGACCAGCAATGTCGCACAGCCTGGCCGTGCCTTGTGGCACAATCATGCCACGTGTCAGTAGCTGGCACGGTCTGGTCGTGCCATGTTGCATGCCCGTGCCTCCCCCTTCCTGCGTCGCGACTTAAATTTTCCTCAGGGCTGCTTAAGGGGGATATTCAGTTTTCGTTACTCAGACTTACTCTTAGGCTATTTTTAGGTTTCCATGCAGAGTTTTTGCTTTTCATCTCTTTTACTAAATTCATTACTTTGAAGTTTAATCTACCTTAAGTCGTCGATTAATTCAAGTTTGTTTCCCCACTCTCTCTCTTTCATTGTTGTTGTTCTTGAATTGTAGTTAAATCATGCCTATTTCTTTTATGGATGAATTGTTGAATGTTAGTATGATTTGTGGCTAATCTCCCAATTCGGGTTGGGATTGAAGCCGATTATGTTTAGTTGAATCAAAATCTAACCCCAATCTCCTATTTTCTCATATTTGTATTCATGATCTCTACTATGCACACCAGGTGTTCAATGAAATGCTCGAAAGAGCGTTCGTCCATTTTTTTATTCGGGTTTAGGGGATCGTTAAAAGACGAAACCTTTATTTAGCGTGGATTAGTAGACAATTAGGATTTTAATATGAAAATAATTACGGTTCTAATTGAGATTCGAGATTGTAGATCTTGTAATCCTACGACTTTAGTTCTATGAAAATAAGTAACTACAGTTCTAGGATTAGTCTTCGACCCTTGAGAGAGGGAGGAGATGGGCTTAACTGGAAATCTATCTACTCATGATGCATGCTTGGGATTGTTTGACGGGGTTAGTAATCGGTTCAGCTAGCATAATCCTGCTGGTAATTCCAACTTAGGTGTTTACTATTCTGCTGTTCGTTTCACCTTTCTAGTTGTTATCCTCCTCTTAGTTTAACTCAAAATCCAAGATTGTGATTGCTTAGATTGAGTAGTTAAATTAGTTCTAATAGTTGGAAACAAGTTCTATGTGGACACGACCCGTACTTGCCGGTTGCTAGCTACAGTTGCGCCGTGCACTTGCGGTGTAAAATTAAGACAACAATGCCATCGAAATCGCTTATGGCCAGCAACGGCGAATTCCTTAAGCTGTTGCCAATGCACTGCTCCCTCAACCCACCAAAATTGTTGTTCCTACCTATTTCTCTATATCTCACCTTTAGCATAGTTTCCAGTTGAATTAGGGTTTGCTATTTAGTCGTTTTAATTCCTAGGGCTTCCACCCTTCTTTCCCAATCTTCAGCAATACCTTTGAATTTTTCTCTAATTTGGTAACTACAACCCCTATTTGAAAGAACCTAGAGGTTCTCTTCCCATGGCTTGTCTGCTTGAGTTAATCTTCACTGGTTTCACTAAAGATCAATTCAAGGAGGATTTTGATAAGGATGTTAGATATGTTATGAAGGGGAGCCTTAGAGCAATGGTAAAGTTGTCTCCATGTGACCAAAAGGTCATGGGTTTGAGCCTTGAAATCAACCACTGACAAAGTCAGGTTAGGCTGCCTACAATTCACCCCTTGGGGTGGGGCCCTTCCCCAGACCTTGCGTGAATGCAAGATGCTTGAGCTCCCCTTTAATGTCAGACATGCTTTCATGCATATGGACTTTCCTTATGAGGCACTCCTAAAGTATCAAGTGTTGAAAGAAGAAAGAAACAAGCTTTCCAGAACAAAGGCTTATAGGAGTGCTCTAAATAGGTATGAAAAATCAATCCAATATTTATGTGTGGTTGTCCTTATAAGAGTGAAAATGATGCAATTGTGATGGAGGAGCTTGCAATTGCCATTAACCTAAATATCGCTACTTGCTGGTTAAAATTGAACAAATTTAAATTAACTAAACGTCAGTGTGATGTAGTCATGAATCTTGACTTGTTCAATGTCCAAGTTTGATTTCGAAGAGTAAAAGCTTTGGTAATATGGGATTAAAGGAAGATACACGTCAAGACCTTTTGGTGGCGCTTAGATTTGATCCAAATAATGAAGACATAAAACACAAATTATGAAGGGCTGAGGAGATGTGTAATGCCTCTAACAAGAAAGAACTTGTTAAGGAAGCTGAGGCTAATGGTAATAAAACCGGTGAAGGTTCTTCAAAAGTGTAACGCCCCCAACCCCAGGTTAGGAGTGTTAACGTTGCATTTTTTTTTTATAAATTCTGGGACGAAACGGACAGAGTTTGCCCTTAAAACTGACCGTTTTCTAGGCTTAAAGCCTTACATTAAATTCCCTGCAAGTAAACGCAATAATAAAACCAACTCAACGGCTACCCGCCGGAGTTCATGGCTCTACGGACCACCCATTCGGAGCATATCAACCAACGCAGCTCAATACTAAAACAATGGAACAATAAAAGTACAACTCCGCGGACCACATGCCCGGAGTACTGGGGTTACATCCCAGCTATAACAATCTTAGCTAATGACGCTCGACTCACATGATTGTACGGAGCGACTCTAGATATGCAACACAGGCACACAAGGACTTAAATTACATAACAACACATCATAGCACACTTTGCAGCTCACGTACAAGCACATCACTTTACTTCTAGGATAGCAATGACTCCGTTTCGGCTTACTTGGATCGACCATTATCTGATATCTCAGAAACCTGGAGGGCAATCATAATAGATGGAATGAGCGATAATCGCACAGTGGATAACCCCCTCTCCTAAACTATACTTTCAATGTCATAATAACTTACGACGGTTGTTCGTAATTCCTTTCCTTTGAAGAACTCATATATCATTAAAGAACTCACCTCTCATTCAATGTACTCCAATCACAATGCAAGAAAAATAGCATTTATATCAAGGCTGAAAACTTAAGAATAATTATACTCTTTGGACTTACCATAAAGTCTTCGTATGATCTCATAACTTCAATGAAGACAAATGGGGTATAACCCACAAACATCCCTTGCTGGGATTTCTGTTACAACGGCTCAACCATAACACAAAACTTTATACGCGATGGTCGATACATCAATAAAGCTGATTTCAATTCATATAATTTATGCCATGCGTGATCATTAAAATCATTTGATGGTGCCGTTAGGTAATGGCTATACGAAACCTAGTAAATATACTAAAGCCACCATTGTACCAATGCAATGTAATCGCTAAACTGATGATTTCACCACATTACACCATGACAGGTCATAAGCAGGAATGGATCTCTTCGTCGAAGCATAGATCAGTATCGATACAATAAAACATATAATTATGTCGCGTGATTAGTAAACAACATTATGGTCTCTGAACTTGACACGCTTGTTCATTAAAGTGTGACGTTTTATGAACATCGTATGAACCGGGAGACTCGTTGACCTTGTTGACAACCCTATAGGATATATGAGCTTTAACTCTTCTACCTAGGGGTAGAACTATAAAACACTGGACTCAAGGCTCCTGCCTATTAACAGAACTATAAAAAATTGAACTTTGAATATTCTGCCTCTTGGCAGAACAATGAACAGTGGTCTTTGAAACTTTTGCCTATTGGCAGAATAATAAAATATTGAAATCATCTGACAGTTGCAGAGCTTTGAACATTGAACTTTGAATCTTCTGCCTCTTGGCAGAACAATGAACAGTGGTCTTTGAAACTTCTGCCTATTGGCAGAATAAGAAAACATTGAACTTTGAATTCTCTGCGTACTGACAGAGCTATGAAACGCTGAACTTTGAAATTCCTGCCACTGGCAGGCCAATGAACACTAAACTTTGAGTTCTCTGCCTGACGGCAGAACAGTGAAATAATAGATTCTCTTATAACTTCGATAGAGAATAATGGGTTGCCTAACTGGGCATAACAAACGATACCACGCAACCGAATGCTCGTTACTTAAGTTCTTTTAAAAAGGACCCCTAGACCTCTTGACTGGTCACCTGCCTCATTTGGTTGACGGTCCGATGACTTAGAATTACCTCGTTACCAATGACTTGTCAATTAAACAGACAATCGATGGACATTTAAAAACGCTTAGGAATCGTGTCAATTCAGGGGGAAAAAAAAGGTTTCACATAATATGTATGATCAAGTCGTAAAATCATATTACCAACCAATTCCCAAAAATCCACACGATTGCTTAACTAGAATCGATTCTGGGCAATCATAATAGCAACAACTCATAAAATCATTAATCCACACATAACCAATATCAATACATAATTAATGGACTTTGTACAAATTCAATAAACGTCATATAATCGATACACGATATACATTCGATAAACTATATATAACTAGGTGTAGACGATAAACTTTATAATCGATACATTCTATGTGATCGATGAACTATATAGTCGATAAGCTTTATATAATCAACAAACTTCATAGAATCGATAAACTATATAATCCACAAACTTTACAAGGTCAATAAATTCCATATAATTGATGAACTGTATAATCGATAAACTATATAATCGATGGACTTCACATAATCGATAATCACATAAAATCAGGAAACTTCATATAATCGATAAACATCGTATAATCGATAAATTTTATATACTCAATGAACATATAGAATCGATGAACGTCATATAATCAATAAATTCCATATAATCAATAAACTTTCCTTAATCGATAAACGTATATATAATCGATAAACACCATAAAATCGATAAACTCATATAGTCGATAAATTTCATAACATCGATAAACTATCTATATATATTCGATAAACTATGCATAAATTTCATATAATCGATAAACAATATATATATAACCGATAAACTTTGTTCAGGCATCGTTCAATTCACGCTACAGTTTCCTCAATTCACAAATAATCAGTTCCAGTTCAATCTGAGCAAACAATAATCAATAAACTTATAAATTAACAATAAATAATAGGAAAAGGAAACCCACCTCGAATCCAAGCTAAAGGACCCGATTTAGGGCTGATTTTTGTGGTAGGAATCGAACTCCCGAAGCCCGAAACCCTAGCTCTTGAGCCCTTGGTTCGCACGGGCCTCGTTGGTCACCGGACTCGAGCCCACCGGCACCTCGCCGCCGACCTGGGCCCTAACCGGCATCTGGCCGACCCTCTGGTGCCCCCTCTCGATCACGCTCTCGCTCAACCTCTCTCCCTCGTTGACTGGGGTCGCGGTGCTGGGGGTGAGGGGTGGCCTCACCGGCGCGACGGTGGCCAAGCGCCGGCCAGCCCCCTTCTCGCTTTCCGGTGTGGTGTGAGGCGGGGTTGGGGTTGGGAGCCCCCCCCCTTCGCTTGTCGTTTTTCTTTTCTCAGAAAAACAGGGGCTTGCCCCTTTTTGATTTTGTTTTTTTTTCTTTTTCCTTTTTCTTTTGTTTTGGATAATTATCCCGTCACATCATAATTAAAACGAGCTTATCCACTTGTCACCTCGTAATTAATACGAGCTTATCACTTGTCACCTCGTAATTAATACCCAATGTTTGATTCAATAAATTGCAGGATTAGTCCCAAGGTTCGCTAGTCCAGTTATAATCTAGAATCTACGCAATACGTAGTGCCCGATATAATCCTCCATAACAATAAAAGAAGAATAATATTCTTTTCAATAAAAATAGCACTTAAGCAGGGACGTTGATATTATTTTAATTTTCAATGATATAAAATTCCGGGATAAGGGGATAAAATCCCGGGCGTTACAAAAAGAAGTTGGTCAAACTATCATTGACCCTCTAAACCTCTATGCCTCACCTATGTATGAAACAATCTCTTGTAAAAGTGTTAGACTTGAACCTAGTAATCCTATTGAGAATGCTGGAATAGTGCAAAATTATGATGGGAATATGTTGTCTGAGACTGTACGAGAAGGGGAAATGGAAGTTTATGATTCTGATTATCCAAACATGATTTTAGACAATGACAGTTGCGTGGAGGATACTAATTCATCATAAATTGAAGAAACTAAGTCACGTGTTGAGGGGGATAACTCTAATAACAGGTCGACGATGAAAGTAAAAGAACTTGACCAAATAGAGGAATTGAGTACGGGTGGATGCAGAAGTATATGGTCTAACATGGAATTTGATCAATAATATATAGATTCTGAGTCAGTGTTAACCGATATGACAAATGTGAGGGGTCATGACTATTCCATACTTTCGGCATCTATTTCAAATGGCATATGTACAGCTAGAGATGTTGTGTATAAGCCTTTGGGTAATGCCACAAGAAGGTGCTCATTAAAGCTACTTTGCCTATTAGAAGCAGCTTACCAAAGAGTTGAGCAGGGAAACAGTATTGAATTCTTTAATAAACGCACAATGTCATATCTGGTGATTCGCATTCATCTTAGTGATTACCATAATTAGCAAGGCAATATCATTGGCAAAGGTAACTAAGAGGATCACACAATTAATGTTGTTCCATTCTCAACCCAAAAATATGACAAACATAAGAGAGGGAAGCAACGGAGAAGGAAGAAATTATGGGCCCGACAAACAATGAGCATTTAGCAACCGGCCTAGGTGTTAGTCAACTATTAAAAAGAACAGGTATGAACTTAAGTTATTTAATGCTAACTCAGTTGCTTAGTACATGGAAGATTGCAATCCTGGAAAATGAATCAAGCGTTGGAGGTGCAATTGAGCTAATCAATTCGATCAAGGCACTCATACCAATAGGGATCCATGGTGAATTCCATTTGACCAAATAAAGGTGAGAAATCTTTGAAGATGAGCCCAGAAGATGTTCAAGACCAATCTTCCCAAGCGATGAACCATGAAAGAGAGAAAGAATCCCCAAATGGAAGAACTCTTTTGATGAAATTGGATCAATACTTGACATAGGGAACCGATAGATAAATCAAAGAGGATATATATGGGCTAAAGGTTAAACCACTACCTAGATTAGATTAACCCATCCTCTAACCCTATAAAGCCTTAGCACCAAGGATAGATTAAAGGGATGAACTCAAATCATCACCCTCCTAAGAGAGATAGAGATTTTGAAATTTTCGAGAAAAACACCAAGCTTCAAGCTTAAGATATCCTAGATAAGCTTAAGAAATTTTCAAATCATGCAACAAGTCTGAATTTTCATGGAGGTCATTAGGTCTATAAAAACCCAATTGTATGGAGAATCAGTTGTACATTAGTGGGCAAGTGGACCAATAGGAGGCTCATAAAATATCCTAGAAAAACAAATCAAGATGCTTAAGATAATTACAATCAACATGAGCTGTATTTCTAGGATTCATCCTCTATCTTCTAAAGAGCTTTGAGAAGGCTCTACTCTACCAATGGAGGTTCCATCACTTGAAAAATCTTCCTTTGTGTGTGAAGAATAATCCCATACTGATTAATCTCCAAAATTGCAACTATAACCTCCTCAATGTAGCCCATAATTAAAACTGTATATTTTCCAATCCTGGACCGACCCTTATTCAGTTTTTAGTGGAGATTTCTCAATGCTTGGAGTTTGAGTGCGATTCAATATTTGTTAGAAAATAGACATCTAGGGCTTTCCATCGATGTATAATGGTAGGAAGTGGAGCTCATTTTCCTGGTTAAAACGGAGCTAGAAATGAGGTGAAGTATTTTGCCCTGAAAACTGAAAATGAGCTAATAAGGTGGTTGCGGGAAGATTGGGTGGTTAAACTCCTTGTTTAGGGCTAATAATTTCCCAACCACCTTTCCTAAGCTTACTTGGACCTTTTCAAGGGTCCCAAGTTAATATTGACCTAGAGGGACCTAATCCTTAACCTAGGGTCAACATTGGACCAACTTGGTCCAAGACCCTTACTAGTAAGAGTAGGTCTAAGCTCGGAACTTGCTCCGCATCAAGCGCTCCCCCTTGAAGAGGATTTCCCCTCAAATCTTTGGGGTTGAAATCCCATGACGTCAACCTTGCATGCCCTTTACCAGTCTTGGGTTTGAAAACTCCCAAAAGCATTATGTAGTCCTTTCTTATTGAATGTGTAGTAGTTATTGAAGATCTTTAGGAGAACATCAAAGCAATGAGTAGCTCTCCTATGCCTCATGAGCTCATTGAAGATATTAAAACACTCATCACAAGATAACTCAAACTCATCATACTCAAGAGAGGTGTCACTTGTGGTTTGATCACCCTCGAAAAGGCCTTCTCCTAATACCATTTTGATGGGCAATGGGACCTTGGGGACGGATTCTTTTAATTAGGATTTCATCCTCAAACGCTGGGTGGCTGTGAGGGTAAAGGTTCCACTATCTCATGTGTATTTTGCTACACTATTAGTAAGGCAATTCTAGGTTTGCACTTCCTAGTGGCACACTCTTCTCGAGTTTCACTTTTGTAGGGGTTTTTCTTACTTTCCTTTCCCGGTTTAGCATTGTGAGGTTCAGGTGGATGTAAAGGAGCCAATGTGAGGTTTTTGCCGTTGTGCTTGAGTGTATAGGTGTTAGCACGTCCATCATAGACCACATGGTTACCAAATTACCAAGGCCTATCAAGTAACAAGTGACATGCACCCATAAAGGATGTCACACAATACTTCACCATAATAGGGACCAATTGAGAATGAAATAAGAACGTGCCTCGAAGTGGTTACCTCATTGCTTGGTCCTAACCAATAAAGAGTATATGGAGTAGGATGCTGCTTAGTGGGAATTTCAAGCTTATTAATGAGTGTGTTGGAGGCCACATTTATGCAACTTCCACCATCTATGATTTGATCACAAACCTTGCCTCTAATGGTGCACCTTGAGTTAAAGATTCACTCCCTTTGGCTATCTTCATAAGGAGTCTTTGTGACATGTAGCGACCTCTTGATCAATAATAATTCTCCAACATTAGGGGTCATCAAGCTAGAGCCATCATCTTCTTCACTTGATTCTTCCTCAATAGCTCAACTCTTCTACCTTTTTGATGGTAAGGGCTTTTCTATTGGGACAATCGGCTTGAAAATACCCAAAACCATGACACTTAAAACACTTCTTCCCTTCCAATGTTTTAGGTAGCTCACAAGCAATTCTCTTACCCTTGTCAAGAGCCTTAACTAGTGGGGGTGAGGCTTCAACTTCAATGTGAGTAGAGGGGCTTTTAGAAATGGATGTGTGATGGGGCTTCCTACCCTTAAATTGCTTGTCAATTTTGATAGCAAAGTGGCACACATCATCAAAGGTTAAGGTTGTAATTCCACTTTGCTAGCAATTTTGATAGCTTCTTTTGATTGAGAGATGTGATCTTGAGGTAGAGTTCTTGTTTGTATGAGGGGGGTAGAAATCTCTTGTCCATATGCTTCTTGTGGTTGGACCAATTCTTGATTTTGGCTTTAGCTTCTCTAACCCTACTATTCTTCAAATGCTCGTACCATAATGAAGGATACCCCTTTAGCTTAAGAATGGCTAACTTAAAAGACTTCTCATTATTGTAATCTTTGAGTTCAAATACCCTCTCAAGGGCTTGAACCCAATCAAGTTAATTCTCCAATTTAAGGTTACCATCAAATTTCGGAGCCTCAACTTTGAGATCCCAAAGGTTATCCCTTGGATGCCCTCTTCTTCTAGGTCTTCTTTCCTCATCATTGAAGTCTTCACAAGAGGAAGAGTATTTGATGCCAGGGCGAGCATCGTAGAGTCGTTGGTAAGGGTTTCGTGGTGTGAATTCCCTTATTTGTGCAACTTCTTGTGTAGGCTTCCTTATTTGTTCTTGAAACTCGACAAGGGCCCTATCTATATCAAGGGTTTGCTAAGGAGGAATGCTCTTGGGGTGAGAAGTCTCTTCCTTGCTAGGCATGGTGGTAACTTGTGAGGTAAACAGAGGGAAAAGGATGAAAACAGGGCGAAATACGGGTCGTGAGGCTTGTCATGGAGGGAAGAAGGTTTGAAAACAAAGAACCATAGGGAGGACTTTACTACCACAATCCGTGGATATGACCACGGTCAGACCTTGGTGGGGTTTGTCCCTGGTATTTTTCAAATTTTTGTGACAACTTTTTTATGGAGTTTTTGGGTTGTGTTTGGTTTAGGAGTTCTATTTCGGCTATTTGAGGGTTCTTTATGGGCTAGATATGAGATTTAGAGAGGGAGAACTAAAGGAAAAAGTAGGAGAGAAAGGTAGGAAATTTAAGCAAATCAACACAGAAGATTGATGAAGTTGCTTCTTACTTAGATGAAAGAACTTTTTCCTTTGATACCAAATGATTCATGGTGAATTCCATTTAACTAAATAAAGGTGAGAAATCTTTGAAGATGATACCAAAGGATGTTGAAGACCAATCTTCCCAAGCATGAACCATGAGAGAGAGAAAGAATCCCCAAATGGAAGAACTCTTCTAATGAAATTTAATCACTACTTGAGATAGGGAACCGAGAGATAAATCAAGGACGATATATATAGGCTAAATGTTAAGCCACCACCTCAATTAAATTAGCCCATTCTTTAACCCTCTAAAGCTTTAGCACCAAATATTGATTAAAAGGATGAACTCAAATCACCACCCTCCTAAGAGAGAGAAAGATTTTGAGATTTTTGAGAAAAGCATCAAACTTCAAGCTCTCATATCATTCAACGAATTTAAATTTTCATGGAGGTAATTGGGTCTATAAATATCGAATTAGAGGGAGAATTAGTTGTATATTAGTAGGGTAAGTGGCCCAATAAGAGGCTTACAAAATATCCTAGAAAAACAAATCACGATGCTTAATATAATTACAATTAAGATGAGCTGTATTTTTCAAGATTCATCCTCCATCTTCTAGAAAGCTTTGAGAAGGATCTGCTCCACCAATGGAGGTGCCACCACTTGAAAAAGTCTTCCCTTGTGTGTGAAAAATCATCCTATGCTGATTAATCTCCAAAATTACAGCTGTAACCTCCTCAATTAAGCCCATAATTAAAACCGGTACATTTTTTTATCTGGATCGGCCCTTGTTCAATTTCTAGTGGGGACCTTTCTCATTTGTTGGAAAATATACATCTGGGGTTTTCCATCCATGTATACTTGGCATAAATTGGAGCTCATTCGCTTGGTTAAAATGAAGCTAGAAATGAGGTCTACCCAGAAAATTAAAAATGAGCTAATGACGTCGTTGTGGGAGGATTGGGTGGTTAAACTCCTTATTTAGGTTTATAACTGTCCAACAACCTTCCCTAAGCTTACTTGGGCCTTCTCAAGGGTCCCAAGTCAATATTGACCTAGCGGGACCTAGTTCTTAACCTAGCGTCAATATTGGACGAACTTGGTTCAAGACCATTACTAGCGAGAGTAGGCCCAAGTTCGGAACTTGCTCCGCATCAAATAGTCTATTAGCCAAGAGGAAAGATGAAGTGTCGTGGTTGGAGGATGCCTCATTGATAAACAAAAAAGAGTCGTTGATCAAGGGAACAATAATGGGAACTGTAATAGGCTTTGTTATAACGTCTTTAGGTTTTCTAAAACAAATGGTGTAGGTGTGAATGGAAGTCACATAAGTAATCTTTTTGTAGTACCATCTTTTGTTCTATAATATACTGTGCATTACCTTACTGACAAAAAAAAAGTACATACAACACACACAAATATAATATATATATATATATATATATATATATATATATATATATATATA
>JACYFF010031956.1:16116107-16133316 GCA_017589665.1 Selenicereus undatus | reverse complement strand
TTATTATTATTATTATTATTATTATTATTATTATTATTATTATTATTGTTATTATTATTATTATTATTACTATTGTTATTAATATTAGCGTCACTCAACACACACACCCACACATATATATATACACATACATATACTTGACGTAGGGTCATTTCCTATTAAGTTTTAAATCTATGATTGATGAATCTAGGCTTAGTATTTAGGGTCTTTTCATAAGGCTTATGGATTCACATATACACAATTAATTAATATAAATTTATAAAGATATTATACTTTAGGTCCTGACCTCTTAGTTTGTATTCGTATGATTGATATATCAAAGTCTAGGGTTTCTAGCTAGGGTTTAGAACTAAGGTTTAAGTGCTTTGGGTTTAGAGACCAGCTTTATAATTTGGTTTGACTAGTTAAAGTTCCTACCAGTAGAATTTAGACTGTACAGTTTAGGCTTTAGGATTTAGGGTTTAGGATTTTATTACCGATTTATTATTAATTATCTTTAGTTAGAGTAATTTGACATGATATAACTTATCTTAAATCCTCTATCACTGACCTCCTTAGGATTTTGTTAATAAACTAAATTATTACCAATTTATTATTAATTATCTTCAGTTAGAGTAATTTGACATGATATAACTTATCTTAAAGCCTCTATAACTTACCACACATTATCAACCCTTGTAACGCCCCACCCGAAGGGGGCAGGCACGCCACCGCCGTAGATGTTTCACTAAGAACACCCACAAGGCTCTCTAAACTTCTTAGTTTAATTAACCTATTCATAGCTGATAGCAGCGGAAGCTCTTATAGAAATCTAACTAAAGTTCGGGAGGGTCAATATAAAACATGCATTACATACATATTTAAACCGTATCCATAACGTTCTTACACATATGTAATCCTAAAAATACATCCATACTTACATTTAATAAACATAACTCATAACATAAACAACTAACGGGGTCTGCATTCTCGGCTAAGTTGTTCAAAATTATTTCACAGCTAGTTAGCTCTCTTAATACTCTTGTGGTCCTTTTTTGCTTCCAAAACCTGAAAAATGGTGAGGTCATAAGCTCTCCGAGCCCAGCGAATAACCCTTACCTTCTCCGTTGTTACACTCTGCATATTGACCGGTTAACACATAATTGCACAGTACATGTATCTTATGACATATAGATAAAACATATCATATGGCACATACAAGGCGATAAGAGAACATGCTTATGCTCCAGAAATTGAAATAAACCCATGTCTTTCATATCCAACATGTTCCCGAACTTCACAAATACACACATATTTATTATGAGGTAGGTATTAGACTAACTTAGTCGTACCTATCCCATACCAGGTGTGTTTCAAGGACTCTCGCTTTTACTTAAGTCCCTGAACAAACTCTACTATTAGTCTATTCACCAAACTAATCATGGTTGTCCCATACCAACCATGTCCTTTGGACTCCTAATCCTCATTGAAGTCCAAAAGAAAGCAAAGCCTGCTAAATCATGCCAATGGCTCACCTGTAAGTAACCATACTTAACGCATACATAAAGCATATTCCATTCAAAAGTCCACACGCGTGCTTTAAACACATAATATATTTCTTTAAACATATTTATCGATCACACATATGGTTCAAATTGATCACAATTTCATAAATATCCTGAATGTTTCTTTAAATCCAAAACCAAGTCCAAATCCAAACCAAAACCAATTTCATATCATATCCAAAGTCCAAAATCCAAACCAAAACCAATTTCATAACATATCCAAAGTCCAAATCCAATGCCAAAACCAATTTCATAACCTATCACATATTCTTAACTGAATGCAAGCCTTTTTAATTTAGGAGAAATCAACTCATGACTCACACAAAGAACACAACATAGGGGCGACAAACACATCCTGGTGGCCCAGCTGCAGCTCATTCATATGGTACTAACCAATGGTGGACCAGTTCAACTCATTCATTATGGTACCAACCAGGCACCCAATACTCTAAAATACGTAGAGGTCCTTAAATCACAAACTGATGAGTCACATTCACATCCCAAAGTACCAGGGACCCATACAACTTCCGAATAACACAAACTGAAGAGTCAATTGGCGGACCGGGCAGTGCCCACTCAAGGTACCAACCAATGACTCACACAACTCCAAACAGAAAGACAACTACTTCTATGGCCATAACTCTAGAGCGCTGTGTAATAGCCTCAGTCAAGACATGCATCTTTTTTCCCAAAGACATAACTTATTATGTTCAAAGAAACTTTTTTTCACATCATATACCAAAATATACCCAAGACATAATCCAACTTCAAAATAGTTGTCACAAACTTCCTATAATTCATCACACAATTGAAATATTTAGGAAGCTCAACAATGGCCTTTCCACATCTATTTTACGGATTAAACATACAAACAATCCATAATTATACTAAACAAGATAGTTTAGTTCAAAAATTCATAACTCAAATAATACACATCCAATCTTCACAAAATTTTGCAAAAAATTGAAAACTAATATATATATTCTAGCATAAAAATTTCAAGATTTTTATCTAGGTCAGTAACTCCTAAAAATTCAAACAGTAAGCCGAAATTATCAAAAATCTGGGAATCAAGCTCAAAAATTCACAAATTATAGCATACACAACTAAAATTCACTAAATTTTACAATAAATCACCCAATATCATGAGGAATATGTAGTAATATTTTTATAATTTTTCTCCAAGCAAATATTCATAACAAATTAAAACAGTAATCGAAACTATACATCGAAATAGGGGCAGTTTCAATTAAAAATTCATAACTCGTGAAATAAACATCCAAAATTCACGAAACGTTACCTGCAATCTCAAAATAATATCTATATTCCACAGTAAAGTTTTCACATTTTTTCTCCAACCCAATGATTCACAGTTATGCAAACATCATCTGAATTTTCACACCACATAACAGGGCAGCTTCTATCAAAACTTCATAACTTCCAAACCACATATCCCAAATTCACAAAACTTTACAGGAAATTGCCCAATATCATGTGTCACCTACAGCAAAAAGTTCAGACTTTTTGCTAGCCCAATAGTTCACAAAAAATCAAACAGTGGAAGGTTATGTGCAAAATTCGAAAAGTCAACCTCTATTTTTCTATTCTCTTATTCATCCAATATAAGTAATCAATCTAAAAATTCTTAGTTTACCATGTATTTGGATGAATTCATAACATAACCATCAATTCACAACATTTACATAACCCTAAAATCACAAATCACCATAAACTTTTGGTTGTGGGTTTCTAACAAATGAATTTAGGGTTCTAATCTACTAAACTTTAAAACATCAAATCAAAGCTTCAATTCTTAATTGATTGATCAAACTCAAGCATACACAATCAAATTCATCTTGCCCTAATCAATTTTAGGTTGAGGATGAGCAAAGATTACTCACCTTAACTTGAAATCAAAATCAAAACTCTATTCTTTTTCCCTTTTTTTTCCCTCCTCCTCCTCCTTCTTCTTCTCCTCTGTCTCTCTTTCCCTCTCTGGTTGTGCGTGTGTTTGGGGTTGAGAAAGCAAGAGAAGCCCCCTCCCCTTTGATGATTATCACTTGACATTGGGAAAAAAATCCCCCTTTTCTTTTTCCATTTTTTTTGGTCAAGCCTCCTTTTTTTACTCTTCCTTCTACTTCTTTTTTTTTTACACAATTACTAAATGACTAATATTTTCTAATAAATCCCAAAATAATAATAATAATAATAACGTAAAACACACATATGTGTCTAAAATCAAATGCGTACAATATACACATAATTTACATATTGCATATAATTCAAAATACGTAACAAAAATTTCGAGGCGTTACAACCCTAAATCCTAAACTTGCGATGTTGGGTTTCAAACAATAAACCATAAACCCTAAATGCTTCCTTATAAAAAAAATTATCCTTGTTTAAAAAAAATTAAATATATAGATATTCTATACATGGTATTATGGTGGTAATGAACATTGTGCGAGTATTCATGTGAAATTTCTTTTACATTAAAAGATATATATTTTTTCATTATTTTATTCTACGTCAACATTGTTTGTTACTTACTAGTGAGGATCAAATAGGTGTTCTTGAAAGTTGGGTGTTGAGTATTTTATTTTGAAAACTATAATCGGTATGATACAAATGTCAACATCTTATATCATCTCCAGAATTAAGGAAGTTAACCTGGGTTAATCAATTGTGTTGACCTGGGGTTAACCATTTGTACTTCATTTCAATTACGTATGAGAAATCAAGTATACTATTTGCAGGGGTATTACATTTTAACTACTAATCTAATATTACAACACCAAGCACAATATAGTTTATTGTGCTCGCAAATTCAAAAATTCACAACATTAATATCCACCACAATTTACACATAATTGTTAAGTCACAAGATAATAACATTCACATTTTATAATTACTCTAATTCAAAACATGCTAAATTCCATTCAAAGCAAGAGCAATGATGCGTCCATTAAACGTAGGTAAAAAGAAATTAAAAATTAATAAACCTAAGAAAGTTAGAAAATAAAAAATAATTTGTTAACTTGTAATACAAAAACTATAAGTAAAACAAATAATAATTTTGGAATAATGAACTAAAAGGAAAAATTACTTGATGTTTTTTAAAAAATTGGTCGATAATTGGACAATAAAACTTTAAAATCAATTTATTTATATGAAGAAAAAATATCAGATCTAAGAATTCATATAATTTACTTAAAATAAAATATTTAAAGGTTAAATCCTTTATTAAATATGAGAAAAAGATAATTGCTTCATTTTAAATCTTTGAAAAAAATAAAATTATTTAGACCTTACATTCAATGGTCTAAATTTAATTTTATCATACAATAATTAATTAATTATATGATATTAATTTTAATTTTTTAAATGTAATTGACTCTAAGTTATTATTTTTGATTTTACGCGTATCTTTTCAAATAAAGTATTTGTTATATTTTTAAAATTAATTTTAAATTGTATAAAAAGAATCAAATAATACTTTGGGTAATATGAAAATGACAATTAAGAACATCAACAAGTTGGGAGAAAATTTACTGTTATTTTTTATTATCAATAAAATTTTATTTTATCTCTAAGGGGTTGAATTTATAGAAGGTCGAAGAGAGAGGTGGGACCGTGGGAGGTAGGAGACAGAGAGTCCATTACTAACCAAAAAAAGGAGCAACAGCATTGGGGCAATTAAGTAAATCCCAAAGATATGAAGTTGCCACCGCAAAAGGAGCGTCAGTAACCACAGGCAAATTGCCTGGAAAACAGAACTGTTCAATAATGTAAAAATCAAAGGAGCCCCTGCTAGTAATCTTCCCGGAGATTTTTTCCCAAGCGAAATAATATGCGGTGTTCCATTTCTCCATCCCGCCACTATATAAAACACATGGGACCACATTTGGCAGAGCAGCGCTTATTGCAGAACTTCAATTAAGAGAGAGAGAGAGTGTGACACAGAGAGAGAGAGAGAGATGGCGAGTCTCAAGATTTTTGCTGACAGGAAGTCCCAGCCCAGTCGTGCGATCCTCATTTTCTGCAAGTAAATCCCTATCTCCCTCGCATCTGTAGTTTGCATAAAACTGCATTATAATTCAAGGAAGAATTTTACAAATTAAATCCCCATGTATTAAAGTATCCAATTTTACAAAATGATTAATTGATTGATAGATTTGTTAAACGAATTACAATTGGTGCTCCAGAGTTAACCGGATCGAGTTTGATGAAGTGAAAATGGACCTATTTAAGGGAGACCATCTCACTTCAGAATATGAAGGTCAGTTTTTTTTTTTTTTTTTTTTTTAAGTTCTCTGTCTTTTTCAATAGAAAATAAATTTGAATTTGCATCAAAAATTTTGTGCGACTTATGAGAGAAATTTGATCTGCTACTGCTAGGTATCTGATCTACCTACAGGTTATGATGTTTTCCCGCTGACTTAAAAGTTCTCAATGTTGCCTTTAATTTGTTGGCTGTAAATTTGTTGATTTTACTCTACAGCAAAATCTTTGTCTCATTGCTTTTATCCAAAAGCTTATATCATACTCTTGGGAGTACAATAGTACATATTTTTATAAGCCATATCAGCGCTACATATTAAAATTTATCTATATAAAAATATATATACTTGGTAAGTGAGAGTACATACTGTCAGATGTATGATATATATTATCGCGTTTATCCTAAAGAATTGTCACAAATGAAAATGCATCTAGAAACAAAAGTATGCCCCCTAAAGGAAGCCAAAAAAGAAGAGATAATCTCAGTGTCTGAATTTCATATCTTTTTTGCTAGTCAAAAGAGCATACAAAATGTATAACAAAATAAAATACAAATTCAATCGGACGATTTTCAGTAAGACTCTGCATTTACAGTTACAATCTCATTGCTCTTTGATAAGATTAGGGGACATATTTCATTTTTTCGAGGAGGGAACAATGATATCAACCCAATAAGATTAGAAAAACTCGATTCGACCAATTAGTCGGAGCTTCGATTAATCAAATTCTCCTTTCAAGAAAAATTCAAACTAAATTTTCAATTAACCAATTTTAGGTTTGGCCAAGATACACACTATAATCAAACTGAAATCCACTTTATGATCTCTAGATCAAGTGCTTCGTTGTATTTAAGTTGTATCACCTACTGAGGGAGGAATTGAGACAACATCTCTACTATAGCAGAACAGCTTCAGCTGCTATCCATGCTTTAATTAGCACAGAAAATGATAGTGCTACAACTGTTAAATCTAAAGCCAAAAGCACTTAATGTCTCCAATTCTCCTCAAGATCATCCGAAAGGGAACTGAACCTTTTCCTCTCAGCTGAGAGCTCAAATTCAATGCCAATCTTAGTTGGTGGCCCATCTCCAACAGCTGAAAGCCTAGAAGCTGTTGAGAAAATACAGAAAGGAGATATCTATAGCATAGACAACCACAGAGATAGTGTGAAAGATCCATAGGTGAGACTTAGAGTAGGGGTGGGTAATGTGTTGTGTTTCACTGGATTAAGTGGGTGAGTGGGTCGTTCCTTTTAAAATAGAGTATGTGGAGTGTTGGGTGAAAATGAATTGGCTTAATGATAGGTTGGTTCATTTAGAGCACATTAACGGATCAAGCAGATTAGTCTATTAACAACCTATCTATATTTTGTCAACATATCTACCATACGAATCAACATGCTACACCTAGTCAAGTTCATTACCAATAACTTACATGTAATCTATTAACAACGACTATAATATAGAGTTTATTGATGCATTTTTGCTCTTTTTTAGCATGGGCCGAAAGTGGGCCAACTCTAATTGGGTTGACATGGTTCATTTATCCTCATGGAAAGCCCAACCCACTCATTTCATTACTAGGTCAACGATGACATGACCTGACCAACTTTGTTAATGGATCAACCTTGGACCTGGCACATGAATCACAATTGTAATCGAGTCCATTAATTTTAAGTCCGGTCATGTTCGAGTTTGGTTTGGGTTCAGTTTGGTAGTATCACTTTTTTGGTTCAGGTTGACTCTGGGTTAATTCATGTTTGGTCTAATAAAATTGTCATAAAAAGGAAAGTAACTTTGTAGGAAAAAGTTTGGATTGGGTCTCAGGTCAATTTGAGTTCAGGTCTATTTTCGGTATGGTTTGGATCATTTGGTTAAGATTTCCAATCTGGGGCCAGTTTTGCCAATCCCAGCTGAACTGTTTCCTAGCCCTACTTTAGAGCCAAGACAAAAGGGCAGGAATGAACGTAGTGGTCACTAGGGCAAGGAGGTATGGACAGTCACTGAAGAAAGAGTAAAAACAGTTGAATTTGCCATTGTTGGAGGAGCTCGAGAGAGAGATGCAGAGACATATGTCATCTCCAGGAGCGGGCCAATGAGTTGTCGCTCCTGCTGCTGCCTAGTGAGAGTGAAGTCTAGAGTTGGGCTAAGGGTGGGCAATTTGAAGGGAGGGGAGAGGAGAACTTGTACCTTAGGGGTTTAGATGTTTTGGTTTACAAACGGGGAAAAACTTGACCTTTTGATTCAATTAACTACTAATAGCCAATTGTTTTTAAGCTGCTTGAATCAATATCAAACCGATAATTGGAACTTTTTTCACACTCAGTTAACGAACCCATTTTAGTTGAATTTGGCTTATTAACCAATTTATTTGTTTGATTATTCTATTTTTTTAATTTATTTTTAGTGCACCCGCAATTCAAACCCTTCAATTAATTTGCGAGACTAGTCTTATTATTCCCTGCTGCTAATTATCGGCCCATCTACCCCCCCCCCCCCCCAAACCAAAAAAAAGAAAAAAGAAAAAAAGGTCAAAAGGGCATAATGAATTAACTATGAATTAACCGAAGAAGTTATACTTATTGCTTACATTGACCAACTTTCAGCAATCAATCCTATGAAGAAAGTCCCGGCCATAGCGCATGGAGATTTTACTTTATTTGAAAGGTAAGTCTGCTCCTCCTGTCCCCCCATGCCGCAAAGCCCCCCAAAACAAAAAAAAGAAATGTCTTCTCATAGAATGTGTTATAGTATTTTATAAACTTATGTTTGCATTTTCAACTATTAACTTAAACTCTATATTGAGATAATTATTGAGTATATGATATTAGAATATTCTAGGCGATAACTCTCATGTCCAAATCTCAATAGCCTTGAATCACTCATCAATGTGCAAAAAGTTGATACAACAAACTACCGTTTAAGCCCAAAAGATCAAGTGAGGGGGTGCGTAATTATGATATATTATAAAACCTGTTTTAGTGTGTCTATTAGCAATTATGCTTTTGGTTACTATGGCTCTTGAATAATATGTATCTTATTCCTCTATATTCTAAATTTGCATGTGCCAATTCCTGACTATTTTCTTTCTTTATGGACAATATAATCCTTTTTCTTCTTTTGCAGCCATGCGATTCTCATATACCTTGCTTGCTGCTACAATGTATCTGAACACTGGTAAGTACAGATACTATGTTCTCCATTCTAAAATAAGTAATTTGCCTATTATGGAGCAGAATACATCACTTTGTTTTCTTTTTTAGAGGAATCCTATAAATTCTACCTAGTGTGCATGTGTTTAATGAACTCTAATTTTATAGAATCGCTGCTTTGTAAATATAGGTATCCAACTGATCTTCACACGAGGGCTAAGCTCCACGCCATAATGGATTGGCATCACACGAACTTACGCCAGGGTGCAGGTTGGTGACTCGGTTTAATAGTTATTAAGATGTTATAATGTAATCATGTTCTAATCAAATATTTACATTTGCCATTTTGCTTTAATGACTTATTCCATCTAAAAACTAAATTAGCAATGGGAGAAATGATCCATTTTTTTCGGACCTTGAGGCTTAGAGTCGAATTTGGGTTCTGTTGGTTCCCTACACCCCCGCCCCCCAACAATTACATTGATGCCAAAGGAAAAGAAACACTTCAGATGATACAAACAAGCAGACCACAATTAACATCAAGACAACCAGGACTAGTACACACTAAGTGAACAGGATGGGGATGGAGGAAAAATTCCTTCCTAGCATCTCTAGGGTGTAAGATACCTTCTCCTTACAGGTTCTAGACCACAAAGCCACTCTCCCACGAATGGTATGAACTAAAGCTGTAGTGTCTTAGGCTTGGTGATCAAAAACCATGGCGTTTGTCCGTGTCCACAAGCTTCAGGTTGTTGCAAAAAGGGTTGCAAAAAATAGCTTCTTCCTGGTTTTGTCCCTTATTGTATGACTAATCTGGGTTTTATAATGCTGCCTCAACGTTGCCTGCCTTGTTGTAGTATTGCCTAACTCAGATGCTAGCATCAACCAAGTATCCCATGAGACTGAGCAGGTAACCAGTAGATGATCAATGTCTTCTGCATGGGTGGGACGAAATGTACAATTATCAGCTTGGGGAGAGATAATTCCTTTTCTGCACAGCAAGACCTTAGTGTTGCTTGGGGAGAAATAATTCCTTTTCTGCATAGCAAGGCCTTAGTGTGGAGTTTACTGAGCAAACATTAATTCAACTTTTGGTGGAGCTATATTCATCCAGACACTACACAGCAATCTATCAATGGAAACCCCTTGCTCTGCAATTGCCTCTCCCTTAGTCAGGAGCAATTTGACAGAAAAATGTGACTTGCCACACCAGAAAACCGCACCTGTATCATTCCTAATAGGATGTGCCTGCATCAAGGCTGCCTCTAGCATTATAGTCTCCTGTTACTCTTGCTCTTTTCCAAGATGAAGTCCACCTCTGTGTAAGACCTTCAAACTAGCCCATATTTGAGATGGGTTCCTTTTGTTGAGATGATACGCTATAAAACCTTGGGAATTGTCTGCACCCAACGATCTTCCCAGAATCAAACAGTAGATCCATCTCCCAGTTTTAAGATGAGATTTTGTAAAAGAGCGTCCATGATAAGAGACTCTTCTTTAGCCAGCTTGTTGATTTCATTCCATGGCCCTGGCACTTGTGTCCATTTATTGGATCATTTGAATGTGTGGCACTTATGACAATATATTGGGTCATTTGAATGTGTGGGACTTATGACAATGTATTGGATGGCATCCTAAAATGGTCTTTATTATGAATGGAATTAACCATGGCTCTCCATAATGCACCTTCTTCACAAGCACACCTCCACCACCACTTAAAAAGAAATGATGTGTTCTTGTGCGTCAAGTCACCTTTGGGTGCTGTTGGTTTCGAGTTAACTGGCTCTGAAAGGTTCGATGGATTATTTGGGCCATAACTAATATTTTGATTGGTTTGAGTTCTCTTACTGCTAGTCATAGTTGGTTTGGTTCAACTGCTGCTTTGTAGCACTTGTTTAGGTTCAAATTGTGCCTAGCTTCATATCATTTAGGTCAGTTTTTCGGGCTTAGGTGATCACTAGTTTAGGCATGTCTATCTCTGAAATAAGATAGAGCAATCGACTTCAATACTATGCCGAGTCTTCATACTACAAAGTCGATTTGGCCATTGTTAATCAAATCATATAGATACAGGCACACATGAACTCCATTTGAAGAGAGAAAAAGGTTACACAATCTCTAATTTTGTCATTTCATTGTCTTATAAATTTTCTACATATCAATTAACATAAAAGAGAGACAAGGAATTTTGGATATTTATCAATGCTTTGTTTTGAATTTGGGATGAGTGCAGCGGGATACATAAATACCACTGTGGTGGCATCTAAGCTTGGGAAACCCCCAAATCCGGAGGGTGCAGCTGAATGTGAGCGGAAGTTAATTGCATCCTTCTCCACCATTGAGACAATGTGGCTTAAAGATGATGCCAGCTTCTTGCTCGGTTGTGATCAACCCTCCATTGCCGACCTTTCCCTCGTTTGCGAGATCATGCAACTTGAAGTAAGTGAACTCAACATCTGTATATTGAAATGATTTGATTTCTGACCATAGTTGCCCCTATGAGAACCATGCACCATGAGCCATTTGAAATCACATTCTTACATTTTGATCTAGGAAATGGGGTAGAAGGAAAGGAGATTGAACGGAAAAATAATGTGAGGGAATATGAACTAATGGTGGTTGTATTTATCAAGTCTTATGATCTTTTCCATCACAAAAAAGTTCTTTTCTTCTAATAATTTCATTCTCTCAAATTTTTGTAACTGCAAATATAAGGTACCAGTTCAGTTAAGTTCCATGCTTCAATAGCATGTTATGTGTTTCCCGTCTTCTATACTTGTGGTAACTAGTGCCAGCCAATCATCTAGTTGAGTCTGAGCCACGGTCAGCTTAATTTGGTTCAGGGAGGGAAGCAGCTTGAACCAATTTAAATGGGCTGACAGTTGGCACTAGCTTCCCTAGAAACTGAGCAGGACACAACTAGTTGACTTTGACAAAAAGGAGAAAAATCAAGCTTAATTGTTTCACATGTGAATGAATCCAGTCCAACAACCAATGGCATGCAATTGGTCGCAATAATGGCTTGAATCAAGCTAAGTAGACCAACTCAGCATGTCGAATTTGATGGTTTATTTATCCCATGCACTGGCTCACCCGAGTTTGACATAGGCTAACCTAGCTTTCCCATTTGCCACCAATACTTATGAAAAATGTTGTGTTGTACCCTTTGGAACAGATAGTGTCCGTGGAGGAAAGGAACAGGATGATCGGCCCATACAAGAAGATTCAGAAATGGGTGGAGCGTGTGAAGAATGCAACAAATCCTTATTTTGATGAGATTCACCAGCTTCTATATGAGATTGTTGCCAGCTCTAAGCAACAAGAGGCTTAATTTTTAAAAGCTTCCATATTATTTGGTTGAGGTTTTTCATTTCAAACGCGTTTTCAGTTGAGTCCTTGGGCTCTTGTTGGTTGTAAGACTTCTCGTTTTAGAACCTTTTGTTGCATCAATCTGTAAGCATATTGCCTTTGTGATTTGATTGATTGTTCGTTGAATAGTAATTAAACATTGGGTGGCCTCGCTTGCATACAGACATTAGTTGGACTTGTTCGACAACATGCCTATTTGAGTATTTGTTATCCTAATCGTGTTGCCTTCACATGTCTTTCACTAAAACTTCTCTACACCAACTCTCAACAGTTACTCAAATATTCAATAAGACCCTTCATGCACCCCGGAAGGATCCCCATACAGTGGGAGAGAAGTAACGTGTATGCCTTCACGGTCCGCCAACAAGTTGCCCTCCCAAATTCTTGTTTTTTAGAGAAGGTTGTTGAAATCCAGACTCTAGAGAAAAGAGATTAGACGAGAAAGATTGTCCTCTATGTCCAAATTTGTACCCGCAAATGTGGGCAAATGTATTTCTGTATTGAAGCGTGAAAGAATTTGATACGCATCTTTTAAATATTTGTTATATATGAACAAATATTTATACTCTAATTTAATTTCTATTTGAATGCTTGGACAAATGTTTATCCTTCGATTCAATCTCTACTTGAGTGCTTGGGAATTGGAGTAAAGATTACACCAAGTGCCTTGACGGGGCAGTTAAATATGGGTATGTGGTTCGAAATGGGAGAAAAATTAGACTTTTATCTAGAAGTCAAAATAGGCCTTCACTTAGAGTTAAACTTAGGCTAGGGGTTTGATTTTGAAGTCAAACATAGGCCTTCACCTGGAAGGTAAACTTGGGTCTTGATGTGGAAATTAAACTTGGGCCTTAAGTTGGAAGTTAGACATGGCCTATAACTTGGGTGTCAAACTTGGGAGCCAAACATAGGGTTAGTCCTTTGACTTTGAAATCAAACATGGGCCCTGACTTGGAGTCAAACATGGGTTTGGACCAAACATAGGGTTGGTCCTTTGACTTATAAATTAGACATGGGCCTTGACTTGGAGTAAAACATAGCCTTGGGCCTTGACTTGGACGTAAAACCCGACCTTGACTTGCATGTAAAATGTGGGGCTTGACTTGAAAGTCCAATATGGGCCTTGACTCGGAATTCAAACATGAGTCTTGTCTCAGGAATCAAACTCAGGCATCAATATGGGAGTCACGTTTGGGCCTTGACTTGAAAGTCAAATATGGTTTTGGGGCTTCTGTTGAGAGTTAAACTCGGGCTTAGGTCTTCACTTGGGAGTCAAACTTGGATCTGTCCATTGACTTGGGAGTAAGATGTGGGTCTTGATCTGAAAGTCAAACATGGGCTTTAACTTGATACTGAAATTTGAGCTTAGGCCTTAACTTAGGAGTTAAACTTGGACTTCAGCATGGGAGTAAAACTTAGGTCTTGACTTGGGAGTTAAACTTAGGTTTGGGCCGTGACTGAGGAGTCAATCTTGGGTTTTATCCTAGACTTGGGAGCCAAATATGGATGTAAAACGTTTACCTTTGCTTGAAAGTCAAACATGGACTTTTAGTTGGAGCCACATTTAGGTTTGGGCTTTGAATTGACAGGAAAGCATAAGCCTTGATAGAGAGTCAAACATGGGCTTTGAGTTTGGGTGAAAGTTGAGCTTGAGCTTTGACTTGGGACTAAAACATGGCCTAACTGTTAATCCCAACCATTCTTAACTGTCCTCAATTGCTTTCCAACTGCTCTCGCAACTCACAACCACTTGCAACCGCTCGTAACTGCTCAAATTACTTTACAAACACTAATCATATGCCTGCCAATTACTCACAACTTCTCCTAAATACTCATAACTACTCAAAACAACTAATTGCTAATCACAACCGCCCTCAACTACTCCTAGCTGCTCCCAACTAGTAACCGCTCCTTACAACCGCTGAAATGAACATGCCCTAAATATGTTGCGCTTGCCCTATGAAATAATACAAGTGTCATGCATTTCTTTCTTTTTAGTCCTAGGTCAATTTGATGCATGACTGCCATGGAGTTCTCATATCACTCTACTACATAAGTTTTAATGTCTATTTTTTTCAACTTATCATAAGTAACTAATTACTAATTAGTACTAATGAGTTATGATGAGTGTTGTTCAATGCTGATGAATGTTGCTCAGTACTGATCAAGGATAAAATTGTGAGTAGAAAATATGTCTAAATGCTAACGAGTGTTGATTAGTGCTGATGAGCGTTGATTGGTATTAATAAGTATAGATTAATGCTAAATGTTGATAATAAACACTTATAATAAGCTGAAAAGAACATGCATAATTTGTTCAAAAACTAGTTTTAAACTTGTGATACGCATTAGTAAATAGTTGTTTAAACTTGATAATACACTACAACAATGTATACCTAATTTGATGGAATTTTTGAGAAAAATTTTTCCGTTGAAATATACAAATCAACACCACTTCATCACGTGACTGCAGTTTTTTTTTTTTAAAAAAAGAAAAGTCGGCAAGTTGTGAATTAACCACCGCACGCGTTGATTTGCTTTATCATCGACAACCTTCTTTTAGCTGGAGTCAGTGCAACTTTAATTTCTCGATCGAGGGCTCCTCATTCATCAGAGCAAATGCGAATCGAAGGGTATCTCTAGATCCGCGCATGAGTCATCCCGTCGCTGAAGGGCTATGGTGGAATCTCTCAGAAACAATAATGGCCCCATGCTTCGTTGCCCAAGCTGGTTAGTTCATTACTTCTATCTACAAAAGCTAGCTAGCCCTTCATTCAATTCACTACCCTTCTTCATCTCAGCCAACACCAAAATTTGAAGTTTGCAAGGAATTGGTGAGTAATGACAATGGAGGCTTGCTTAAATTCTTTCCACTAACCTAAGTCGTTTCTCTGTGTTGCGCGTCCCCCTGTGATAGGTGGTTGCTCCCAATTCCATATCTGTCGACAACCGCTCCCTTTGAGGGTTAGGTACGATTGGCTTTCAATTTTGTTAATTTCTTGGTTTTGATTCGAGTGTTTTCAAAATTATTCTGGGAGTTCTTATGGGATTTAAATCAATTTGTTGCTAAGTTAATCATTTCCTCAATTAAAATTAGGGTTAGATGGTTACAATATGTTGTTGAGTTTAAGATATCAGGATTGTCGTGTACTAATTTGCTGCGGCCCAGATTTTGTTCATCTGTTATCTCTATCCCCCTTTTGTCAGTGAGCAAAGCAGTAAGAATTCTATGATTTTAGGCTGCATGTTGAGATGAACAATGTGTAGATGAATTATAATATGTACCCCTAATTCTGCATTTTGAAGTCATTACACAATAGATTTACTACAAGCATATTTGACTGCAGACTGGAATTGAATCAATTTGTTGCTAAGATAATACGCTTCATTTTAAAGTCATAAAGGGAAAAATAAATGTGAGAAGTCAATCCATAATATTTAGAGTACTCCCTCTATTATGTGGTGTACAAACTTTATTTTCAATGTCTGCTCTGTATTTGTGGTTAGTAATTACTCTTCCTTCGTGCTGGACTTTATAATCACTAACATAAACTCATTTATCGTAATTAGTCAGATATGATGTTATTAACAATGAGACAGTGGTTTGATTCCCTTTAACGGTGTGTGGGTAAAATTTTTATATTGGTGTGTTCATATATTTGACATAGGAGGCGCCCTTGTTACCGGTGTGCTCATTGTTGTGGATTTAGAGGTTGTGGAGGCAAAAGTTTCACTTGAACTAATGATCTCTCTCTCGCTTTTTGTATGTGTGTAACAATGTTTAACAATTATCATGGATAGGCAAGTTATTCCAAGTAATATTATAACTTATAAATATTGTCAAAGCTTGGAAAAGTAATATACACTTTACTAGCTAACTTTCTTAAGCATACAACCTGTTTATATCCCAAACAATGTATTTAGTAAAGCAACTAAGTTACCTAAGGTAGACAATTTTCATCCCTGAAATTTGTGTTTTGCTATATGTTTTCCTTTGCTATCTCTTTTCATTCCTTATAAGTTCAGTACTAATAGAAAATTCCCAGTCATATGACATCAACTTGTGCGCTGCCTTTGGAGTGGACATTGATTCATATCTCTTCAACTATGGGGCTAACTAATTGAAATTGGTGTTTTCCTATATTTGGAGTAGGTAAAAGTACAGGCGTACTATGGTGAGTCAAAATAGTTACTTTGTGAAAATTGCATAAGAAAACATATATAGTGGTAGCAATTTTGAATGTTCATTTCCCCGTGTCATTACATATAGGATTGTATATGAAGAGATCTTTTTTGTTAGGATGGGCAAAAAACGAAAATACAAAGAGTTGGAGAATAATTCGCGCAAATGTTGCTGTATTTGTCACCACGTAGGTGATGTGAAGTCACTCTTCCCCTCCCCTTGTTTCTACATATGTTTTGCTATGCTTGTTTAAATTATGGCTCTTCATACATATACAGTACAAATTGACAGAATGGACATAGCTTTAATGTTAATTTAAGTAGATTCATACATATTTTCCTATGAATATAAATAGAATCATAATCCTTGGGGCTCCTATCGATGTTTCGCACTAGAAGTACGAAGTGGGAACGACCAATGTACTTTAAGTATGCACATTCAAAGTAGTTTAACTATGACCAGTGCCAAGCACAAGAAAATCTTATATGCTTTGCTCTTAATAATTCAAATTGAGTTATACGTACCTACTTTTCCATTGAAAACAATATTTGCCTGTCTATTTTTTAAATAGATTTATGTGTATTTACACACACACACACACACACAAACACAAACACAGACACACACATATACATATATACACACACACACACACACACACACACACACACACACACACACA
>JACYFF010031956.1:16043087-16058892 GCA_017589665.1 Selenicereus undatus | reverse complement strand
ATGTTTGCGCTGGTGTAAAGATTATCAAATTAGTAGGGTTTATATTATGGTTGGACCTCAGTAAACTAGAATCTAAGGAAAAACGGGGAAGAACCGCTGGCGCTGGTGGATATCTTCTACAGTTTAACTCATGAATGAAATTAACTTGTGTGTTGATGATAAATATTAATTTGCATGGTGGATTAAGATTATACTAAGTGTCCTTGATAAATTTGGCAACTTTGATGATTATTTGTTGCTTATAGTTAATTTGGTTTGTTTGTTAATTTTTGCTTCATTTTATTGGTTACCATATAATTTCAATCGCCCCCCCAAAACTATAGTATTTTAGGTGTGTTTAGGTAATTTTAGATAGTTTACACTTTGATTTTTAGAGGGGTTATAATTTTAGATTGATTTATATTCAGTTTTAGTATTTAATTACCGGTTTGTTAGAAATTAGACTATAAGTAGTTATTTTTGTTCTTTTTCGATTTGTATCAGTTCCTAGGGTTTACGTTGTGTCCTAGTCTTCCCATATTTAATTTCGTAATTTTTGGAAGTTATTTGATAATTTTTCAGAATTATTTTGTGAAATTAATATGTGCAGGTTTTTAGGGTATTAATTCTGAAATTTTCGATTTTTAATTTTAATTTACGATAATTAGGTATTGTTAAGTCCAGAAAATTGTGTCCTAAAAGTAGGGTAATTGTTGTGATTAATTTCGTTTTAATATTAATGCAGATTGTTTTATTTCTAATTTTAGATTTATTATTCTGCTTGATATTCTGTGCTAATTTTCTGACCTGATTTTTCTGAAATAAATTAGATACAATTTAGAATTTATAAGCTCATATACCTGAAGAATAATATTTTAGGTTACTGTTTGATATTTTGAATATTTAGTTTCTGACTATTATTTGCTGTTATTGATTTTTAATTAGAATCTCAGTTACTATTCTGTTTTTATTTTTCTAAATTATTTAGGGAATGTTTTTGCTGTTTTATTTCCAGAATATGATTTATAATATTTAGGAGCATCATTGGGTATTTTTCTGGATTTTTTATTCATTTGATTTTAATTATTTTAGAATGATTAAGATTAGACTTAATAAATTAGATTAGTAAAATCATTTAGGATTAAGCTAACCTTATACAATAATCTTTTCTCGTGGATCGATCCCTATTTTCCTATGCTATAAAAATTATTTAATAACTGAAGTAGTGGTTAAATTTGTAACTCTCGACATGTTCTACAAATTTTTGCGCCGTTGTCGGGGAAAGAAAATTAAATTGCTAGTTTACTTCTATTTAATTTTACTGCTTTTATTGTTTCGTTTTAATTTTTGCAAATTGACAGTAAGTCTTAAGCTTAAAGAGGTAAGAATGTTTACTCTTCGGGAACTTGCTGCCCCTAAACTAGAAACCCATCCCATGTCCATTACTTATGCTGTATTAGATAAACCCTTGAAACTAAACTCTGGATTCATTAATTTATTACCTAAGTTTCATGGATTAGCTGGAGATGACCCCTATAGATATATTAGTGAATTCCTTATTACCTGTTCTGCTGTGGTGTCTGAATGAATTCCTTAGGATCAAATTAGACTAAGAGCCTTTCCCTTTTCTTTGCTTGGTAATGCTAAGACTGGTTATATTATATGACCCAAGTGGATCTAGGTTCCCAAAACTAACCCCTAATTTGTTTTGTAGGCTAAAGTGAGACAGAACAACCAAGCAAACACCCCAGCAAACAACCAACTGTGGTATGTGGATAGTGGTTGTTCACGGCATATGACTGGTGAAAAATCAAGCTTCCTCTCACTTACAGCCTCTAATGGAGGGAGTGTGGCATTTGGAAACGGAAAATCAGGGATAATCGTCGGTATAGGTAAGATAGGTGAGTCACTTTCCCATTCAATTGACAATGTATATCTTGTGGACAGTCTACAACATAATCTACTAAGTATGTTCAACTATGTGATAAAGATAACCTAGTGGTGTTTTCTTCAAAACAATGCTTGGTTGTCAATATCAATACAGGAGAAGTTGTGTTGAGGGGGAAGCGACACAAAAATATGTATAAAGTGTGTATTCTTTCACTTCCTCAAAATAATCTAACTTGTTTAAGCGCTTTGAATGATGATCTTATGCTTTGGCACAAGCGACTAGGTCATGTGAGTCTCTCTCTTTTGAATAAACTTGTTTCTAAAAACCTAGTAGTCAGCCTACCTTCCATCAAATACAATGATGACAAGGTGTGTGACGCTTGTGCTAGGGGTAAACAAGTTAGAACCTCTTTTAAACTAAAAAACTGTGTTAGCACTACCCGACCTCTTGAGATGCTACATGTTGATTTGTGTGGTCCCATGAGGATCACAAGTAGAGGTGGGAAAAGGTATGTGCTTGTGATAGTGGATGATTACTCTCGTTTTACATGGACTTTGTTTTTGGCCGCTAAAGATGAAACTTTTGAAAAATTTCTTGTATTTCTTAAACGGACTGAAAAGAGAGTAGGACACTCATTGGTTTGTCTAAGGTCTGATCATGGTAAAGAATTTGAAAATTTGAGCTTTATTGACTATTGTAATGAACATGGTGTTAATCATAATTTTTCTGCCCCAAGAACAACCCAACAGAACGGGGTGGTAGAGCATAAAAATCGTACTCTAGAAGACATAACTAGAACAATGCTTATTGCTAGTGGTCTTCCTAGAAACTTCTGGGCGGAAGCATTAAATACATCCTGTTACATTATTAATAGATGCATGATTAGACCCATTCTCAATAAGACTCCTTATGAACTTTTCAAAGGTAGAAAACCTAATATTATGCATTTGAGAGAGTTTGGTTGCAAATGTTATGTGCATAATAATGGGAAGGATGCCTTGGGAAAATTTGATCCAAGGAGTAATAAGGCAATATTTTGGGGTACTTTTCACACAGTAAGGCATACAAAGTGTTTAACAAACGAACCTTGTGCGTTGAGGAGAGTGTGCATGTACTGTTTGATGAAACTAACTCCCGTGTTGACAATGATGCACAGGATGCAGAGTTCGACCTAGGCCTTATAAGGAGAGACTTGTTGCTCACTCAAAACTCCATGCATGAGAAAGGTAAGTCTCCTGGAGTTGAACCAAGTCCTGGAGTAGAGAATTCGGAAGAAGGGCAAGGTTTAAACCAATCAGAAGGAAGCATTGCTGAACCCATTTCATAACAAAACCAGCCCACTCAACCCAATTCTCCTGGAACAGATTTGAGAACAGGCTCTAGAACAGGCTTGGAAACAGGCTCTAGAACAAGTTTAGAACATGTTTCACCGAGTATTCCAGCAAGAGTAGAGAGCGTGTCTATAGACCTACTTACGCCACGACCTTGGAAACACTAAAGTTCGCACCCCCTTGGCCAGATCTTATCTGACATTCATACAGGAGTGCAAACTAGATCCAAACTTAAAAACTTTTGTGCTTTCTATGCTTTCCTCTCTAACATTGAGCCAAAAAGTGTTCATGAAGCTCTTGTAGATTCTGACTGGATTATTGCAATGCAAGAGGAGCTACATCAGTTTGAAAGAAACAAGGTGTGGCACCTTGTACCACGGCCAGAGGACAGATCAGTCATCGGCACCAAGTGGGTGTTCCGAAACAAGCTGGATGAGTTCAGAACAGTCACGTGGAACAAGGCTCGGCTGGTGGTTCAAGGGTACAACTAAGAAGAGAGAATTGACTATAAAGAAACCTTTGCACCCGTTGCAAGGATTGAAGCTATCCGCATTTTGGTAGCTTTTGCATCTCACATGGAGATAAAGCAATACCAAATGGAAGTCAAAAGTGCATTCCTCAACGGATACTTAAAGGAAGAGGTCTATGTAAGCCAACACCCTGGTTTTGAAAATTATGAATCTTCTGACCATGTTTTCAAACTTGACAAAGCACTTTATGGTTTAAAATAAGCTCCTAGAGCTTGGTATGAACGGTTGTCAAACTTTTTAATTGAAAACGGTTTTAAAAGGGGCAAGGTTGATAATACCTTGTTTCTAAAATATAAGGGGGAATATTTGTTGATTGTCCAAGTATATGTCGATGACATTATATTTGGCACAACTTACAATGATATCTGTGATGAGTTTTCAAAATTGATGAGGAGTGAGTTTGAAATGAGCATGATGGGAGAGCTTAATTTCTTCTTAGGCTTGCAAATCAAGCAAACTTCAAACGGAACTATGATACATCAACAAAAATATGTCAAGGAATTAATTAAGCGGTTTGGAATGGAATCAGCCAAACCCATTGGTACTCCCATCTCTCCCTCAACCAGGTTAGTAATGGATGATGAGAGTCCCTCAGTTGAGGAGAAGTCCTATAGGGGCATGATAGGGTCGCTTCTATACCTAACTGCCAGTAGACCTGACATTGTTTTTAGTGTTGGATTGTATGCCCGTTTTCAATCTAAGCCAAAAGAAACTCATTTAAAGGCTGTCAAACGGATTTTAAGATATTTGAAACATACTCTGACTTAGCTTTATGGTATCCTCGAGGGTGCAAGTTTAATCTGGTTGGGTATGCTGACACTGACTATGCAGGTTTCTTGGTTGATAGAAAAAGCACCTCGGGTATGACTTATTTTCTTGGACCCTGTATGGTATCTTGGGGAACCAAGAAACAACACTCAGTTGTCATGTCCACAACGGAAGCTGAATATGTTGCAGCTGCTTCTTGTTGTGCGCAACTGTTATGGATAAGACAACAACTCAAAGATTTTTATGTTGACATGGGATGCATTCCTATATTTTGTAATAATACAAATGCAATTAATGTTTTCAAAAACCCATGTCAACATAAAAGGACTAAACATATTGACATTCGTCATCACTTTTTGAGAGACAATGTTGAAAAGGGCTTGGTTTCAGTGAATTTTTTGTGCCACTAATAAGCAAATTGTTGATATTTTTACCAAGGCACTGAATAGAAAACAGTTTGAGAAGAACAGACTTGAATTGGGTTTAATTAAAACAACTTGAGCATGCTTAACCCCTAATACTTGTCTAGTTAAAAGGTCTTTCAGGTCAAACATCTTCATTCATTGGATGCAGTCAACTGTTGTGTTAGAATTAGCACATGTGTGGATTATAACTTGCTGACAATCATTAAGGTCTGATGATATTGCCCTTATTGTCCTATGTTACCGAACAACTGACAACAAGAATAAGCGCCAAGAACAGGTATGATCACTGTTTATCACTTTGTGCGAATCAGGTAGTTTTTTTTTTTCAATTGTTGGACTTTATTTTCTCTTCTGCCTTTCCTAGGAAGAAGCAGTTGAGACTTAAAATTCCCACTTCTCCTTCTTCTCGGTACCACATCGCGAAAATCCCTCTTCCTCTCCCCTTAAAATCGCTCGAGTCCACTTCATCTTCAAAACCTTAGCTCTTCTCTCTCTCAAGCCCAGCAACAATGGCGAAAACTCGCGACGGCCACTCCTCCTCCAAACGACGACCATCATCTCCACGAGCTTCACTCTCGGCGCCAAAGCGAGCTCGCATGGCGTCTCCGCCAGCTTCTACATCTCTGCCCTTGTCGGCGACTGCAGCACGGGCACCAGTCAGAGGTACGGGGTTCAATTCTCTACCCCCTTTGCCTATCATCTCTACAATCTTTGGGTTTTTGAAAAGTCTATACTTACGAATGGTGGGGATGGAACTGGGTGATGTTCCTCCCGAATTTGGATGGGTTTTGGTGTTGTTTGAGCCTAATGTGGAACCAACGATGTCTAAGGGTGTTCTTGAACCCAGTGAGGTTCAAACTGTGTCTGAAGGTGCTCTTGAAGTAGATGCGGCTCAATCAGGGTCTGGACCTGGTTTTGAACCAGGTATAGCCCGAACAAGGCCTGCGCCTGTCTTTTTTTATAGATTAGATGACCCCTTCACTAATTTGGATCGGGTGGAAGATCTTGAGGAGACTAACAGTACTGGGTCAGAGTCGACCAATGAGGTTGTTCCCCCTAAACCCTACGAAATGACCAAACCTGGCAAGTGGGGACCAAGACGTCGGTTCAAAACATTTGCATGTTGAACTGATCTCCCACGTGTTTACAGACCCAGAACTCGCCATTCTGAATCTTCTTCTGCTCCTTCACAGCCCACTGAAACAACCTCACCACTTCCTTCTCGACCTCCTTCTACACACTCATCCAGAAAGTCTTCCCAACGCACCCACAAAACGGCCAAACCAGCCGGCCCTTCACAACAGGAGTCCTAACAGGTTGAGGAGATTGTTTCCTCCCCTGATAACACAGCAGCCAAAGATAAAGGGAAAGCTCCTTCCGAACAGGTGCCCCAACAGGTGCCTATAGCAACCAAGCCAGATGAACCCAAACCCAAAAGAGCCAAAACAACCATGACCATAGTAGCCAAAGTTGCTGATTTTCTCCAAAGGAGTGTGGCACGGGGCAAAATTGTGAAAGTTGCTTATTTTCAGGAACAGGGTCTGGAGATGTTCTTGGTTAAGCTTAAATCCTTGGGTTGGCGAGACTTGTTTGCAAACACCCAGAAAGGGTGTTCTGTACCTGATTTGGCATAATTCTATGCCAACTGTAATGTCACTAATGGTGTGGCGACAAGTGTGGTCAATGGGAAAAGATTGCGGTTCAATGCCAAGGAATTGGGGGCAATCTTAGGGATTCTGGCCGTGGGCTTTGGGGTGTATGTGAGGAAAGACAAGACAATGCTCAAAGCTGAGAGATTGCTCCAATTGACTCAAAGGTTGAGTCAACAACCAGGTTTGAAAACACCCCGGTCCGTCAAGAAAGGGGAGATGACACCTTGTCACCGATTGCTCTTCTGGTTTGTCATCAAAAACATCATCCCCCACGGCCAAGGCTGCAACCTTGCGGATGCCATGGACCAATGCCTTACCGATCTCCTGGACGGAGAGGAGCAAATCAACCTACCGGCCATCATGATCAGTCATATCTTCTGCATTGCGAACACGGCTAAGGAACATGACTTGGGGTGTGGTTTTCTCCTGACCTCGGTATTTGAGCACTTTGGGATCTCTTTACAGAAGAAGGTAGGGGTGCAAGTGACAGATGAGATAGGTAGCAGCACCCTGATCAGTTGTGGGTTCAAGATTGCAAAGGGTGCGACTGCTGGTTCCTAACAGGGCCGAACACCCTTCACCCTTGTTCCTGGTTCTTCCTCCAGTGGCACTCTACTGGATACGTTGATCCAGGACCAAAACCGGATGAAGGGTGAGCTCTCTGCGGTCAAGACGGCTCTTGTAGAGAAGAAGGCTCTGAATGCGAAGCGCCATGAGGATCTACTATCTGCCATCACTGCCCTCACGGCCCAACTGTCATCTCCTCTTTCCTGAACCTATTTCTGCCCCCTGTTCCCTGCCTTGTTCTATTTCCTATTTTTTACTCTTCTTGTCCACCTTGTTCTTAACAACTGTTTTTCACTATCTGGTTGTGCTTTTTGACTGACAATGGTTTATAGTAACTCTTGGTTGGTTGTTCTTTAATACTATGCCCTGCTTGTCTTCTTGTTGTTATTTGTTTGTGCGTGACTTGGATGACCAATATTATTAATGTACCATATACTTGAATGTATCGCCGGTTGTTTTCCTCCATTACCCAAGTGGTGGTGATTGCAAACAACCTGACTCTCTCTGTTTGATCTGACCATCCTTTTTCGATGATGTCAAAAGGGGGAAGATGGGCATGACCATGGGTGTCTTAGTTTGACTTGGGTTAAGTTGACTTCTTAACATTTTTCTCTTCTATGGCTTGACTGTTTGGCACTACTTTCGCCTTTTATGTCAATATGGTCATTTGGTTTGTCATCATCAAAAAGGGGAAAATTGTTGACTCTATTGGAAAATTGTTGACCTCATACTTGTATAAGGTTTTGATGATAACAAACACAAATGTGATGTTCTATATGGTTGTGCTTGAGTTATGTGTTGTTGGCAGGATCCGGGAAACATTTTTTGAAATATCTTGCTTGATTAATAAGTGTTTGAGAACAGTGTTTTAGAATAGTTGCCGGAAAGTACATGTGTTTCAGAACATCGTTTTCGAACAGTTCTAGAAATAGTTCTTCAGAGGACTGATAAGGACCCAATGAGCATCAAAGAACATGGAGTACTTCAAAACAACTCAAGGAACAGTTCTTTGAAGCGTCAAAGCATTTGAGCGACAAGTCAAATCGTATACAAGCTGTCTAGCTGATTAACAAGAGTCATTGGTTTGGTATTTATTTTATTTTATTAGATTCTTGTTAATATCCCAATTAGAAGGTCTTGATTTAACATTTACTTTGAATGGTTTTTGAGATATCTCAGAACACTGTCTCAGACCAATTCTGAGAACAGGGTTCAGAGTGTTTTTAAGCCAAAACTGAATTTCACGGTTTTTTCTTGAATTTTGGGCTGACGTTTTTGAAATATTTGAGATATATTTTCTATAGTCGTTGAGTCCAAAAGAGTTATTTTTGGCTTTGAAAATATTTTGGAGAGTTTTTAGCCTACTTTTTAGGATGAATTTTTCACCAAGTAAAACAACTCCTATTTTTAGAATGTGGCTAATAGGTGGAGAAAATTGTGGGCTTAACTGTTGGAAATTTGTGGTACTCATTTATCCTTGCGGCCCAAGCTGCTAGTGGGTGAGTTACCAAGTCTTGCGGCACAAGTACAGTAAAAATTAATATTGTTTTATACCACATTCTTATTTAAGTAACTTCTCTCCTTCAATTTTTGGTGAGCGGGACATTGCTTTTCAAGGCATTTCAAGTTCTTAAAAGAGATATATTTTCAGAAAGAAAATCATCTAAAGTGAGTGAAAATTCGAGTACTCTCATTGACATACTAGGTGCTCAATTGTATCTTATCCTGGATTATTTAGAAGCACTTAAAGTAAGGTGTTCATCTCATTTTTCTCCTTTCATCAGTGAGAATTGAGTGTGTCCAAGTCTAGGGAGACTTTGGACGTGGTGTAACTTGTCTTGGGGTAGACGGTTACGTAAGTGTTACATTTGTAACGGTGTAGGTTACTTCTGTAACGTATTTGGCCCTTATAGTGGAAGTGTGTGAAAATCCTACTGGGGTTGGTCGCGGTTTTTCACCTCAGTTGGGCCAGAGGTGTTTTCCACAAAAAAACACTGTGTACATTTTATTTATTTTCCGCTGCTATCCCGTTTCTGGGTCACTGTAAACACTCTGTCCGAACTGTTTTTGAGGGTGTTTCCAGAAACTCAGAAAAATCAGTCAATACAATTCACCCCCCTCTTGTGTTCATGTACTCTCAAAACTATCAAGTTCCCTTGAGATTGTGCTGAAAATTGAAAGACATGAATTTCCACATCTTTGTTGCACTTCCTGCTCTTGGGTAGCTGAATCAACCATATTGACACAACTTGCATCATCATCATTGTGAGTCCTAAGGTCTGAGCATCCTCCATAATAGTAGATTTCGTTGTGTTTGTTTGATCGTCTTGCTTAATGCAAACAACTATATAGGACATTGAGCGTTGACTGAAGAACTCAATCTTTTTCCCTTGTTGAACCATTCTATAAATTAAGTGAGATAGATACAAAGAGATCTTGGAGACCACATTCTTTTATGCCCCCTTGAATTAGACAACATCAGGAAGTTTGGTAGGGTTGGCTCTACTCCTACCCACAAAGCTTGTCATAGAAGTTAAGGTGGAATTAGAATACACAGTAGTGTTATCAAATTCCATCTCTGAAGTAGCTTCACTATCGGTTACCTTATCTATTTCATAAAAAATTTCATTAGTGGTCCTTTTTTGGTCTGGACTACCTTTGGCACTTAAAGATTGATGTGCTGAACTAGGGTCTTCCATACAAGACCCCAAGTATGCCACTTCCACTTCAAGTCTGTAGGCAGCCACTTCGCTTGTGTATTACTAGATTCCTCCTTTCTTTCCATCTCGCCACTAGAATCCGGGTCACACTCATTAGCATTCTTCACCATCTCCTCATTGCATTGTGCTATAACTCAACAAGAATGCTGCTCTCCATCACTATCGTTCTTTGCTAGATAACTGGAATTTTTACATGTCCCATCAACAAGGTAATCCTCATTTTCGACTTTCGCTATGTCCCTCATAATGTCCAGCTTATTAGGCCCAATATGAGTAGTTGATTTCAAATCACAAAGAGCTTGCCAAACATCACCCAATCCCCGATTGGCTTTTGTTCTCCTAAACAAAGCTTTTGTGTTACTCAACTCAAACTCCAATACTAAAGAGCACAAAAGCAAAATTGTTGCAAACTTCACTTGCTTAAGTTCGAATGCAGCCAAGTTAAGGTTCAAAGTAGTGGCCAAATGCTTGAATACTGGCTCATCTACATCAAAGACAATACAATTGAAGCACAAAAGTTTAATAGCAGCTAAGTAAAATGCGGAGGCTTGGTTAAAGTTGTGATTCTTAAATCACCGATTTCCTTCCTCTTTTAGAAAACTAACTCGAAGAGAAATCTCATCAGGTCCCTCCATTGGCATAACAACCTCAGCAAACCCGTCAAGCTCATTGTCCTCAAGATGAACATGAACAAGCCTTGCTTGAAGAGGATGACTAACACCCCACTCTAGTAAATTATCAATAATTCACAGCTACCCAGCCACACAAAGGTGAAGCACCCAGAACTAAATTACTATAACAACTTCAACAATAAAATACCCTGATTAAAGCAGAACCGGAAATACTCAACCTAACTGACTAAGAACCCTTCTAACAAGATACAGGACCCAACCAATGGCGTAGCCAGCGTGGGGTCAGTGGGGTCAGCCGACACCCCTCTCAGAAAAAAAAATATATGTTTGAGAATTATAAAAAAAAAAATAGAAGTTAACTATATATATCAGATGTGTTAAAGAGATACATGAAATCTCCCTTACTTCAGTGATCCAGGTGCTTGATTTGTGAGTTGTCTTGTCTCTGAGGTTGCAAGTTCGAGTCCTTTATCCAAACGTTTTTCCGTTTTATTTTTTTCATTTTTTTTAAGCCTCCGGTACTCTTCCTCTGTTTGTTTGACAATTCGAGTCTTCAACTTTCTCTTCCGACACTCCTATCTGAAATTTCTGACTTCGCCACTGGACCCAACAATATAGCATGACGAATTGCCAAGCAACTGAGCAATAAGACGGGGCAGAAGACTAGAATAGCTATAAGAAAAGCGACACCTGATTCATGATCACGATGCATGCACAGGCGCCACCAATGTTGAAGTGGCCGAGCGTAATTCTATCCCTTAACTGGCAGAAGGCAAATGATAAAGCTAAACACAGAAGACCAATTGAGCGAATTTGGACAATTTATATGACAGGCCAACCGTCAATTGGCATTTTGGGGCTCGTCAATTCCTCTATTAGGGTTCAGGCAGATTCGGTAATTGAGTGGAAATTGGTAAGAAAATCCTGATTTCAGACAAACTAAACCCAACAAGCTTCAGACAGGATGCAAAGTTGCTATGTGAGATATGCAAATTCGCCGGCGGCCTACTGGCTGGGGACGTCGGTTCGGAGCGATACTTTGGAGGGGATGCAGAGAGTCGGTGATGTAAAACGGTTGATGCAAGAAAGCTCCGAGTCACCATTAAATTTGATTTAACAATCTCAACCGTACATTACTAAATGGATGATTTTCATTCATTCTCTCTTGGACCCTGCGATCATGCCTTTTTTTTAACCACGTTTGAAAATGACAATAGACTTGAAAAATAGATTATTGTCGAATTTGACTTGAACAAGAGCTGGAGATCTAAAAGAACTGTTGAGAGGAGGTGCTAAAGGAATCAAATTAGGTGTCATTCGTTTTGGTGCTTAGAAAACATTTGTAACCAATGATTGCTCCTAACCATTCTCAAATGCTACTAACCACTAGTAGCTGATCTAACCATTGGTAAACGTTAGTAACCACTAGTAAACGATAGCTAGTATCAAATGCTATTTGCAACTGCTAGTAACCATTGATAAACACTAGTAACTGATAACTGCTATTCCTAATCGTTGGCAAACTTTAGTAACCATTAGTAAACCACAACTAACCGCTAATTCTAAACATTGAAATGAAAGGCCTTTAAGCTTCAAAATAAGTTATTTTATCAAAATTATAGAGAACTTTTATAATTGTAAACAATATAACGAAGTAAATTGATGGTCAAGTTATCACAACTCATTATAAATATAATGAAAATGCTGACGTTATAAGTTAGGTGTTTGAAATATTGTAACTTATAACATATAAATAATTAAACAAATGACATTTTGTGCACCTTAGTGAGACAAGTCAAATGATTACGATTTTACATTTTGACCAATATATATGCAACGTTAATGACTTAATGTGCTTTGAGCGTAAATATGATAATTAAAAAACCACCTATATTTAATTGAAAAATTGCTACAAACTTGTACCACAAAGGAGTTTAAGTTACGCTCTTGCTTGCGAAACCACAAGAACAAGGAGTGTTCATGGTTCGGGTACTCGAACCAAAGGAGATTTCGGTTCAAATACCCAAAATTTCGGGTCAGCAAAATGGTGAACCGTATCCAAACCGAAACTTTCGGGTAACCGAAATTCGAGTACCCAAAAATTTCGGTTCGGGTTTTTGGTTACCCAATAACCCATTTTTTCTAAAATATTTTTTCCTACTTTGCCTAATAATTTTGTTGTGCCCATAATATAATTATTTCTATTTATGCTATAAAAAGTTGCCATATTGAGCCAAGTTACACTTTAAATTATTACACAATACGACAATATCACCGGATATCTTATCACCATTCACATTTCAATTAATCCACACTTCCATAAGACATAAGCTTGTTAACATCATATTCATGCCGAACGCATTCAAATAAAATAATGCAACGAAGTCAAAGTACTTGTCTTTTTCGGGTTTGAGAATACTTGACTTACAAAGTTTTAAGGGAAGGGATGATATAAAAAAAGTTTCAAAAAAGTTTTAAAAAAATTTTCGGGTACCTGAATCTTCAAAATGCCCGAACCGTAGCCGAACCAATAACTGAAAAAAAATATTGGTTCGGGTACCCGAACCAAAATTTTCAAATATTTCGGTTCGGGTAGCTGAGATTTCGGATCAGATAGCGGGTTTTCGGTTCGTGTTATTGGTTACGGATATTTTTGAACACCCCTAAAACCATACTCAAGGCCGCCAAATTCACCCCCTCTGGCCGCCTGTGACGAATTATTTGAGCTGTCACCGGCATGCTATCCCCGTCTCTCAGTCCATCAACATTCCTATTCCTTTATGTTCTTATATAACTCCCTCTTAGTAGAGATTCCAGTACAGTAAACTTAGGGTTTGTTATTTTGTTGTGTCAAGTCCTGGGATTTCTACTTGTCCTTCCTAAATCTTAGGCATACCTTCGAATCTCACTCTAATTTGGATATTACAACCCCCCAATTGATAAAATCTAGTGGCTCTGCTCCCATGGCTAGCTTTCCTGAGTTAAACTTCAATTGTATCATTGAAGATCATTTCAAGGAGGATCTTGATGAGGATGTCATATATGCTATTATGCATATGGACTCTCCTGCGAAGTGCTGATGAATTCTCATGCGTTGAAGGAAGAAGGCAATAACCTTTTCACAACCAAGGATTACAAGCGTGCGTAACAAGTACGAAAAATCAATCCAATACTTGTGTGTGGTTGTTCCTGATAGTGAAGATGATGCACATATATATGATGAAGGAACTTACAGTTTCCATTAATTTAAACATAGCTGCTTGTTAGTTAAAGTTGAAGGAGTTTGAACTAGCTAAACACCAATGGGATGTTGTTATGAATCTTGACTGTTTCAATGTTAAAGCTTGTTTTCGAAGAGCACAGGCTTTGGTAAATATGGGCTTAGGAGAAGCGGCCCGACAAGACCTTTTGGTAGCTCTTAGATTTGAACCAAATAATGGAGAAGTGCAAAAGGAATTAAAACAAATAGAAAAGCTATATGATGATCCTAATGACAACAAGCTTGTTAGGAAGTTGCGAATGAGGGTAATAACTCTGCTGAAAGCTCCTCCAATGAAGATGGTCAAGCTATCTCTGGCCCCTTAGACCTGTATTTTCCATCTACGAATGAAATGGTCTCCAAGAAAAGTGTTAAGACTTAAACCTAGTAATCCTATTGAGAAAACTGACAAAATTTGTGATTTCGAATGTCAAAACACGTTGTTGGACAATAAGAGCTGCGTTGAGGATATCAGTCCATTGCAAGGTGAAGAAACAAAGTTCACATATTAAGGGGGAAAACTCAAGTAATAGCACTAGGATGGGACTAAAAGAAAGTGACCAAATGGAGGAGTTGAATATGGGAGGTTGCATAGATATAGGGTCCAGCATGGAACTTGATGGACAAAACATGACTTCTGAGTCAGTGCTAACTCATAAGGCATCTCATTGGAATGGTACATCTATGATCAGAGACGTTGTGTACAAGCCTCTAGGTAATTCCACCGGAAGACGTTCATTACAGCTAATTCGCCTACCACAAGCAGCTTACCACAAAGTTGAACAGAGCGATAGCATTGAATTCTTTGATAAGCATACAATGTCATATACGGTGATGCACATTCATCATAGTGATCACCAAATTCAGGACAACAATTTCTTGGGCAGAGGTAACCAAAAGCATCATACATTTCATGCTTTTCAATTCTCAGCTCAGCAACATGGTAAGCAGAAGAGAGGGAAGCAATGTAGAAGGATGCACTTTTGGACCCGTCACAGATCGAGCAGTCGACAACCATCTCCGGAGCCGACTATTGGTGAGAACAAGTATTAACTTAAGATATTTAATGCTAACTCAATTTCTTGGTACAGGGAGGACTGCAATACCGAAAAACGAATAAAGCATTGGAGGTGCTATGGGACTGACAAATTTGATCAGGACGCTCACACTAAAAGTCTATGTGGCAAAACGAAAGATGAAGGATCAAGGTTGAAAGATGTTATGCTAAATAACAAAAAACGTGTCATTTGTCAAAAGAATGATAATGGGGGTTGTAATAGAGTTGGTTGTAACGTCTTTATGGTTCCTAGGACAATCGGTGCAAGAATGCATGTAGGTTAGCTATCTGCTCCTCTTGTATTACCGTCATTTGTACTTGAATATAATATGCATTACCTTATTGCCAAAAAAAAAGGAGTTTAAGTTGAACAAAAAATTAGTAGTGTTTGACTATAATAACACTGTATACAAATTACAATCAATTATCTAGCAACCCATGTGAGATATGTTAAAATACAGAGGATTTTTTAAAATTTAAAATTAAATGGTTTTTCAAGTATAATTATAACCTGGTTTCATTAAATTGAAACTTCTAACATATAAAAGTATATTATATTAACTAATTAACAAATATTTTTATATCCATTATAATCTCTCAATTTCTCTAAGATAATTAGATGATCATAGTAGTATGAAATTCATATAGCTTATTGGCAGAAAATCAACAACATAATAGTCCAAAAGTCATCATATTGTATTTAACATCTATAGTGTTTCCATATTTATTTTTATATTTATATTCAAAGAGAAAGACAACAATTCTGACGACAACAACGAAACACCAATAACAATAATAATAATGGAAATCATAAATCTTTTATTATTTCTTAATATTTTTTTATATTAAATAGGATGTGTAACTATTGTCGTATTATATCTATTATCTGTAATTTTACATATTTGTATTTATAATTGTATTCAAAGAAAAAGACAATAATAATAATAATAATAATAATAATAATAATAATAATAATAATAATAATAATAATAAT
>JACYFF010031956.1:16032087-16043077 GCA_017589665.1 Selenicereus undatus | reverse complement strand
ATAATAATAATAATAATAATAATAATAATAATAATAATAATAATAATGAGAGTCATAGATATTTTATTATTTCTTAGTAATTGTGTATTACATTATTTGTAAATAATAGAGATGCCACATAAGTAAATGCTAATAGGATAACATGTGGTGAGATCATAGGGTAAATTGTTTTATTTTAATGTATTATTATAAACACAGATTCTAATATCTTCTATTTGATAAAAAAAAATTAATAAGATAAATGATTACTAATGTTTAGTATGAATTTTGAATAAAATTTAATTGGAAAAGATATCATCAATAAGAGAGTTAATATTTAGTAGTTGACTTTCTAAACCTTGGATTTTAGAACGTTATTACTTTCCAAATTCTTGATGATGATGATTATTTTATTTATGGATCAAGATCAGTTCATAAAATCCTCAACGCTCTTGCCAAATTTTACTGAGTCTAGGTTTCCTTAAATTTTTGAGGGACGTTATTACGCTTTATCATGGGTTAATACTAACTTTAGTGAACCAATTTGAAGTTATCCATGACATGATAATTCTTAACGGGAATATATGGAAAAGTACATAAAAATTAATAATACTAGTATAGATCCGTGCTTTGCACGGTGATTTATAAAATAGATAATAAGTTGTTTACAAAAGACACATAGTTGTTATTATTATTTAGAAAAGAAGACACAAATAAGTTACTTAGTAAGTGATATTATTATAAGTAGAAATAAATTTTCACTATAAAAATTTAATAAGCCTAGTTATTATAGTTAGAATTTTTTAGTATTCTATACTTTTTTTATCCTTTTCTTTTAGGGGATTTTTATTTTTGAAAATAAATATATTCTGATCATAATTTCATTCAAGTTATCTCAATATGTAGTTGCAATATGTCAAAATTAGTCATCCATGATGTGCTTAGGCTCCTTTTGAAATCATGAAGTTAGGTGACATTTTGTTAGAAAATATGTCATCAAATTCTTCTTTAGACAACATATCTCCCTAAGGTTAGTGTTCCACTTAAATCATGAGTTGCAACACAAATGAGTTGTTGTAGATTTAGGACCATAGATTTAGTGATTTTAGGTTATTTGAATTAAGCAAATTTTATTTTTTTTGGGAAAAGGAGGACTGTGAAAATAGTGGATGGATTTAGAAAAGCAATAAAAATTATCACATATGGTAGCTAGTCTATTAATTTGAAACTACCTACCAATTTATATAAGTTGTCCCCTCTCAGAAGGAAAGATAATGAGTTAGCATAAAGGCGCATGTTAAAATATTCTAGTTAAATTATGGATCATAATTAGTTGCGGCATATTACCCACAGAGTTGTCACTGTTTGACTGTTTGTTTAGTTAACCCATAATTTAAAACCCAAAAAATAGTATTTTCAAATTTGGTCATTTGGTTAGTTAACCTAAAATGGGGTTATTTTATTTCTTGAAATCATAAGGACCCATCAAAATCTCAATTAACACATGATTTTCAAAAAAAAAAAACCCAATAAATTAAAATTTTTTATAACCTTACCTTGTGATTTGTGTCTTAAGTTAACCATTTGACATGATTAATGATTTTGAACATTTGTCATGATTTATGAAAAAAAAACTACAAATAGTATTCAAGAATACATTATAGTATTTTACTAAATAACAAAAACTGTTACATTAATTAAAGCATCCATTACAGTATTGAATGTATGCCATGATAAAAAAAATATATAGAAATAGTATTCAAGTATGCATCATAATTTCTAATTAAACAATAAAAATATTCAAACATGCATTATAGTTTCTAACTGAACAATGAAAATAGAAAATTACATTGATTCAAACATGCATGTAGTATTGAATGTATGCGATGAATTTAAAGAGAAAACTAAAAAATTACATTTGTTAATGTTGGATGCATATTTTGAAGGTGAATAAGTTAATCAAAATCGTTCTAAAGACTTTATAAATTAGGATCAACTTTTTAATATTAAACTCATCACATATGTCCATTAATGCAATTTGATCCTACTGCTAGGGTTCCTAACCCAATGAAATCCCCCACCCTCCATATTGTTCTAAACCCCAACCTGACCACCTCGTTCAATTTTCAAAATAGAAAAACTTTTGAAGATATAGAGGACTATACTCTTATCTATGTATGCAAAAAAGAAAGTCAAATTTTATGGTTTTTTTATATATCTTAACAGTAACTTTTGTAAATTATGAAAATCATATTATAATTTGTAGTATAGATATTTGAAATTTTTTAAATGATGTAAATAAATAGGTCACCAAACAATTTAGATACATGTGAAATAGTTTGCATTGTTGTTTCCATTAAAAATTTGAAACGCCAAGGAAGAGGATCAAATTATTAGAGTTTTTCTAATAAAAAAACTAAAATCCATAAATGAACAACAAAAATAAAACATGAAAGAATCTAAATACAATTAAGTTACTAATACAATATAATATAATATAGCAAAATTTTTTTAACCTAAGTCATAAATCGGACGAAAATAATTAAGAATATAAACGAATCAAACCAAACACCACCACTGTTAATCAAGCCTGACAAAAACTACACCTAAAAAAGTGAGATTACGAATTGTAGCGAGAAATCAATGATGGCGTCAATTAGTGAAAGATTAAATATTAAGAAAAGAAAATTAAGCATGTTAGAGGAGGTTACTAATTAACAAAAAAGTACAAAAAATTCAATCAAATATGATCAAGCATTTTGACACTACTAATTACAAAAGAGGAGGTTACTTGCTAACGAATTAACAAATTAATACAAATAAATATATGAGGAAGAAAACGATAATTATTATATATCTGGAAATGAGGTAAAAAAGATCACTTTGACACGCATGAGCAATGAGTAAGACGGCAGAATTGATTTTAAATGTGAGACGTATCCTAATATATAATTTCAACTATAAGTAACAATTACTTGAGTATTTACACTAATATTGAAGGTTCAAGAATGATATCTTTTTTATCTATAATTTTCATAGTTATTTGTTACTAACTACTTCATAATTCATATTTCCATAATTATGGGATTATTCTTTATTGGGATTTGACTTTATTATTTAAAATAATACTAAAGGTATAACCACTCCATAATCTTTATTTCAACCATTACAGAATTATACTTCCAGGGATTACGTTTTCCTATGATCATTTCCTTAGTTGTTAATGATTTTTTTTCACCATTACGGAATTATACTTCCTGATATTATACTTCTGGGGATTATTCTTTTTCTACAATCTAACGATGATAAGGAGACATAATGAATTCAAAAGGTTTAAGAAGGATATTTTTTTATAATTTTCATAATCACTAATTACTGCATAATCATTCATTTTAGAAAAAAATACTTCATAATCCTCATTTTGACAATTATGGAATTATACTTCATGAGATTATACTTTCTTACGATCATTTTCATATTAATGACTTTTTCCCTTACTACTATGTGAGAGATTTGAAAATTATAAATTAATTATTTTCAACAATCGGATGGTTGTGATGAGGAGAGAGAATGAATCCAAGGGTTCGAAATCTCTAATTAATGAGAATGCAAGAAAATTTCACATCATCACAACATTGCTTTTATAGATAGTATAGATATGCTACTGCATGAAATGGTGTTGTGACATTTTGTAATTTTAAGTGAGCTTTTAATAGTATATGATTATGAGAAACTACGTTAATCATGATTTTAACTCAAGCTAAACGTATTGAAGAAAATATGTAAACCAATCAATACAAAGTTATCACTTTTAAGCCAATTTATCAAAAACTTACCTAAAAAAGGGGTTATGTTTGGATCCGAGATGGAAAAACAATCAATCAAAAATTAATTTATTAAAGGAGGGATAATCTATGTGGAGTTAGAGATGGAAAAACAATCATATATAAATTCAAATAGTGTTAGATCATGTTATTAGTCATTCCACACATATGCATTTACATAATACAAAATGTAATACAATGAATGGATTAACAACTTCGTGCAAACTACATACCCTCTAATCAGAAATTGAGAAGGGCAAAATAAACCATACAACAAATGACAAATCTATATTGAAAACCGTGAAATTACTTGAAAATTTTAAAGGCCAGGAGCCAACCAAATTCAAAATCACTTACAAATTCAGCAGACAAATTTGAATTTATCAATTGAGGGTATGTATTGCCAAGGAATATATAAAAAAGACAATACAAATTACAAAAATATCGAATAAAGTGATATATGTCCCCTAAAGTGTCATCAAATTTATGTTTGAAAAAAGGCTAACTAAAGGAGATGGTTAAGGAGAATAGTCTCACCACCTAAAAATTGTTCTTTTGCTCTGGAGATTGAAATCACCGGCTTAAACTCTCGTGCTCTTAAAACTGAAATCAATTTGACACATTAGTGGTAATCTACAAGTAATAGATCTTTAATATAATAGGATCTATAATTGTCCTCGGATTGTGTCTATCATACCTAATGTTCTTTGATAAAAAAAACTTTAATATTTCATATTTATGTTAAAAAAGGCAAAAATAATCATGATGAAATAATATTATGGACAATTAGAAATAATATTAGAAATTACGTGTCCCCCCATCCTCATAAAAATGAAGTTGCCTTCAACTATTTGGCTTTGCTAGAACCATCCTCACTTGTATATTTGTACCCAAAGGCATTTGTACTAATCACCTAATCAATATATAACATCAATTGATCAATATATATATAGATTGAGAGAGAGAGAACTATCCTCCCTTGTATATTATTTTAAAAAACTAACAGAATGGTATGTGTTAAAAGATTAGAAAAGTTTGGTTGCACTGTCTTCACCCTTTGTTCCCGTGCCTGCGTGTCCCTTTCATTTCCAGCTTGAGGATATTTCATCTGCGTTAGATTTTCCTTCTAGTGCCTAGTGTTCCTACTATTGTTGGATTTGCCTACTGGTGTCTTTTGACAGACTTTTGCTCAGTGTCTTGTAGATTTTTAATTAGTGAATGAGGTGTTGTTCTTGTGTGGCTTTATTTTCTAGCTAATTTTAGTTAGGGATTTATTATTTTGTAGTTATTTAATTCGCTTTCTTCTTATTTGTTGTTTTGTATATTTACTTCGTAAGCTTCTTTTTAGTGTCTATTTCTTTATTTATTTAATTAGAGCGTTATCTAATAGTAGGTTTCTTGGTGTTACTCTTTGTGTTATTAGTTTTATTATTATTATTATCTTGTTTATTATTATTTTTATTATTAGCTTTAGTGTGCTTTTCATAAGAGTTGGAGTTAGTTGGGGTGTTTTGATTGTTTAATCCCTCATTTCTATTCAGTGCTAACTCTTCTTATTTTCAGTTGTAGTTTCTAGTATTAGTAGCATTGAGGTTGGTATTGGTAGCTTTAGCGAGTGGCGGGCAATGTAGTCGCCTTAGCTTGTCCTTCGAGGGTAGTTGGAAGTAGGAGGGGTGTAGGGTTTCAGAAGGTGCGCCTCGCGTCATGGAATATTGGATCGCTTACTGGTAAGTCTATAGAATTAGTTAAGTCTTTGCATAGACGTAGGATTAGCATCGCTTGTGTGCAAGAGACTAAGTGGGCGAGGGCTAAAGCTAGAGAAGTTGATGGGTTCAAGTTCTGGTATTCGGGTTCAAGCAGTGCGAGAAATGGAGTTGGTATTTTGGTTGTTAAGGAGTTGGTCGACTTTGTTGTTGAAGTGAAGCGTAAAAGTGATCGAATTATGGCCATTAAGGTGGTGGTGGGTTTGGAAATCCTTAATGTGGTTAGTGTTTATGCATTGCAAACAGGTCTGTCGGACGATATTAAGAAGCAATTTTGGGAGGACTTGGATATGGCCGTTCAGAACGTTCCTTGGAGCGAGACGCCTTTCATCGGAGGAGACTTTAATGGCCATATTGGGGTTGAAGCAGAAGGGTATGATACGGCTCACGGAGGTTTCGGTTTTGGAGAGAAAAACAATGGAGGGGCTTCTGTCCTAGACTTTACAATCGCCTATGATTTGTTGGTGGCAAACTCCTTTTTCAAGAAGGAGGACCACTTGGTGACCTTTAGGAGTGGTCCCTTAAAAACCCATATTGATTACTTCGATATTAGGGCAGGTAGTAGAAGTGTTTGTAAGGATTGAAAGGTGTTACCAAAGGAGTATTTAAGGGCTCAGCATAGATTGCTAGTGTTGGATGTGGAGCTCAAAGGTTCTAAACAGAGGAGGAGGAGTGTTGGAGAGCCTAGAATTAAGTGGTGGAATCTTACTAGGGAGAATGCTTTGGAGTTAGCAAGGAGGATCTCTGAAGAAGATGTGTGGAAGAAGGTAGAGGATGCAGATGCAATGTGGGAGGCAATGGCAAATTGTATTCAAAGGTCGGTTGAGGAAATCCTTGAAACATCTAGAAGAGGTGGGAACAAAATGAAGGGAGCCTAGTGGTGGAACGAGGAGGTAAAAGCGAAAGTCAAGGAGAAAAAAGAAGCATTCGCTGCTTTCACAAATAGTGGAACAAATGAAGAGAAAGAGATTAGTAGAGTTAGATATAAGGCAGCAAATAAGGTAGCCAAGAAAGTTGTTGCTGTTGCAAAGAACATGGCTTATGATAGATTATACCAAAAACTGAAGACCAAGGAAGGTGAGAAGGAAGTCTTTAAACTCGCGAGGGCTAGGGAAAGAAGAACAAGGGATTTGGGTGTCATGAGGTGCATCAAAGATGAGAATGGTAGGGTACTATGTGAGGATGCAGGAATCAAGCAGTGGTGGCAGATATACTTTTCTAAACTCTTAAATGGTGAAATGTTGGAAGATTCTCGAAGTAGGAGTAGAGAGAGTAGTGAGAGTCATCTTGACCCTCATTTCTATGAACCCATCAGCAAGGACGAGATTAAAGAGTCCCTAAGGAAGATGACAAATGGGAAGGTAGAGGAACCAGACCAGATCCCAGTGGAAGTGTGGAAGTGTTTGGGTGAAGAGGGTTTGGAGTGGCTAGCAGAGCTTTTTGATGTTATTTTTAGGTCTACTAAGATGCCAAAGGAATGGAGGTTTAGTGCAGTCATTTTATTGTATAAGAACAATTGTGATATTCAGGATTGTAATAATTATAGGGGTATTAAGTTGCTGAGTCACACCATGAAGTTATGGGAGAGGGTGATCGAGAAAAGGTTGCGGAAGGATATCGCGATAACAGAGAACCAATTTGGTTTTGTGCCTGGCAGGTCTACCACATAGGTGATTTACCTCCTTAGAAGGCTCATGGGTTTGTACAGAGATAGAAAGGTCGATCTTTATATGGTGTTCAATGACTTGGAAAAGGCATATGATAGAATCCCGCGTGAGGTGTTATGGGGATGTTTGGATAAGAAAGGAGTGTCGCAGGCATACACCCGACTTATTAAGGACATGTATGAGGGTGGTAGGATGAGTGTTAGGACGCCGGGAGGGATTACCAACAACTTCTACGTTGGGATGGGCCTGCATCAGGGTTCCGCTTTGAGCCCTTTTCGCTCTAACTTTGGATGAACTTACAAAAGGGATTCAAGATGAGTTACCCTGGTGTATGTTATTCGCAGATGACATTGTTCTTGTTGATGAGACTAGGGAAGGAGTAAATGGAAAACTAGAGCGGTGGAGACAACATCTAGAGTCTAGATGCTTTAGAATTAGTAGATCGAAGACTGAATACCTTCGTTGTTGTTTTAGTGGAAGGGAAGATGCGGGGGGAGGATTGAAGTCACCATTGAGGGGATGCAGATACTAAAGGTCGAGAAGTTTAAATATCTTGGATCGATCATTCATCATACAGGGGACATTGATGAAGATATTAGCCATCGCACAAAAGTGGGTTGGCAAAAATGGAAGTATGCTTCTAGTGTGTTGTGCGATAAGAGAATGCCGGTAGGGCTAAAAGGCAAAGCTTATCGTATGGTAGTTATACCTACTGTATTATATAGATCGGAGTGTTGGCCTTTAAAGAAGACCCTGGTTCAAAGGCTAATGGTAGCAGAGATGAGGATGATTAGATGGATGTGTGGTTTCAAGAGAATGGATAGAATTAGTAATGGAGTGATCAGAGACTTAGTTAAAGTGGCCCCTATCAAAGATAAGCTGAGAGAAGTAATACTCAGATGGTTTGGCCATGTGAAAAGGAGTGCGAACGCTCCAGTGAGGAGATGTGAAAGGATTAACATCCTAAGTGGTAAAAGAGGAAATAGTTGACCAAAGAAGAATGTGGACGAGGTTATTAGAGAGGACTTGAAAGTGGTAGGGTTAACGGAGGACTTGGCTCAGGATATGAGACTATGGCAGGATAGGATCAAGATTTTAGATCGCAGAGAGTTAGCCTCGTAGTTAGTCTCTCGGTTGCAGTAGAATGAGTCTGGTTGCGGTTGCTTTGTTTATTATGTTTGCTTGCAGGTAGTTCGTGCATCTGGGAAGAGACATTGTTTGCCTACTGCCGGTTGTCAAGGTACAATATCTCCCTCTACTTTGTTGCACTCTTAGTCACTTAGTTACTGTCGCCTAAGGTTTTTTTTTTTTTTTAAATTCATTCCCTGATACTCACCCTTAGTTTTCCACTTAAAATGTTTTTCTCAAAACTTTTCTATTATAAAATGTTTACACAAAATCTGACTTTTTGTGAGTCTCTTGGAATCAACCTCTCTATGGGCACAATTGCTGGTAGAGGTAAGGTTGTCTACATCTGGATCTCCCCAGATCCCGCGAAAGCGGGACCCACACTGAAAGCTGTTGTTGTATATTATTAATGATTCATGCTCACAAATCCATGTTGAAGTATAAATAACAAATTATGATAATTATAAATCATAATGATGCAAATTACAAATTGTAAATATTAAATAATCAAAATATTAATATGGAGGAAGTTCTCAATAAATTGCCAAACAAGTAGGGATTCTTCTTTGGGAAAATTACAAACAGATCTTGCTTTAATTGTAATATTATTGACAAATTTTGTTTTTCTATTAGGTGTTGTCCTAAGGGGACACCTTGCAGAGGCCGAGCCAGCTTTTCAGTTGGCAACTTTATGTCCCAAGCAATTTACTTAACTGTCCCAATATTATGGCTCCTTCCTTTAGCTAGTAATTGACTCTTTCTCTCTCCTACTTCCCACCTCTCTCTTCTACCACATAAATTCAATCCCCTAAAAAATAAAAAGATAATTTTATTACATAATATATTGGTAATAAAAATTAACCTTGCATTTTGCCACAACTTTTTGCTTTTCTTAAACACCATTTTCATATTACTTCAAGTGCTATTTGATTCTCTTTCTAAAATTCAAAATTGATTTTTAAAATACAACAAATACTTTGTTTGAAAAGATACACGTAAAGTTTAAAATAATAACTTATGGTCAATTAAGTTTAACAAAATAAAAATGAATATCACATAATTAATCAATTATCGTATGATAAAATTAAATTTATACCATTGAATGTAAGGTCTCAATAATTTTTTTCAAAGACTTTTAATAAAGAAATTATCTTTCTCATATTTAATAAAAAACTAACTTTTTAAATATTTTTTTGAAGTAAAGTATATCAATTCTTAGTTATAATATTTTTTTGTTCATATAAATAAATTGATTTTAAAGTTCTGTCTTCCACTTATCGACCAATTTTTTTTTAAAAAAGAATCAAGTAATTTTTCTTTTTAGTTCATTATTCCAAAATTATTATTTGTTTTACTTATAGTTTTTGTATTACAAGTTTAAAATTTATTTTTTATTTTCTAACTTTGTTAGGTTTATCAATTTTAAATTTCTTTTTATCTAGGGTTAATGGAAATATCATTGTTCTTGCTTTAAATGGAATTTAGCATGTTTTAAATTAGAGTAATTAAAAAATATGAATGTTATTATCTTGTGACTTAATTATTATTTGGAATTTGTGGTGGATATTAATGTTGTGTATTTCTGAATTTATGGGCACAATAAACTATATTGTGTTCGGTGTTGTAATATTAGATTATTAGTTAAAATGTAATACTCCTACAAATAGTGCACTTGATTTTTATTACCTAATTGAAATGAAGTAGAAATTGTTACCCCGGGTTAATACAAGTGGTTAACCCAGGTTAGTACAAGTCGTTAACCCAGGTTAACTACCTTAATTCTGGAGATGATATAAGATATTGACATTCTGTATCATACCAATTATAGTTTTCAGAGCAAATCATTCAACGCCCAATTTTCAAGAATACCTACTTGATCCTCTCTATAAGCAACAAAAAATGTTGAGGTAGAATACAACAATGAAAATATATATCTTTTAGTATAAAGAAAATTTCACATGAACACTCGCACAACGTTCATTCCCACCATAACACCATGTTAATAATATGTATATATTTAAATTTTTTAGAACGTAGATAGATTTTTTTTTATAAGGAAACATTTAGGGTTTATCATTAATTTTTTGAAACACAACATGCTAAGTTTAGGGTTTAGGGTTAGTAATGTAAGGTAAGTGATAAAAGCTTTAAGATAAGTTATAACATATCAAATTACTCCAACTGAAGATAATTAATAATAAGTCGGTAATAAAATCCTAAACCCTAAATCCTAAAGCCGTCTAAACTATACAGTCTAAACTCTACTAGTAGGAACTTTAAGTAGTCAACCAAAATTGTAAAGCTGAACTCTAAACCTTGAGCACTAGAACCTTAATTGTAAACCCTAGCCAGAAGCTCTAAACCCTGATATATCAATGATACAAATACAAACTAAGATGTGAAGACCCTAATATATATATATATATATATATATATATATATATATATATATATATATCTTTATAAATTTATGTTAATTAAATAATGTATATGCATATCCATAAGCCGCATGAAAAAAACCCTAAATAGTAGGCATTGATTCGTCAATCATAGGGTTAAAGCTTAACAGCAAATGACCCTAAACTTTACACACACACACACACACACACACACACACACACACACACAC
>JACYFF010031956.1:16014221-16031687 GCA_017589665.1 Selenicereus undatus | reverse complement strand
TAATAATAATAATAATAATAATAATAATAATAATAATAATAATAATATCGTCGTCATCACTTTTTTGTTGTTAATATTAGTAGCAACAAAAAGAAAATTAATGAATGTTACTGTAATACTAATAACAACATTAATATTAATGATATAATTCATCAAATAATAATATTTCTAATAGTATTACTAGTACAAAAGTGAAAAATAAATTATTATTAAAATTTATAGTATCAATAATATTATTAAAAACAAAATTAAAATAATAATGTCAATATTTTTACTAGCATTAGAAAAGAATAATAATAACAACAATAATAATGTTATCAACTCAGGCACTTACTTGAAGGGCGGCATCGTCTTTTTTCATGAATCACTTCCTGGTTGTAGTCATGTGAGTACATTGGCTGTCAGCACGTCAGAAACAATGCAACACTGATATGAAAAAGAAGCAACTTTAGATAATAAAAAAGTACGAACAACACTTGTTGGTAATTCACCTCCCCTCCCCCCCTCCTTCCTATTTGCCAGTTGAATTAGGGTTTGTCCCTTGAATCCCTTGATCACTTAGTCATAAATTCACCTCTAATTTTCATGCTTCCTTACCAATTTTGTGACTACAACTCCTGATTATGTGGAAAAGCCGTAAGGTTGAAGACCAATTGTGGACCGCAGCGCTGGGTGCAAAGTCCACCATGGCTAGCCATTTCAGATCATTCTTCCCTAACCTCTCTAAGACCCAACTTAACGATGAATTTGATGAGGACGTTAAAAGAGATCTTATGGGGATGAAATTGCCTCATGAGGCATTCACGAAGGCTAAAGCATTGAAAGAGGACGGAAACAAGCTTTGCAAGATGAAGGTTTACAAGATGGCCCCTAACAGAAATCCCTTCAATATTTATGTGTGGTTAACACAAAAACTAAGGATGAGACAAAATTAATGGAGGAATTGACAATTGCTGTTAATTTGAATATAGCACCTTGTTGGCTCAAATTAGGACAGATTGAGTTAGCTAAGCATCAGTGAGATTTAGTGAAAGATGGGACTTTTGGGAGAAAATTTGTTTTCTTGTGTGCTCCCATCACTGTGTTATCATATATACACAAAGGTAGCAATATCTACAGGGCTACAGGATCTTCTCGGTTTACAAAATATGGAGGGCTAAATATATACACTTTCCTAAATTAACAGAAGTATCAAAGACAACATTCGCATAATATAATTGCATCCTAATACTCACCCTCAAGTTGGAGCATGAGGATTCGAAATGCCCAACTTGCCAAGAAGATGGTGAAACTGTCTTTTTCCTAAAGCCTTATTGAACAAATCAGAAGGTTGGTTTGTAGTAGAAACATAATGAGTAACAAGCTCCCTAGACATGATGCGTTCTCGGGAAAAATGGCAATCAATCTCAATGTGCTTGGTATACTCATGAAAGACTGGATTAGCTGCAATATGCAATGCAGCTTGATTGTCACAATACAACTAGGTTGCAGGAATAGGGATATGAAGAGACTAATGTAAATTGCGAATCCAAACAGCCTCACTAGTTGTATTAGCTATGGCGCGATACTCGGCTTCAACAGAAGACCGAGATACTGTAGGTTGCTTCTTGGTTTTCCATTCTTGGTTTTCCAGGATATAGGAGCAGTGCCAAGTAAGACACAATAACCTGTAACGGAACACCAAGTCATAGAACAACTGGCCCAATCAGAATCGCAATAAACATGAAGACTGAGATCATTTAACGACGGCAAGAGAATGCCCTGCCCGGGAGAGGCCTTGAGATAGCGCAAGGGTCGCATGGCAGCATCCCAGTGACCCTGCCTAGGGTCTTGCATAAATTGGCTTAGGATATGGACAGCGTAGGTGATGTCTGGTCGAGTGATTGTGAGATAGACGAGTCGTCCAATAAGCCGTCAATAATGCCCAAAATCAGGAATTGGATCATCCGTATCAGACGAGAGCTTATGCTATTGTTCCATAGGGAACATACTCGGTTTGGACCCTAGCATACCTGTTTCAATGAGAATATCGAGAGTGTACTTCCTTTGACATAAAAATAGTCCAGTAGGACCTCGAGCCACCTCGATGCCAAGAAAATATTTTAAGGAACCCAGATCTTTCAGCTTAAAACACTGGTGTAGGTACTCCTTGAAGGCAGCACAATAGTGGGGATCATTCCCTGTAAGAACTAAATCATCAACACAAATTAGAAGAGCAAGAAAGATGTTACCCCGCTCGAAGGTAAACAAAGACTGATCCAAAGGTGATTATTGAAATCCATATGCCCCTGCAGTGCGGAGGCAGGCTTGAAAAACCATTGTCGAGGCGCCTGTCAGAGACCATAGAGAGACTTGTTAAGTTTGCAAACTACATGAGGTTGAGTAGTGTGAAAGCCAGGGGGAATTTTCATGTAAATATCTTCATGTAAAAATGCATTATGAACATCCATTTGGTGCAACCTGCATCCTTTAGTAGCTGCTATAGTAAACAGAGTGTGATCCATAACCATTTTTGCTACCGGGGCAAATGCTTCATTGAAGTCCTCCCCCTCTACCTGATGATTACCCAATGTCACTAATTGAGCTTTGAAACACTCAATAGACCCATCGACATTGTATTTAATTTTATACACCTACTTGCAACCTAGCGCCTTTTTTTCCCAGAGGTAAGGGTTGAAGTTCCCAAGTGTTGATATCCTCAAGAGCGAAAATTTCCTTGGCGATTGCCTCACGCCATCAAGGATCCCGAACTACGTGAGAGAAATGTCAAGGCTTATCCCCAGAAGTGATGGTCGCTAAGTATGCCCTATGAGAAGCAGAAAACTTATCATAACAAATAAGATGAGATAAAGTGTGAGGAGTACCTGAAGATGCATCATGGAGAGGGGGTGAGTTAGGGATGTATGAGGCGATGGCATGGCAGACATAATCACGAAGATGTGTCGGGCGTCGACAATTGCGTCAAGGACGAGACAATTGAACAGAGTCAAAATCAGGGGTAACCTCCCCAGAGCTGCTGATGGTAACAACGGGCCCAGTCGATTGGGCTATGGTGTCATCCACAGACTCAATGGGCGATGAAATATGAGGCAAAGGTACTGGGTTACTAGTATCGGGATCGTTGAGGTTAGGTGTCTCTGGAAGTTGAGGAGTATGGGTAGTGGCCTCGGTTGGGACAATGTTGTTGGAATGAGGTATCTCAATGGACTCCCCGATGTGGAGAGTATTAATTGTGGGATTAGAAGAGTTGGGGCCAAGATGGAGAGGCCCCTGAAGGAGTGGAGCTGTAGGAGTAGTATTAGAGATAGGTGAGTTGGATGTGGCAAAAGGATAAATGTCCTCATAAAAAACCACATCTCGTGACACAAAAATGCGTTCACGTTCAAGATCAAACACACGCCACCCCTTTTGCCCTGACAGATATCCTATAAACATGCATCTTGTAGTGCGAGCATCACATTTATCCCTAATCGATCATGGGTGTGGACATAGCACAAACAACCAAATACCTGCAGATGTGTGTAAGAAGGTTTTTTCCCAAACAAAATCTCATAAGGGTTTTTCATGCGATGCAGCTTAGTAGGTGTATGGTTGATAAGATACGCTGCTGTAAGGACGCATTCTCCCCAAAACCGAATGGGTAAGGATGCTTGAAGCATAAGGGCCCTAGCAACATTTAGAAGATGTCGGTTTTTCCATTCAACCCGAGCACTCTGTTGGGGTGTGTCCACGCATGAGGTTTCATGAAGCATTCCCCGTTTAAGGAAATAACTTTGCAATTCACCTTTAGTAAACTCCGTCCCGTTATCACTACGTACCCTTTTAACATGATACCCAAATTGAGTTTTCACCTTGCAGCAAAAATCCACAATACGTTCACATGCCTTCGACTTATCTCTAAGCAAGTAAACCCAAGTTGCTCGACTAAAATCATCCACAATACTCAAAAAATAATGACAGTAGGACAGGGATGGGGTATGATAACGTCCCCACAAATCACCATGCACCAAGTCAAAAGGATTACTTGCTCTAGATTCACTTAAAGAAAAACTATTCTGTGTTTGTTTTGCCCTATGGCATACGTCACAACAATTCACCGCTTCTTTGTTCAACTGAAAATCACAAAGCATAGATAATGGAGCCAGACTACCATGTGAGGGGTGTCCTAATCGTTGATGCCATCGTGCTTGATCAACCTTCTTGATTGCAGTAAAAGCCATTCCACCATGTATAAACCTCAAGTAGTACACCCCGTTCCCTGGATCACCCGCTCCAATCAGCATTTTCGAGGTGAGGTCCTGAATAACACAAAAATTAGGTCCATAAGATACCACACAATTTTCATCTATGGCCAATTTTTGAGAGGAGACAAGGTTGCACTTAAACGTAGGTGTGTACAATACATCCTTTAACCAAATATCGGGTCCAAGTTGGACCATACCAGCCTGCTGCACTTTGATTTGTCGTTCATCAGGTTGAGAAATAATAATAGGTACAGACAAATTATAAACATGTGAAAGGGCAGCATAATTGGACGTCATATGATGTGAGGCTCCGGAATCTAACACCCATTGCATAGATCTAGTGTGAAGGCACTTACCACTCATCTTCTCTACTATTTCATGATTTTGTCTTTCTTTAAATAATGCAAACAGTTGGTCCACCTGGGATTGAGTGAATCCAGTGAACCCCATTTTCTGACTTACCCCACGACTGTTGCGTCCTCTCTCACCCCCACATTCTTCCATTTTCAGTCCACCGACAGCTAGATCTGGGACCATGGTCGCACAACTGGAACTTCCACCTCAGTGGCCCCCACCATTGCCGATTCTGTTCGCCGCCATCCCATCGCTTGGTGCGGTTCCTCTTCTCTTATCGTTGCCCCAGTTTTTGAAGTTTGCCGGTGACCTATCACGACCACCGCTGTGCCCACGATTCGAGCTCCTAGTTCCCCAATTCACCGGGTACCCAACCAGTTCGTAACATTGTTGTCGCTAGTGGCCTGTCTTTTGGCAGTGGGAGCATCAAGGCCGGTTCTGAACTTGACGATTTTGCGGCATCACCTTTAGGCAGCTCCTTCCATGGCCGATCGTGCTTCAATTATCTCAATGAACTGTAATTGTCTTTCCTCACGAACAACAGCTGCATATACTCGATTCAGATTTGGAAGCGGTTCCTGGGACATAATGTTCGAACGAATGGTGTTAAATTTTCTGTGATCGAGTCCCATCAAGAATTGGTGAACACGTTCTTGTTCAAGCATCGAAGTTACTGCCTTTCTGCACTCACAATTACAAGTGCAAGTTGGCAAGATCTGGTAAGTACCAAGTTCATCCCACAACGCTCTCAATTTTTTAAAGTACTCAATCACTGAGAGATGTTCTTGTCCAACCAGAGACACTTCTCTTTTCAGTTGATGGATTTGAATTGAGTTACCTTGCGAATATCTTTCTTCAAGATCGACCCAGATTGCTCGAGCTGTGCTTGCGTATGCTATAGATCCGTGAAGATTTTTGTCTATCACGTTATAGAGCCAAGCCATTACCATTGAATCACACTTTTCCCAAGCATGAACTTCTGGGCTTGTTTTTGCCGGTTTCGTTATCGTTCCATTCACAAATCCAAGTTTATTTTTGGATCTGAGAGCATTGATAACAAGGCAAGACCAATTCCCATAATTGTCTCCATTAAGTAACACTGGACTAATAATGTATCCAAGATGATCTGAACTGTTTAGGTAATAGGGTGATTGAGGGTCACTGTAGCTGAGTGTTCGACTTTCTTTTGAATGTCTTCCTTGTCACCCATTGCTGATTTTGATTTCAGCTCTGATACCATGAAAGATGGGACTTTTAGGAGAAAATCTGTTTTCTTGTGCGCTCCCATCACTGTGTTATCATATATACACAAAGCTAGCAATATCTGCAGGGCTGCGAGACCTTCTCGATTTACAGAATATGGAAGGCTAAATATATACACTTTCCTAAATTAACAGAAGTATCAAAGACAATATTTGCATAATATAATTGCATCCTAATATTTAGTTACGAAACTCGATCTTTTCAATGTTAAATCTCGATTTCGCAGAGCCCAAGCTTTTTTGAACATCGGTATGAAGGATGATGCTCGTAGCGATCTTCTTATTGTCATTCGGTTTGACCCTAACAATGAAGAATTAAGGAAAGTAGAGGAAATGTGTAAAACTTCTTGTGAGAAGGAACCAAAAAAAGGAGGTTACTATTTGTCATAATTCCTCGAAAGGCTTCCACCAAGGCAATGGTAAAATTGCTTTTGATCCCCTAAAACTGGATGTTTTGCCGAAAAATGCTTCATCATCGACGAACGAGGCTACTAAAGTGAGAAAATCTTGGAAATTATGATGGAAAAGTGATGTCTGTGAGTGTGCAAAAATGTGAGATGAAGGAATGGGAATCCGAATGCCCAATCTCGACTTCAGATACTGAATCTTTTTGTCGAGGAAACTAGTTCGTCTCAATTTGTATTTACTAAGACATGCATAGAAAGGGATAATTCAAGGGTGGCAACTAATGGAGATCAAGCTACGAAATTAGAAGAAGTGGGTAAAGAGGACAACTCCAGTAGCAGTTCTAGTATGGAAGCAGGCCAAATTGACTAAATGCAATATCTGAGTAAGCGGAGCAGCTTAAGTGTAGGATCTAGCATGGAGTTTGAAGAATAGAGCACAAAATTTCACTTAACATTAACTGATATGCCATCTGTGGACAACTATGGTTACCAAATGCTTTTGCAGTTTCTTCATATGGAACATCTAAGACTAGAGACATGGTGTACTGGCCATTGGGGAAAAAAAAACACAAGAAAATGTCCGTTTAAATGTCTCCATCTATCAGAAGCAACTTACATAAGGATGGAACAAGGAAACAATGTCGAGTTCTTTGATAAACACACAATGGCATGTATAGTGGTTCGCATTCACCATAATGATTACCAAAATAAAATTAAAAATGTAATGTGTGAAGTTAACCATGAGCATCATACAATCAATGTCTTCCAATTTTCGACGCAATGACTTGAAAAGCACAAGAGAGGGAAACAACGTACAAGGAAATGAGACTCGGACCTGACAAAGAACGAGCATTATGCAACCTCCACAGTAGTCAACTATTGTCGGTAATAGGTACAGTTTAAGTTATTGAATGCTAACTCAGTTACTTGGTACATGGAAGATTGCAACCATGGAAAATGACTCAAGCGTTGCAGCTGCAATGGCAATAATGACCTTGATCGAAGCACTGTTACCAAGACTCTTTGTGGCAAGAGGAAAATCAAGGGCTCAGGATTGGAAGATACCAAGCTAACTATCAAAAAAGGAATCACATGTCGATGCACTAATCATGCGGGTTGTAATAAAAATTTTTGTAACTTCCTTATGTTGTTTAAGACAATAATTGTATAGTAATAGCACGAAAGTCACATATTCTGTTAGATTAACACATTGTTTGGATTGAGCTAGAGAGGGAAAAGGAAGGGGAAGAGATGAAAAGTAAGATGATTTGTACTCACCTTGTTTGGATATGCTGTAAGAAGGGATGGAGGGGAAGGACAGAGAACTATTAAAAATCTTTCATTCCCCTCCTTCCCCTCTCATTTTGGGGTGAATAAAAATGAGGGGAATGGGGGAGAATGAGGGTGAAATTTTTCCCTCGGTTCTCCTTTCTTCTCCCTCATTTAATATTCCCAAATAAGGAAAATAAGTGTTCATTAACCTTCATTCCCCCTCCCCTCCCTTCAATCCAAACAGAGTGTAACGTAATATAATCGCTTTCACTTCTTGTGTTACCTGTTACCCCCTCCCCCCCAAAAAAGAAAAAAGCTCCTTCATAATCTTGAATAAAAAGAAATATATCAATAAAGAAATTTTAAGGCTTTCACTGTTCCCTGATTTAGTATTCATATAATGAAAGATTAATTAATATAAAACATTCATGAAATTGATAATACATGTATGCAGGTTTTTAGTCCATTATTATCAACAGTAATTTAGGGCTGTTAAATGTCAAAGAATTAATCAAGACAATGCAAAGACCTTTCCAGTTAACAACAATGAAATGATGAAGAGAAGCTAGTAAAAATTTATCTTCAGTTCCATGAGTTTTTCTCTTTTGTTTTCTCACCAACTCCATGAGATTGAGCAAAGGAACATCACTCTCCTTCCTAAACCCCGCTCATCTTCTGTTTGAGGCTCGACAATCATTTCCTTAAACCCCAAAAAAGCACAAGTATTGAAAATTCAAAAATTAGGCATTGCTGAAATTAGAGGAAGCTTGTGGAATCTCAAAGTATGTGTCTCGATTATTCATCTTCCACTGTTCATGATGCTGCCCTTTTCAGAGGGATGAAAGAGATTGCGATAGTGAGGGCTGATGATGATGCAAAGAAATGTTGTTGTGGTGATGAAATTCTTGTGGGGTGGGTGATGATGATGATGATTTTTGTTTTTTAGGCTAGCTGAGCGTATTGGTATTTTGTCTTTTTGTCCCTGAAATTCCGTAATGTTGGTATTCTACTCCTCGTTGCTTATTCTTCTTCTTCCTTGATGCATCCTCCTAAATTCCACTACTTGCTGAGTTTTTGTATGCACTATGATTCAACAGGACTTATATACCCTCCCCTCCTCCCATTCTTTCCCATCCTTCTCAATTGTCACTATTTTACTTCTAAGAAATAGAGAGAGAGAGAGGCAGACAGACAGATAGACAGAGACAGAGAGTGCGAGAGAAATCAAGAACATGGTTTTCTACCCAGATACAGGTCGTGGGCATACCAAGTTACCATAGGGAAAAGCATGGTTGTAATCTATGCTTTTCTTCTTCGGTACGTGCATCCTTTTTTCATTCATCTGGATCCTCACCCACAAACTTTGCAGTCGAGCTGCTCGAATGGGGGCTGTAAACGACTCCACCGAAGCATCCATCTCTTCCCCAAATAGCCCCTGATGCTGTTGCTGCCATTGCTCGTGCTGGCCTGCTACTTTTGCTGATAATTACCATTACCATTGTTATTGTTAAATAATGTTTTCTCGCACACTATGTTTGTGAATAGCATCATGTTTAAACCTAGCGTCATAGCTACTTAAGTAACACCCTCGCCTTTCCAATCTTTTTGTGCTAAACGTGGAACCTTGCAATTATATGTTCTTCTCTAGTTATTGCTCTGCTATTTTGAGCCTTGTGTTCATGCTGAGGTGCTTTTATTGTCAGTTCAATGAAATATGATTTTAGTTTTTACAACCACTAGCCATCACAATGTTTCAAACCACCCCCTAGGGCCCCACAACACTTTCTTTGGCACGAGTTGCTGGTGAACAACCATTTTTTTGACTGACTTTGCTACTTAAGTTTTCCTGAACTTGGCCTTCGTGGCAATCCTTGTTGCAGGGTTAAGGATTTGTACATTGATATGCATTCAAAGTGATTCTAGAGATTTTAATTCTTACCTGTGTCCATGTGCCCCTTCTATACTTAGAGCTTAGAAGGTCCTTTTTCGAAAGGAAAATTTGCGTCAATTTTCCGGTGAATCCCTCGAGAGGTTGATGTCATGAAAGCAGTAGGAAAGTTATGACAAATTTGCAATTTATAATATTTGCTGTCTCATTGGCCTGATTTGTTATGGCCATGGCTTGAGTATTCAATTCTGGCTTACTATTACATTCATTTTGTAGATTTAAGGGTTGTTTCCTTCTAACTAATTTCCCCTCTTCCAAAGTTGATTTATGCGAATCCCCTGATATCATTAGCTCTAATTTAATTTGGTTGTGTCGGTTGAGGCCTTCTTGATGATTTTGGACAAAATAAATAAATGAAATGAGGATTGTGAATTAATTCAAGCAGAAACATTTGGGTAAGAGAAGTACAAAGCAGTCTTACGGGAAATGTGTGGGATAAAAATAGTTTATAACAGCTCTGTGCATCATGGTTCACCACTGTTGTGCCATTTTATATCTAGGAAGCTGATTCTTTATACAGTCAATCTTTACAGTATAGGCAACTAAGAGTATGCAGTTGTTTGTACTGACAATCATGGCGAAAACAATGTCGAAAGCTGAGAAAAAGTGAGTCAAAGTTGGGAGAGAATGGTTTTCTCGGTGCTTCTCCCTCACCGTGTGTTTCTTTTATTGACTCTGAGTTGCCAAAATTACAAAGACTACAAGGGTAAAATAAAGGGAAATACAATATAATTGCCTAAAACATAAGATACAAAATAATAGAAAGTATAATTACGTAATATCACAACAATATTATACAGCTAACACTCCCCCTCAAGTTGGAGCGTATGGATGATTAACGCCCAACTTGCGAAGAAGATAGTGAAACTGTCGTTGTCCCTATGCTTTGGTGAAAAGGTTAGCAAGTTGTTCCGTAGTAGGAGTGTAGCATGTGACAATGTCGCTGGATGTTAGCTTCTCACGAATGAAGTGACAGTCGACTTCAATATGCTTGGTACGTTCATGGAAGACAGGGTTAGCTGCAATATGCAACGCAACCTGATTATCACAATGGAGGACTGCGGCAGAAACAACGATGCCAAGGAATTTTAGCAAGTTACGAATCCAAATAACTTCGCTCGTAGCATTAGCCATTGCGCAATATTCAACCTCTGCTAAGGACCGAGAGACAGTATCTTGCTTCTTGGTTTTCCATGAGATGGGCGACATTCCAAGCTGGACAAAATACCCAGTGGTAGATCGACGGGTCACGGGACAACTGGCCCAGTCCGAGTCACAATAAGCATGAATGTCGATGGTAGACTCGGGAGATAATAAAGTACCTTGACTAGGGTGAAGTTTGAGATAGAATAATAAACGGAGAGCAGCGTCCCAATGGTCCTGTCGAGGATCCTGCATGAATTGACTGAGCACATGAACAGGGTAAGTAATATCAGGACGAGTAATCATGAGGTAAATAAGTTGCCCAATGAGACGACAATATTGTGAAGGATTTGAAAGAGGAGTGCCCGAAGTATTTGTGAGTTTGAGACGTTGTTCCATAGGGAACATAGCAGGTCTACAACCCAACAACCCAGCTCGTAACAATATGTCCAATGTATATTTTGTTTGACAAAGAAATATGCCCTTCAGAGAGCGTGCAACCTCAATCCCTAAAAAATATTTAAGGGGTCCCAGGTCCTTGAGCTTGAAACATTGATTCAAATAGGTTTTGAATGAAGCACAATGGGGTGAACTATTGCCTATGAGGACTAGATCATCAATATGGATGAGTAAGGCGAGGAACACATGACCCCAATTATAGACAAATAACAAATGATACAATGGAGATTGCTCAAAATTGTAGTCTTGTAAAGCCGTAGCTAGCTTAAAATACCATTGCCTTGGCGCTTGACGAAGACCATAGAGCGACTTTTCAATTTACACACTAAATTGGCTACTGGAGGGGAAAAACACGATGGTGGTTTCATATAAATGTCTTCATGGAGGTCTCCATGAAGAAAAGCATTATGTATGTCCATTTGATGCAAACTCCATCCCTTGAAAATAGCAATGGTAAGGATACAACGGACAGTAACCATACGAGCTACAGGGGCAAAGGTTTCGGTATAGTCGACACCCTCGACTTGGTTATCCCCCAGTACAACCAACAGACTTTTATACCGCTTAATGGTTCCATTTGCATTATATTTAATTTTGTAAAACCCACTTACATACAAGTGTCTTCTTGTCCAATGGAAGAATGACAAAGTCCCACGTTTGGTTTGCTTCCAGTGCTTGTATTTCTTTGGTCATGGCTTCATGCCACTGTGGATGCTCCGCTACCTGGCTGAAAGTTTTAGGCTCATCATGACGTGTGATGGCTGCTAGGAGAGCACGGTGAGAAGAGGAAAACCGATCATAAGAGATAAAGTTTGTAAGAGGATAAGTTGTACCCGAAGAAGCATCTTGGAGTGGTGATGTAACGGGGTCTATTTTCTCAATTGCGTGACAAACAAAGTCCTTGAGATGAGATGGCGGCCTTCGGTTGCACTGTGGGCGAGACGAGGTGTTGAGATCCTCCCTCTGTCCAGAAGGATGGTTTTGGGTTTCAAGTTCTGCCCAGTCATCGGAACTAGGCCCGACCAATGGTAGGTGATGCATCAGTGGTGCCTGGGGTCGACATTTCTTGGTTGGGGTGTGCGGTTTGGGAATCTTGCAAGGAAGACTCGGAAGTAATGCCCTATGGGCTGGAAACGTTTGCTATGGTCTACTCACTATTATTGGGCTCACCAAAAATGGATAAAGTGGCATGATCTCGGACCATGGGCTCCGTAAGGGGTGTTGATTGTACTGGAGTTAGAGTGGGTGGAGTATCTGGTGCTTGAGACTGGTTGTAAAATGGGCTAAGAGGAAGTGAATCAATGGTTGGCCCAATACTTATGGCATATAGAAATTTTTGTTCATAGAACACGACATCACGGGATACATGCAAACGCTTGGTTTCAATATCGAACACTTTCCACCCCTTTTGGCCATGTGGGTATCCCAAAAAGACACATTTTCGAGCTCTTTCAGGAAACTTATCCCGATTCCTCGAATGATTATGAGCATAACATAATGACCGAAAAACTCAAAGATGCTCATATATAGGTGGGACACCGAAAAGGGATTTACAAGGGGTTTTGGAGTTAAGAAGCTTAGTGGGGTTTCTATTGATAAGATATGCTACGGTAAAGATGCATTCAACCCAAAATTCTACTAGAAGAGATGCTTGAAACCTTAAAGCTCTTGCCACATTAAGAATATGTCTATTTTTACGTTCCACACGACCATTCTATTGGAGTGTATTGACACATGAGGTCTCAAGTATTACCCCTCTTTCACTAAAGAAAGTTTTTAAAGGCTCATTAGTGAGCTCAGTACCATTATCGCTTCAAACCCGTTGAATTTGCACCCTAAATTGAGTTTGGACCATAGACCAAAAATTTACTAGACATTTATAGGTTTCTCTTTTATCCTTTAGGAGAAACACCTACATAGCTCTACTAAAATCGTTAACAATGCAAAAAAAATAGCAGCATCCAGAATAGGATGGAGTATGGTATCGACCCCACAAATCACAATGTATTAACCCAAACGGTCGATTAGCTTTTGAGTTACTAATAGGAAAACTAGTTCTTGTTTGCTTTGCTCTATGACACATCACAACATTAATAGAACTCTTTATTCAATTTGAAGCCATGCTTACTAGTTAGAGTAAATAAACTTCCATAAGACGGATGACCAAGTCTTTGATGCCAAAGTACAGCTTCCTCTTTATGCATTGCCGTAAAAATAGATCCCATGTCTACATTCTTCAAGCAATAGACCCCATTCCTTAGATCACCTGCTCCAATCAGCTTCTTCGAGATGGGGTCCTGTATGAGACAAAAAATTTCACCATAAGTAATAAGACACTTCATGTCTTTATAGTCGGCTACCGAATGGATATAAGATTGCAACTCAGTTTCGGTGAAGACAACACCTTCTTTAAAATCAATTTCGGACTAACAACAACTATTCCGACTTGCTCAATCACCAATGTTTCATCACTGGGTTCACTAATACAAATGGTTCATGTCAATTTGGTAAGATTCTGTATGATATGTGGGTTAGAAGTCATATGATGTGATGCCCCAGAATCTAGGACCCATTAAATGGCAACGACACTGAAATTCCTACTAGACATGCCTTCCTGGTTTTCTTTTGCCTTAAAAAATGCATACAGTTCTTACAATTGGGCTATAGTGAGCCCACCACATGTGGTTGGGTTGTATGAATTTTCTTCCTTACTTTGACCGGCCCAGTCTGCAGCAAGAAAATCTCCTCCATTGTTTTGGCATGTTCTGTCTCTCAGTCCACGCACTCCTCCTCCTCTTTCTTCCCGAGGAGAGTCGGCGGTTCCCCATAGCTTCACGCCTCCTCTTCGTCAACCCTAGCTGCTCCGATTGCCACGTCGTTCTCCCCAATTTGAAGGATACCCAACCAATTCGTAGCACTAGTGCTTTTTGTGGCCCAATTTCTGGCAGTGGCTGCTTCTCGGTGGACCGGCGTTTCTGGGTGGTTCCGGTGCCGGTCAGTTTTGATTTTTGCGCCAATTCGGCCGATTGTGGCTAGCCGTAGCCTTGAATGCTGCTCCTTCATTCAGGTCGCGAGAGCCCTGTCCCTTTGTCGTGGTGTGTTGTCGTTCCTCTCGTGCAACGAAGGCGCAGACTTTGTTCAAGCTGGGTAGTGGTTAAGTGAGAGCACGTTCGAGCGTACCGTCCCATACATCTCCGAATCCAATCCCATCAAGAATTGGTGTATCTTTCCTTCTTCAAGGTGCTTGTTCAAGTCCTTCGCACCGCCACAGGTACAAGTTCGAACCGTTTGATAGTTCTCCAATTCATCCCACAAGGATTTTAGTTTTGTGAAATAGTCGGCAATGGTTTGATTTACTTGGCTGGTCATCGTAATTTCTCTCTTGATTTGATGCACTCTGAGTGCATTGCTTTGGGAGTACCTTTCTTCTAGATCTAGCCAAATTTGCCTCACTGTTTCGGCGTATGCTACTAGTCCATCAAGAGTTTTGTCCATGATATTGTATAACCAAGCAATCACTATGGAATTACATCTCTCCTAGGCATGTACTTCGGTGAGATGTTTTTTGGTTTACAGATGGTTCCATTTACGAAAGCAAGTTTGTTTTTTGATTTGAGCGCGTTTATAGTCAAACGGCTCCAATTGGGATAATTATTTCCATTGAGACTCACTGGACAGATAATGTTACTTAGATCGTCTGAGCTGCTTAGAAAATATGGAGATTGTGGATCATTTGGATCAAATTTGATATCGATAGCTTCTTCATTGTTTTTGTTTTTGTTGTTTCTGCCCTCGATATTCTTGTTCTCATTCTCCATGTTTGTGTCCGTAGATAGGCAGGCTGATTACTGATTTTTCAAGCCTTGCTCTGATACCATGAGAAAAAGTGAGTGAAAGTTGGGAGAGAATGGTTTTCTCGGTGCTTCTGCCTCACCGTGTGTTTCGTTTATTGACTCTGAGTTGCCAAAATTACAAAGATTACATGGGTAAAAGAAAGGGAATACAATATAATTGCCTAAAACATATGATACAATATAATGGACAGTATAATTACGTAATATCACAACAATATTATACAGCTAATAAAGGCACTATGTGCCTCAATTACGCTCTGCAATCTACCATCCGCAGACGTATGCATTTGAATTGCATACCTTGATATTAATTTCTCTCAGTTGCTCAAAAAGCTCGAGTACTTCCGTTGTTCCATCTGCTGTGACATTGCCATTGTGCATCACGTTCAAGCATCGAAATACAAGACCTCTCCTTGCAAACATGGTCATTGATTGGTTGCTCATAGACATCATCGTCTTTGATATCTCCAATCTGTCAAATTTTGAGGTACCCTCAGCGTTGATTATTTCTCAACATCAGTTTCTTTTAGATGATCTTCTTGCAGTTCTTGAAGGATCCAAAATAGGTTATGCATAATAAGATGTACATGTCCTTCTTATCCCAAGGTTTTTGTGTTTTATTGATTTCATTATTCTCTATCGAATTGATTAATATTCCAGTGGACTTAATGTTGAAAGATGAAGGACAGATATGAAATCAGAAGCTAGTTCTCTCACAAATTCGTTGAAACTAAATCATCCTTATATCAGGCTTTACACAGAGTAAGTGGGCGTTGAGGAACAACCACAAACACCACCAGGAAGCAAATCAACTACCCACTAAAACACTTAGGCTACTAACTCTCAATAACACTTAAATTGACTCCAGAAAAATAGGAAAAGACTTGAAGTGAGAGAAACACAAATTCAACAATGCAAGGCAATAAATTGAAAAACATCTAATTAAAACCAACAGTCCATCCCTTAAGCTAAAAGCTTTCGAGCTTCAGTTTAAATCTCAAGCAGAACTCCTCATAGTGCAAATACCCAATAACCTCCCAGATTTTGAAATGCCCAATAACCTCCTTTGCATAGATCTCTCAGGAAATATTATTTCACATCATTGTGTTTGCTTCTTCCATGCATCACAGGGTTTTGGAAAGATTGATGGCTGAGTTATTGTCGCAAAAACTGTAGTAGCTGCTTTTTGCTTGAACTGAAGCTATTCAAGAATTCTTCTTAACCAGGTAGCTTGGCGAGCGCAAGTTGTTGTAACAAACTCAGCCTTTGTACTCAACAAATTAGCTATTTGCAATTTTTTGGAAGCTGATGAGACAACCCCTGAACTAAAGATAAAAACATAGCCAGTAAGTGCTCCTTCTGACATCTTTATCTGCTACATAATCGCTATTAGTAAACCTAATCAAATCAGACTTTTCACCTTTCTTGTAGAAGAGCCCAGAATCCTTAGTTCCTTCAAAGTAATGGAGAATTCTGTTGATAGCTAACAGAAGCATTACTATTGGATTATCTGTTTATCTGCTTATTAAAGTAGCTAGATCCATAAGGTCTGGCCTTGTAGAAGTTAGATACATCAAACTGTCCACTATTCGCTTGTAGAATGTGATGTCAACCGCCTTTCCCGACTCAATGGGAATGCTTACAGAATTGCAATCTTTCATATGAAACCCATCAAGAATTTCTCAAGCGTATTTCCTTTGCAAAATAAAAATTCCACAAGCTGATTGCACTACTTCTATGCCAAAAAAATAATGCATCAAACCAAGGTCAATTCATCCATCATAGATCTCTTAACTTCCTCAAACATGCAAGCATCATTTCTGGTGAATACAAGATCATATGCATACAAGCAAATGATGAACATTTTCCTCTTATCTCCTTGATGAAAAGTGTGTGCTCATGTGGACAATTATGAAAGCCTGGTTTCATAAAATAAGTTTCAATGCGATTATACCAACCAGTCTCAATCCATAAAGAGCCTTCTTCAGTCTATAAACCTTATGCTCATCTCTGACCTTAATATAACCAAGCGGTTGTTTATAAATACCTGCTCTTCCAAGTTTCCATGATAGAGTGCTGATTTAAGATATAGCTAAAAAATAAGCCAACAATTCTGTGCGGCCAAAGCAATCATTAACCTGATTGTGTCATGTCTTGCAACTGAGCCAAAAACCTCGTTGTAGACGATCCCGTATTTCTGCTTGCACCCTTTGGCCACCAATTGTGTCGTGTACTTGTTAATTTCACATTTTCCTTGAGCTTTGTTTTGAAGGCCCACTTGACACCAATGGTTTTGTGCTCTTTTGGGAGATCAGTTAGCTTCCAAGTATCATTTCTTTCAATGGCTTCTACTTTAACATCCATTGCTTTCCGCCATTTTTCTTCTTTGACAGCACCTTCAAAAATTGTAGGGTCATAATCCGCAAACAAGGCAAAGTAAGTGGCAACCTCAGATTCATTAACTCCGGTTACCTCGTACTCTTGCATCCATGTATGTGTGTGTGTGTGTGTGTATACATATAT
>JACYFF010031956.1:15978235-15994221 GCA_017589665.1 Selenicereus undatus | reverse complement strand
ACACACACACACACACACACACACACACACACACACACACACACACACACACACACACACACACACACTCTTTCTCTCACTCTCTCTCACTCTCTTCATTGCGTTTTCTCAGTTTGCTGTAGTTTTCATTTTTCCATCTTGTTTTTCTATTGGTTTTCTTATCTTGCTCGGAATCGTTGCTTGCAGTTGCTTTCATCGGTGTTATTTCAAGGTTTTTCATCAAGATTTTGTGGTTTATTTTGTTTTCATAGCCTTATATTGCTTAATTTATTGCTAAGAGTTCGCGTTCGCAGATTGTTCTTTTTAATTTTCTGTGGTTTCCTCAAATTTTGTGTTTTCATTAGGGTTAATCTAATATTGTGATTTAGTCACTAAATTATGTTTGATTTTTGGAGGTATATCACTGTGTTGATCAAGACTGAGGGTCTGTAGGTAAGTTTATTGTGATTTCCGCTTTGATTTGGTGAAGTTTGATCTTATAGCAACTGTTGTTTGTGTGCTTTTTGTATAGGTATGAGCCTAGAATTTATGCTTTTGTCGATTTTGATTGTTTGGATTTTATACTTGTTTTTGTTTTTAAGTTTTGTTGAAACTACTTTTATAATTGGTGATCAATAGAAATCTAAGTAGTGATCAATTGGTGTAATTTTGATGATCATCTCAATATATGTGTACTTCTTTTCTGACCATTGTTATTCAACCCTTCTCCATTTGGGGATCAATATAAATGTAATGAGTGCTTGATTAACATGAGTCTAGTGATCTCTTCATTCGATTTTTATTTTTGTATGTGGTGCGTTACAAATTCACTGGTTGCAATTGGTTTAGAATTTATTCATTGCGTTTTTTATGATCAATACATTTGTTATTCGTGATCGTTGTGATAAGATTAGTGATTGCTTATGATAAAATTAGTGATTTGTTAAATAGATGTTCACTTTTTGGCAATTTCTTGCATAGTTTAGGTTTTGTGTTGCTGGTTATCAATTGATATGTTATTAGTGATCAATAGATTTGTACATGTCTTGAATAACTGTGTACTTTTTTGTAATTGCTGTTGAAATTTATTGGTTTTTTTGGTTGTTGATCAAGAGACGTTTTATTAGTGATTAATAGATTTCTAATTAGTGATTATTTGTCATATGATTTATGATTTCTTAAATAAATGTTTAGTTTTTCTACAATTGTTTCTACAACTTCTTGTGTTCTTCGTGTGCAACAGACATCTTGTTAGTGTTCCTTAAATTTGTAATGTCTTGAATAAATGTTTACTTATTTCCCACCGCTTTTAGAGTTTTCATCTTTTATTGTTGGTGATCTATAGATTTTAAATTAGTGATCTATAGATTTTAAATTAGTGATCGTTTATTATAGAGTAGTGATCTCTTGATTTTTTTATTATTTCATTTTGTCTTGTTTTGTTTTTTAGAAAATGGTTAGTACAAGGAGCAATCAAACTTCAGTAAGGCTTGCTAATTCTCAAGAAGATCCTGGGGTTGAAACTCAAACTAATGAAAGGTAGTGGCGAATGATTTATGTTCTTTCAAGGGAGATTTACTTGTGCTGATGCTTATGAATACTTAGCTTATTTTATTAAAATAATTTTTGTAGCCAACAACTTATACTACAGTTGTCTCAAGCATTAAAAAGTGATACAAAGTGGAAGACAGGTCGAAGTCAGTTGCAAAGATTACATGTGAAAGCACATGTCAACTCGCCAATTTTAGTGTATAAGTCTGAGATTCGTGGTTCTGACATCATCTCCAGTGATGGGTGTATCGATGAGTACATACCTTTGGGGACACCTAGTCCTACATACCCCTACACATACACTTAGACATGCAACTACCGGGACGTAGTCGAGTGATATTCAAAGTCCAAACCCGAACACTGAGGCAAATTTGGAACGAGTGAGAGAGACTGCACCTTCATACAGTCAGCGCAATGTACAAGAAGGGGCAAAAATACATGTGCACATGGGCGATGTGGAAATAATGAACAAGGAACAAGAAGGGCTAGTGGGGCCGAGAAATGCTGTGCGTAAGATGTCAAGGAAATCGAACATTGGACGCAGGAAGGTCAAGGAGTCTACCAACCGGATGTCGCCTAAAGGGTTGTGGCAACTGATTGAAAATTTAAACGACAAGCAAAAGGAAGTCATCGAAGAAATCAGTTTTGGTAGCTTATTGCATTTACAAGTTGACATGATCCTGGGAAAGCTAGCAGTGTGGCACAACTTTGACACATACTCTTTCTCCCTATGACTCACCCACGGTAAGATAAAGGTGACCGAGAATGATGTGCGCATGACATTAGGTCCCACTAAAGGCCTCTTTGAGGTAATTGAGGCTAAAAACAAAAGCAATGCAAGTGTTAAGTTTGTAAGCCTCCCGAAGCATTAGAAAGAGTAGTGGTCTGAAAGTGATAGCGTCCCTAAATGTAAAGAGGTGATTGAAATGATGCACAGTGAAGAAGATAGGGGCGAGGACTTTAGAAGAAATTTCTTAACGTTCGTGGTGTCTACATGTCTCTGTGGGAACCAAAAAGGATAAGTCAATTCCCTCATATGAAACACCCTGGTAGATTCAGGCAAAGTGACATGACAGAATTGGGCACAACACACAATGAAAGCGCTTGTGTCATCATTTGATTAATGGAAAAATTAAGAATATGTCACAGTTCTTCAGAGGCCAAATTGATCAACTATTGCAATCGCATAAGTAGCCGTATTATAGATAAAGATATTGTTCCTCAGGGACTAATGTAACTTACTAAGTCTTGTCTGTCAGAATGTGCTAAGTAAAATTCTAATTCAAATGGTTCGATTTAACAACTTCTAATACACTATTCTAAATCAAAGAGAAAATATGTCTAGGAATTCTTGTAGTTATAAAAAGGTATTGGATCAAAATGACGATCATGTGCTTTTCTCTAATCGGTTAATCTCAACGAATTGCAGTCTATCCAGAAATTTGATATATTCTTTCGAAATCAATTAAATTTGCCTAAACTAAGCAAAAGTCGTTACTTCAAACTAATTTGCCTTAATTCAAGTTAAATATCTTCGATTACTCTCTAGTCCTTCTAACATGCAAATTTCTCTTTCGAGACGACTCCAAGTTAGTTTTAATCAAGCAGTTCAACAACCAAATGTCACCTTTCAGTTTTTCACCAGATTGTTTCAAGTAAGCAAGCAAATTTTGGCCAAAAATCCACTCACAACAATACAATTACTTGATAAACGAAATCAAACCAATCATGAAGATAAGCACAATTCTATAAATTAAAACATGATCCAACTACACTTTTATAAACTACTAAATTCCTAGACGAAAAAAGTAAACTACTCGCACATGAGTAAGAATTTAACAAACTAACCAACAATCCGGCGAAATTTGAGAGAAAGGTTTGACGGAGATGGCCTTCAACCAAGGGATTCAAACTGCCTCGAAAACCAACCACATATACTCAAGATTTCTCACCAAAACCAAAATCGAACTAGAAATCTTAAAAGAAACAACGAAATTTGAGAAGAGAAAGAAAACTATGCTAAAGCTCTAATCTATGCTAACTCTATGCTTGTGTGTTCTTCTACTACTGGAAAATGGCGCCTGTTATAGAGGGGCTCGATTGATCTCAGCTACATAGCCGAAGTAAGATGAAGAGGCAGCAGTTTCAAGCTCACCACGGTACGTGGCAGATACCGCGGTCTGATCGCGGTCTGGGTTGGAACCAGCTTTCTGCTCTATTCTTGCTCTACGGCTGTAGCAACTCATGGGTGTCCATGATGGAGGTCAAAATACATCTATTTATGGTCAAATGTTGGGTAAAAAGGCTTAAAATCATGCAAAACACATCAAAATCCTATACCCAAGTATAAATCGAGAATAGGAGTATAAATAATAACATTAAGCACATAATTCTCCCAAAAATTAACACAAAATAGCCTTAAATTGATGGATACATTAAGCACTTATCAAACTCCCCCATGCTTAAACTGTTGCTTGTCCTCAAGCAATGCTAAAAATAAAACTATACACCACCTCCTTAGGATAGACATAGGCAATATCCAAATAGCAAAGCTGATCAAACGGTAGCCCAAAAAGATGCAAAAATCATTAATAAAAAGATTAGGGATTGAAATTTACGAAAACCTTTTTGATAAAGCACAATGTTAAACTTGAACCAATCTTCCCAAATCGTCAAATACAGTCATTCCAGCGTATGAAACAAGTAAGGCTAGTAAGGCCGGTAGAACCTCAGTATAGTTATGTGGTTCTCATCACTCATGTGTTTAATAATAGTGAAGGTTCTCTCAATTCTCATTCCTTAGAATCAAATCTACTATAAGCTTGAAAAGACTCTCAAATCCGCCATCGCTAAAATGCAAACACACTAGACAATCATGGGGACTTTCATAGGGTTGTAATGGGGTCTTGGGTAAAGGTAAGATGCGAACAAACGTTTCAGAAATGAGGAGCTAGAAGCCAAAGACTAAGAGCTAAGTAATTCCAATGCATCATACTACATCCTTCTTGAACCATTACAATTTATCAACAAAATAAATCCCAAATTGAAAAGAGAAAGAGTGCAAAGCGACAAATATCTTACGATCCCAACAAGGCTAACACTTTCTTTTATTTTTTTTCTTTTGTTTGTTTTTTTTTTCATGATCCTTTCTTTCTCTTTTTTTTTTCCAAAAAGGATAGCCAAGAGGAGATCCATAATAAACTTTAAATTTCAATTCTTCTCCAAACTTTGCACAATAAAATAAGAGATTTATCAAAATCTCACATCCGTTCACCAAACAACCAAAATTTACTAAAAGATGACAATCCACCTTACAAGTGCCCTATGATGCAAAAGAATGAATCACTCCTCTAGTCTTGGCTTAAAGGTAAGACAAGTATTTGGCCATGGGCAATAACAGGAGGTTTAAATCAAGAAAAATGGATATAGGCTCAAAGGGGCTAGCAAGGGATACAATACACAACAAAGGTGGCTATTTGGCCATGGGTTTTCAACAAATCAAAAATAAATTGCCTCAATCATATTGGCTAAATGTATGTGCGAAATGTGATCTTGAATGAGAATCAAAGGAAGTTCTAGAGAAATGATGTCAAGGAAGAGTAACACATGAAAGAAACATGAGACTAAAATGATGATTAGCCTCTAAAAGCTCAAAATTTTACGGGACATCTACCAAGGTCAAAACTAGCTCACTAGGGAACATACGCCAAAAATTATGTAAAGAGTTATGGGGTAAATCAACTCGCATCTAACATGTGGTCAAAACATAGAGATCATTTCGAAAACTCATTCACAAACATTTTATGCACAATTTAGGCGAATCAAAGGATCAAACTAAACCATAAAAGTCTACCAAATCTAGAAATATCATGATCGGAGTATTTTTTTTTTCTCTTTTAATTTTTGTTTTGCGTTTTTTTTAACAATGCAAACTAAAAATGCAAGGAGACTAAAGGAAGAAAAGAAAAAAAAATAGACAAAAACTAAAATACAACCTAGAATAAAAAGAAAACTAAATGAACTACCAAACAAAACTAAATACTAAATCAAAAACTACAAAAAACTACCACTAACTACATATATAAAGCACAATCACACCAAACCGAAAATACCTATTAGACGCCAAATATAACGACTAACTCCCCCATGCTTCAATCACACACTGCCCTCAATGTGTGCGCAGAATAGAAAAAGGGAAGAGGAGTAGCACATAGCAATCAAAAAGAGGGTGGTGGTGGAGGATGGGGTGGTTGGCCATAAGAGATAGGCCAATCCCGCCAAGTCTCTAGACATGCCCCATAGTCTTGAAAATGTTGTGTCTGGGAAGCAAGCAACCCACGAAGCTCATCGTGGCACTCTTGGACAAAGTCCCGAAGAGGGGCGTTCTCAGAAGCAACAAATGCTCGGAGGGAAACTTGCTCCTTTTGAATGGATCCGGGGGTGTCTTGGAGGTCAGAATAGTTAGGAGGGGGTAGTTGAGAAGAAGAACTAAATTCGACTTGACTAGAATGAGAGGCTGTATGATGGGGTACGGGTCGAACAACCTCGCCATCACCAGGTACCCAATAAAGGCTAGCCTAGTGAAGTAGAGTCGTTCAATCAACATTGGGAAGCGGAACATTGGGAAGCGGCAAAAGCCGGTTCCCAGGGTAAATCCAACATAAACGGCCAGCCTCAACTTTACAAAAGTTCATAATCTCAAAAGCAGCTTGATGAAGCCTCTTGGACTCGGAAACTCTATCGTCAGGGTTGGGCTCAACTCCCAATAATCTAGCAATAGTAGTCACAATCCCAGTTATGACTATTCTGCTTTTAGTGCTAACAACAGCACTATACAATTGCCTGGCTAAAAAGGAACTTGGGTCAAGTTGGACTCCATCAAGCATACATGATAAAAAGTACAACTCAGATAGTCTCGAGACATTCCAACTATCGTCCCGAGCAAAAAGGGAACAAGCCAAAATATGTTGAGCTACTCCAATGCAGGGGTTTCCAATATGTGTGCATTTTCACGAACTAGTACTATACTTAACACTCTCCGAAAGTTCACCCCAAAATGCATTCGGGTTAAATTCGTAGGGGACTTGGCGGTTCGATAAATCCATGCTAGGTGGAAAATCGAAAATACTGTTGAAGGTACCTAAGTTTAGTTCATACAACTGTCCTTGCAAATAAAATGATATATATCCAGCCTGAGATTGAGGCCCTCTAGTGACCTCGACATGAAGTGTACTTAAGAATTCTAGGGTCAGATCTCGATATGTATGCTCTTTGATTTCCAAAATGTGTCTCATACCACCTCTTGCGAACAACCACCTAATATCATCCAACATTCACAACCGGGCTAACAAATCCTCATCGCAATATCTAGTTGCTATGACTATACGTTCATTCAAACAATTGTACCTAGCAACATAATCTGGTTGGGTCAAACCAAGAGGGTGAGGAATGTTACCTCTAGCACGCGCAGTTTAGGATGTCCTTTAAGGTTGAGATGGTGCTTGACTTAAAGATCCAATCTCCTTGGTGCTCCTTTGTCTTTTAGTTAGTGCGGTTGTTGAAAAAACCAAATAAAAACCAAATCTAAAACCTAAATAAGAAAATTTGATGATGAAAATGAAGAAATTTAGTAAAAAGAAGACGTAGATGATGAAAGAAAAGATGGGTATGGTGGATGAGATGAGTTTGAAGGAAAAGAAGAAAGAGATGGAATTTGTGGAGAAAGATGAAAGATTGAGTGAAAGGGGATGATTTTGGGTGAAATTGAGTGAAAATGGTGAAAAAATGAAGAAGATTGAAGGTGTGAGGTATGGAGAGTTTAGAGAGAGAAAATGGAGGTAGAGAGAGAGAGTGTCGGGAGGTTGAAGATGAAGTGTGAGAGAGGTGAGTGGGCACCGCGGTCAAAAACCTAGACCGCGGGCCATAGCAGTACACCACGGACTGCTGGACTCACCACGGTCTAATCGTGGTGTCCGCTAGTCCATTTTTTAGTAGATTTTTCTGGGTGGCACCCCATGGCTATGGTTCTGAGGATCTGGCTATGGTGGCTAACATTTTATTCATATTTTTTTTTGGTTTTGTTTTTTTTTTGTTTTTGTTTTGGCAAGCTACAAAAATAGCAAAAAATAAAGGCTAAGAAAAAGAAAAAAGAATAAGAGCTCGGGTTGCCTCCCAAGAAGCACTCTTTTAAGGTTAAGAGCTTGACCCTTCTTCTATGCTTGGTTCGGATCAGATAGTGTATGGACATTGGCTTTATCCCGGACCACAAAGTCAAATTTCTTTAGTCGAAGGTACCACCACAAAAGTTCGGGTTGAAGGTCCTTCGTTTTCATGACACGGTGCCAAAGTGCATTATCCACGTACAAAACAAAGCGCACTCGTGCCTTATTAGGTGGGTCACTATCAACTTGTGCAACCCTAAATCAAAATTTGCATCAAATCCTTCTATAGGGGGCATAGAGACAACAGCTTGCGCGAACCTACAATAGTTGCTCATGGAAGACTCGTTAGGCATAGGGACTTTAACCTCGGGCATGTTAGGTGGCATAGGGGTAAGAAATTCCACCTTAACATACCTTTGGTCGGGGCCCTCGTAAGAAATCCAGTCAGAATTAGGAGGATCGTCACAATTCAGGACATCCTCTATATCAATCTCAGGGGAAAGGGGGTAATGGATCCAATAAAGAAGAACTAGGGGAAACCACGTCTTTCTTCGTATGACAAAACACACCATAGCGCCCTTCTACCTCAAATGTAATTCGTCCCTTTCTTACACCAATATGGCAACCAACTATAGCCAAAATGGGCCGACCTAGGATAATTTGAGCATCATTGATCTCAGGCATATCTACTATAATAAAGTCCTCCAATACCCAAATGTCTCGTATGTTGACTTGCACATCATCCAATCTGCATATGGGTTGTGTCTCATAATCGTTAGCTAACTGTAGTGAAAAGAGTGCAGCTAATAACGGTCCTAGGTGAAGCTTATGAACCAAAGAATATGGCATGATACTAATGCTTGCACCTAGATCACATAGAGCTCTCTCAACTTCCACTTTTCCCATAATGCAGAGGATAGAAAAACTACCTGGGTTAGGGAGCTTACGAGGAAAAATTGCAAGAAGCTCTATAGTGTCATTCTCTTCAAATGTGGCAGTCTTGCCACCATTGTTCCTTTTCTTACTTCCAGCCATGATTATTTCGCTATCCTCTTCCATTAGTACATCATCCGGGCCAGTTAAGTCCTCAATTTGTTTCTTCAAAGTGACACAGTTACATTGCTCACGATGGTTGGGTTCGGGCTTGCTAGAAAGTCTGTCTGGGGACGTAGATGAAAAAGTAGCTTTTTGGGCAATTTGGGTTTCCAACATCCTATTATGAGTTATAAGCCCATCAACCTTTGAGGCTAATTGCTTAATATACTCATCCTGTTTTTGTTGTGCTATAAGCATACTTTCCATCATTGCTTCTAAATTGGACTTTTGAGGCATTTGAGAAGGGAACGGGATTCTTTGAAAACCAGGGGTAGTCTAGCATTCATAGGGGGCATATTCGATGAGTGTAGATTAGACCTATAGGCGAAATTTAGATGATTCTTCCAACCCAGATTATATGTATTAGAGTAAGGGTCATTAGTCGGTCTCAGGTTGAAATTCCGAGTAGAGTTAACTTCATTAGGTCTCGGGGAAAAGGACTCCCTACTTGACAGTTTAAAGTTACATGCTCAACATAACCATAAATTTCACAAGGGGAAGGGGCACTAGGATTCACAACAACATTTATTCGGTCCAGTCTTTGAGTCATAGCATCTACTTTAGCAGAAAGTAAAGTAAGCGCATCAACTTCAAGATTTCCTCCAATCATATTATAGGTATCATCCTCTGTTTTGCTCATCAAAGTTCTTCCTACCACCGCATCAATAATGGACCTCACAGACTGGGTCACACCATTATTAAAGGCTTGGATAATCATCCAACGTTGAAGACCATGATGGGGGCATAGGCGTCGCAAATCTTTAAACCTCTCCCAGGCTACGTAGAGCATCTCTTCATCTTTTTGCATGAAATTGGTGATATGATTTCTCAAGCCTACTATTTTGCTCGGAGGGGAAAACTTAGTGAGGAAGGCTCTTGTCAACTCATCCCAAGTGGTAATCCATCCAGATGGCAAGGAGTATAACTAAGCCCTTACTTTATCCCTTAAGGAGAAAGGAAATAGGCGCAGACGAATCACGTCAGTGGAGACTCCATTAAGCTTTAACGTAGCGCACACCTCTAAAAAGAACGAGAGGTGTAGATTCGGGTATTCCAAAGGTGTTCCTCCAAACTAGGATTGCTGCACCATCAAAGTGAGTGCTTGTTTGAGCTCAAAATCGTTGGCATCAACAGTACGGCGAGTGATGCTTGAGGCAATCCCTTGGACTCCAGGAGTAATGAAATCTCAGAGCGTTCTCCTTTGGCCACCTTCTCCACCCACCATGCTTGTTAGATTCCTTCGAGCCTCGCTTCTTTGTTCTTCAATCCTTTGCTTTTTCCTCCTTAAACAGAAAGTCCTTTCAATCTCAGGATCAGGTTCGTACAAGATCGGACTTCGCATAAACAGGAAAAAATCATGCAAGCACTATCACCAACACTACCAAGGCAATTAAACAAGAAAATAAAATAACAACAAAAGATAATAGAATACTTAGTCACTTTTGCAAAACTAACTCAATAGTTAACAGTTTAGTCCTCGACAATGGCACCAAAAACTTGATCAACTATCGCAAGCACACGGGTAGCCGTAGTATAGATAAAGATATCGTTTCTTAGGGACTAATGTAACTTACCAAGCCTTGTCTATCAGAATTTGCTAAGTAAAATTCTAATTCAAAGGGTTCGATTTAACGACTTCTAATTCGCTATTCTGAATCAATCAAAGGGAAAATATGTCTAGGAATTCTCGTAGTTATGAAAGAGTATTGGATCAAAACAAAAATCATGTGCTTTTCTCTAATCGGTTAATCTCGAGGAATTGCAATATGTTCAAAAATTTGATATATTCTTTCGAAATCAATCAAATTTGCCTAAACTAAGCAATAGTCATTCTTTAAAAGTAATTTACCTTAATTCAAGTTAAATATCTTTGATTACTTTCTAGTCTTCCTAACATGCAAATCTCTCTTTCGAGACGACTCCACGTTAGATTTAATTAAGTAGTCCAATAACCAAATGTCACCTTTCAGTTTTTCACCGAATTGTTTCAAGTAAGCAAGCAAATTTTAGCCAAAAATCCACTCACAACAATACGATTACTTGATGAATGAAATCAAACCAATCATGAAGATAAGCACAATTTTATAAATTAAAATATGATCCAACTATACTTTCATAAACTACTAAATCCTTAGACAAAAAAAGTAAACTACTCACTCATAATTAAAAGTTAAACAAACTAACCAACAATCCGGCGAAATCTGAGAGAAAGGTTTGACTGAGATGACCTTTAACCAAGGGCTTCAAACCGCCTCGAAAACCAAACACATACACTCAAGATTTCTCACCAAAGCTAAAATCAAACTAGAAATCTTGAAAGAAACAATAAAATTTGAGAAGAGAAAGAAAACTATGCTAAAGCTCTAATTTATGCTAACTCTATGCTTGTGTCTTCTTCTACTGCTGCAGATCAGGGCCTTTTATAGAGAGACTTGATTTATCTCAGCCATACAACCGAACAAAGACGAAGAGGTAGCAGTTTCATGCTCACCATGGTTCGTGGCAGATACCACGGTCCGACCGTAGTCTGGGCTGGAATCGGCTTTCTGCTCTATTCTTGTTGCATGAGCGTAGCAACTCATGGGTGTCCGTAGGGGAGGTCAAAATACATCTATTTATGGTCAAATTCTATGTAAAAAGGTTTAAAATCCTGCAAAACACATCAAACAACTATACCCCAGCATAAATCAAGAATATGAGTATAAATAATAACATTAAGCACATAATTCTCCCAAAAATTGACACAAAATAGCCTTCAAATGATGTACGCATTAAGCACTTATCACATATCCTTTTCCTAATGACACGCTCAATCCTTTCCTTAATTAAATCTAATTCATGGCTGTTGAAGTTTGCATTATGAAGTATGAAACTATGAGTTAGTGGTCATTTTCAGAAGAGTTAGTGATCGTCATTATAAAGTTAGTGGTAATCCATGGGATGTTATTTGCATTTCAACTCTGAGACTACCCTAATGCGCACATTTTGTTTTGCATTTGAACATTGTGAATCACATCCAAAATTAGTGATCACCATATGTTTGATTAGTGATCACTAATTCATCGGATGATTACCACTAATCTGTCGAATTTAATGTACTAGAATATTCGCTGATAAGTAATTATTCAATAACAATCACTAAATTGTGCCCTACAGATTACTAATTTGTCTACTGATGATTACCAATTTATTTTAAACAGGGTTAAGTAATCACTAACTTACAAGCCTAATTCCATCACTAAATAGATTTTCCGTTTAATGATCACCATTTGTCTGTTTAATGATTAGTATTGCAAAAATTAGTGATCAAAAGAAAATATTCAAATAGGTTAAGTTTAACAAATTAATGATCATTAGCAAATAAATTAGTGATCATTAGTTTCCCAATGAGTAATTAGGTCAATACCTTTTTTTGTTTTTATTTTTGCTTAGCTTTCGTTTTGTAACATAGCTTCAGTTTTCTTCCTCTCGATCTATTTGTGTGTCTTGCATGTGCATCACCTTAATTGTGTGGTTTTCAAACTAAGGTCAATGCCTCATCACTTCTCAATGTTTAGAGAATGGAAAAGTGATGAAATAAAATCTAGGGTGGGACAGGAATTCGAAATCAAATTTGGCAAAGGTTACCAAGAGGGTTCCTTGGATAAGAACACAGTATCTAATGAGGAGGAAGACGTTAGTGAAGAGGAACATCGTAACAAAAGTGTTGAAGCTAAAGTTAAAGTCGAAGATTAAACAAGAGTTTCAAAAGTCAAGGCAAGTCAATATTTTTTATTTTTTTTGTTTATTTATGGAAAAAAAATGCACTTGTGCTTTTTTTCCTGCATTGTTTTCACTTAAGATGAGATATCTTTTTGAATGTAACTATAATTTGTTTGAATCAGACTCTTTTTTAGGACGGTAAGGCGGAAATCGATATGATAATAATCAATAGTCGACTTTTGGCAGAAGTTATGACAGAATTAGAGGAGTTGCTTCCTAGCGCATGCACTCAAGAGACAAAGAGAGTGAGAAAGGTAGTTGCAGATCGTTGAGTGATGCAGTTATTAGGGACACGCTTAAGAAGTTGAAGAGTAAAACCCCGAAACTCTTGCAAGACTCATATGAATCGGAAGGGCTCTTGATAGGCATTGTATTGATTAAGAAGCATTTTGTGAGCCCCTGAGATATAGCGCATGACTTCCACAGTTCACTCCACCTAGTTTCAACCTTATGGTATCTCAAGAGGAGAAGCTAGCACTTTCCAAAGGAGTTGTCCTTGTTGATTCGAAGCCTGATATTCAGGTAACAAAAGTACAAGTACTAAACTATGATGTGGAGGATGCCCTTATAAGAGTTGTAATGAGCTCCGCACACTACATTAGCACACCATTGCTACCAAATACTTCTTCTTGTGGTATAATAGCCTAGTTGTTGCTGTTATTGTTGTTTAAGATATGTAGATGGCATTATGGTTTTGCATATTTCTGATCATTCTCATAAAAATTAATGATCTTTAACAAAAAAAAATCGGTGATGTTGCTATCAATGATATTTTGCATATAAATTTTGTCTCTAACTTAGAAATTAGTGATCATCAGTAGACACATTAGTGATTTTTATGTTTAAAGACTTCTAATGACCTGCAAATTTAGTGATCATCATTGATACAATTAGTGATCTTTAGGAGACAAATTAATGATGACGAATTATTACAAGAAAATTTTATTAAATTGGTGATCATTACTTGACGAATTAGTGATCATTACTGTGTAAATTATGATCATTATTGTATAAATTAGTGATCATCAGGTATCATGAACACATACCTTTTCCCATTGATGTCTAAAAATTTTAAATTATATCACGACAATGTAAATGATAAGCGTCACAGCATATAGCAGTTGTTTCAAGCAGTTTTTGTTTATGTAAATTGATTATTATGTGATTTGCTCATTACTTGCTGTGTTTCATTGGCCAATAATGGTATACTCCCAAGAAAAGAAAAAAAAGAGAACAAGGCATCTTTCAATCAAGTTGTCATCAGAATTGCGGAGCCCTATTTTCAAATACAAGATGTATAAATAACAAGCAATATTAACAAAGGCAAAGTTGTATTGGTTGAAGTATCGAAAAGACGGAGAAGAAGGTAAGCGCAGTGCACCATAATAGAATTGCCAATAGGTAAAACACAATACTAGTTTTCTTGGTGATAAACTTAATGTTTATGCTTTATAATTTTTCTTCCGAGTTAGTTTCCCCTTCTATGAACTTATTTTGTTTGCCGTATGCACTAAATATTGTTGCTTTACACTATCCTCACCGATAGAAAGCCATAGGTACCCTCAGCAGCAAAAGAAAGAGTCTGCACCTTCTCTGAGCTCCGTTTACATGCAGAGGAATGCGACTATCTTTCATGCAATTTCATATGAATTGAAGCTGTATGCTTACTTTGTCTTTAACTTAGACCAGAGGTACACAGAAATATGTCTGCCAAAAAGGTGATTCATAGCCAGCTATCTTATCAATGGTAATTCTGCGGCCGATTTGTTTGTGTATTTTTGAGCCAAGTGCTGTACAATAACTTGTACTATGTTGATAACTGAGGCATGTTTTCAACTATTGGTGGCGGCGACCATGTTGACAAAACCATCCTGAACATCTGAGTGCATACATTGAATGCAAGTGAAGTGCATACATATTGCTCTAGTGTTCAAAGGGTTTTGTTTACAATTGAAGTAGTTGTAAGGTAGTTGGAAAAATATTTTCAATAATCCTTTTTGTATGTATGTATGGTTTTCACAAAATAGATTGATTGTCCAAGCAAATTCTGCCTTTTGTTTTTGAAGCATTCATAGATGAAGACAAAGCAAGAAAAGAAAGCTAAAGCTTTGTTCTTTTGCCAGCCGAACGACGAGTTGTCTTTGAGTCCACCTATCAACTTGAAGCAAGTTGACTTTGTAAGAATGAAGTCATAAAGATTAATTTATAATCACCTTTTTTTAAGGTTTTCTTTCGACACCTATTCTCAAGGCACTAGTTTCTAACAAATTTGGTTTTCCAGGCAGTGGCGGATCTAGATGTTCAAAATAGGGGTGCCCATTTATTAACGTCATTATTATTGTACAATATCAAAAAAAGAAATTATATGACATATACACACACACGCACACACACACATACACTATGGTAGCCTATTTTATACAAACACTCTGCTGCTTTTTTTTTTCTTCTGAAAGTTCGTCTCGTATTTCTACACTAACGGAAGTTAGCAAGCAATAATAATATACCCCACTTTTTTACCCTCCGAAAAAAACTATGGTACCTCTACTACTATATTTATTCTTTGTAGCTTTTCATATTTTGAGTTTTGATATATACATTGAGTTGAAATCGCAGAATGCTATGATCACGTAGCATTTATTAAAACTCTGGTTTACAGAGGACAGATCATCAGCACCAACCAACAAAACCAAAAAAGATTGAGATATGAAGTGAACATGTCCAACATAAAATACAACTACAAAGAAGGAATATGCACCAGTTAATCAAACCAAAAGGGGTAAAAAAAGAAATACCATCAAGTTAAAATCAACCATTAGGGCCAAGATAAAGAAAAGTCTACATCACGAACATATTCCAACTAAATAGTCGAAAAAAATAAATAATAACTACAAAAAAAATGAAAAATATTAGAATTAGGTTAATTTAAAAGCCTAAACTCCATATAAGAGAGGGAGGGAGAGAAAAATTTGAGCTTGGGTACATTTAATTTAATTTTACTTTTCTATCAAATTACAACTTTATAACTGTTACTTTTAATATTTGAAGAAATTAAAAATTTTAATATGTGGGCTAAATATCTTTAAAGCGTATCTATCATTTTCTGGACCCAATTTAGGGTTGTCCATATATACAAATCTAATTTCATTTAAGATAGTTAATTTTATTTTTTTTTGGAACCGCCTATGTTTCCAGGTGTTCTTTTATTGTTGTGACGAGGGAAAACAATTTCTCATTTGCTTTAATTTCAAGTAAAAAAGTATGGACATAATCGATCATATCAAGAGAGAGTCCAGAGAACAAAACCTATATGAGTGCTTTGCAAATATTTTGGTAAAGCTTAATAAATCTTAAATCTGCTTTAAAAACAAACTTAACCTGATGTTTATTTTATATATATATATATATATATATATATATATATATATATATATATAT
>JACYFF010031956.1:15942420-15978225 GCA_017589665.1 Selenicereus undatus | reverse complement strand
TATATATATATATATATATATATATATATATATATATATATATATATTTGCTTTATATGAGTCGTATAGAGCATACTCTTTCAGAAACATGTCATTGTTGAATGGAGAGATAAGAGAAGAGGAAAATCCATTAAAAACTTTAAACTGAAATACATAGACATGCCTTGGAGGCAAGAGCCTTTAAGGACAGATGATAATAAAACCATTTATGTTATAATGCACATGTAGGAATACAAAGGAGTGTCTAGCTCTTGGGCCATAGGATTGAGATAGGATCAGGTGAACATACTACTCAATCTTGTCTTAAAGCAAATTTTTTTTAATACAAACTTATTTTCCTCAATTAAGAGACTTCAACATAAGCTATAATGACATTTCTTCACCCCCACTCCTCTTACTAGTTGAATCTTATGCATTTTGCAATTCATAAGTTGGGAGTGGGGTGCTACCGCAAGATCCTAACTTCAGCTACCAATGCAATTTCTGCATATGTAGAGAGCATGGTAAATGTTTATGAAACCACAAATCTGAAAAATTTAAGTAGTGGTCAGCCCAGGCATGCTGGTTCTTTATAATCCTTTTTAATACTGGTGATTATCAAATATGTAATTAGTTATCAATATACATGACATTAGTGATCAATTAAGTGAATCTTTAGTTTTTTGGCAATTGATTGGAATTTAGTTCTTCTACACTTGGCGAGCAATATAAATGTTTTTCTTAAATATGAATAATAATAGTAATCGCTTAACTGAATGTGTACTTTTTTACTCATAGCTTATGGCTCATAGTCCTTTCCTTTCAGAAGATCAATTTATATGTCACTGGTGATCGATTGCCATGACATTAGTGATTACCACATATACACCTAGTGATCATCAAAAATAATAATAATGACTGCCACAACTATTTATGTTGATCAACATAAACAGATCTGGTGATCACCAAGCATAGTTGTAATGATCATAAAAAGTACTTCGGCTCATCATTAACTAAGTTCACAACTATTGATGTAGTTTTTGAGGGGAAAGTAAGGGTAGAAATTTGTCATCCTCTAGGATGGTGTGGAAATCAAGTCACTAGTTATTTTCAGTCCACTAAGTATAATTAACAAAAGTAATTACTGATAAATTGTAATTTAAATAAAATTAATTAAACTAAACTAAAACAAAGCATAATTAATAAAATCAACAAACAAATCATATTAACTAACAATAACTAGCAAAACATCTAATTAACCAAGAAAACCTGAAAATTACTATCTAAAAGAAGAGAAGGGATGGGGAGTGTCTCAAAACCTTGAAAATCCAATAATGAAGGTTGACCTCTGTTGTTGGAACAAGTAGGTGACGATTGGAGGTGGATCCTCCACTTATTCTCACTAATCTAAGTCAACTACTATTAATCTAACCCATTGAGGGCCAACAACTCAAACTTATAAAAGTGGATTTTCAAACCCTAAGATGGAGGAGAGAGAAAGATCTTAAAATTTACATTCTTGAACAAAGAGAATGAGAGATTAAGGGTAGATAAGATAATAGAAGGATGATTAGGAAAGGGAGGCACTAATTTGAATCCATCAACAAACAAAAGCATGTAAATTTGGGCACTAAAATAGTAAATCAAAGAACTTAAATGAAAAAGAAGAATAAAGAGAGAGAAAGAAAGCTAATTGCATCAAAACTTCATTACTCTTGAAATGTGGCTACAAAATGAAAGTAAATCTACACTAATCTCTCCTAAACCCTAGGCTAAACTCTATTTTTAAAACCTAAAAAATTGGATCCTTGCACAAATGGAGGAAGGGGTATTAAATAGATTCCGATGCAGTAGGTTTAACACGATCGTGCCAAGTGGCACGGGCAGACCGTGCCAAATCTTTGGAAGCCAACAACAGAAGTAGGGCTAGACAAAGGGTGGCACGGGCACCCCATGCCAATCCTCTTCCCTCTTCTTCTTCCTTATTTTTCCTGGTGGTTTTAGTGCTTGCTATTCCAGGTCTGGTCCATGGTTATCCCGAGTTGTCTATCTGGGTAAACCTAGGTTAACACGACCATCTCTCAGTGTATTTTTCGTTATCCACCATTTGAGCAATTATCTTTATTACCTACAAGTCCCCCCCCCCAAAAAAACACTAATGAACAACTAATTTACCAATAATTATGAGCTAAATCTAGGTAGAGTGGGAGCATAAAGTTTGCACATGTGGAGCCCAAACAAATACCCCCACACCAAAACTTTGCTCGTCCTCGAGCAAAACAAAACAACCTACTAAAACCTAACTGACTTTTGTAGAAATCATGATTGCATTTAGTGTATGCAACAAGCCTTTTAAACCCCTCGATTTCCCAAGTGGAAGAGTGAAGTCTCATGAGGGTTTTCGAGTGAAATACACACAAAATTCTTTTCAGAAACAAAGGAAAATCTTTTTTGTTTTTTCAAAACATGAATATATATACAAGTAATGGGAAAATTATGTACACAACTTAGGCAATTGTATTACGTAACCAAATCACTAAATTATATACGAATATAATGTACAATCAAGAGATAACTAAGTCACATGATGAATTCTGAAATTCACTTTTCACCACACACACAATATGCAATGATATGCACACCTTGGTGCATGTGTAAAAGTGTATCAACCCTTATAAATCAAGTTGCTAACATTGACACGAGCCCCGTTTCCTTGCCTAGTTACCTTTTTTGCCCCATTTTTTCCTTCTTTTTTCTTTTTTTTCGAGAATAAAACCCATCTGACTTACAAATATTCGGGCCTTTCCTTAAAATGGGTTTTATTAGAATGTGCAAATCACTTCTTTCATTGCCCAAATAGATATGTAATCAAGTAAAATACACATATTCAAGCTAATTAAAAATATAAAATAAAGATAGTGGCTTTGAACATTGGTGCCCAGGATTTTGTTCACTTTTTAAGACCTTTTCTTTTTCTTTTTATCTGCATTTTTCGCATTTTTTAAGAACATAGAAGGCATCTTTGACAAGCAAAAACTTCGCATGCCAACTTGACAAGCAAGACCCGAAGAATTGATGATAAAGTGAGCAAGGTAGCACAAAAATCACACACATGAGACGAGATTATTATGAAAAATTGAATCTACATCCTCCACTAGACATCTCATCATGCAAACTCTATCTACAAATCCCCAAATAAAAAGAAAAATCTTTTTGAATTTTTGAAAATTTTCGAAAAATATGTGCACATGGGCACCTCACCCCCACACCAAAACTCCACAATGTCCTTACCAAAACGTAAGCACATAAGCAATCCAACCACAAACCAAACACAAATTCACAAATATATAAAAACCTATGACGCCAGTAACAAGCCCAAAACCAAAAAACACCAATAGATATTCACAAAACAAAACACACCACCAACAAACACACGTAAAACAACAAACATAAATTAAACAGGGGTGATCACAGCCATCTCAGCTCAGCAAATCCCAAAATTCACCTCAAAATTGATCACTCATAGAAAATCACAACCCTAGGTATCCACAACTATGTACAAAAAGAAAGAAAGAAAATAAAAAGGGGAGGAGAGAAAAGTTGGAATGATCATATTGGGTTAGGTGCTGAGTGCACCTAAACTATGCCTCACTTAAATGATGTCAAGGACGTCCATGGAGCATCAACCACTCCATATTATCATCATGTTGCCACATATATCAATCCCCATCAAAGCCTGAAGCAACTTATCGAATACACTTGAACAATCCTAAAAAAAGTTAAAACCATTTAGCAACAAGGAGGATGTGCCAAAGAAAGCACATCACTAGAATAGAAGTGAGAGCTCTCTTGAGCATGTCAAAGCTTTGGGCCCAATCATAAGAGTTATATGCATGCCGAACACCACTCAATGTATAGGATAAGGGCCTAATTTTTCATAAAAAACATAAACGTATAAATTAGGCGTGAATCCTAAATCCTCTACCCAATCCTCAAGTCCTATAGTCACATCAAGCTCATGAGTCCGACCTAAATTAGGGGCATAAATCATGCAAGTCTCAGACTCTAGGGAAGTGGACATTGAAGGATCCATAGAAGACTGAAATAGTGATGATGAGGGTAAGACGATAAAAGTGGGAATGGACTTATGAGGACACTCAATAAAGAATGGATCAACAAGTTCCAAATCATGAGGCATGACCTCAACACACTTCTCAACACAAGGGTCCTTCAAATGAGTCTCCTTAAGCAAATACTCCTTCTCAATAAAAATATTCTTGGAAACCACAATCGTGTAATGCTCAAACTCACAACTAGCCTTAACCACTAGTTTCTCACTCTTATCATTCCCTTTCAAGGGGGCTAAAAGAAAACATACATCATCAAAAACCATTTCGCCCCCAAGAATATCCCTAGTCTTAAGATAAGGGTTCATTATTAGGGGATGCAATGAAGAATCACTCATACCCTCAAAAGACATTTGATTAAAAGGTTGAGAGTATGAACTAACACCACAGTTCAAGATAAAATCATAAGAATAAGAGGGAGGAATGTGATCATGAGGTTGAGGCGATTTAAAAAGATGAACTTCAAGTTGATGTTCACAATGAAGCGGATTATCCTCTAAAGTAATGAAGTCATTAGGTAGCTTGCACTCATTATCCATAAAAATCTTAGATGCAATACTAGGGGCTTCCCTAATTGTCTCCCACTCATATGTCTTATCACTGAAATCCTCAAGAAAGTCCCAAACTTCATTAGCATTCTTACAAAGAAACTCTCCCGCACACATAGATTCAACCATTGTCCTAGTTCTCACATCCTAACCCTCATAAGCTATTTTGCACGAATTCCATCTCTCTAAACCATGGTGAGGGCACTGAGTAAGTAACTCCTTAAACCTATTCATATACTTCCAAAAAGGCCCATGTTTAAGTTGGACAAAAGAAAGGACTTCATTCCTAATTCTAATGGTCCTACTAGTGGGAAAGTATCTCTTAAGGAACATATCAACAAAAGAATCCCAAGATTTAATATAACCAACCTTAAGACCATACATCCACCTCTTAGCATCATCTTTGAGAGCAAATGGAATGAATTTCTTCCTCACAACATCATTTGGTATCCTAGGCATGTGAATCACGAACACACCTCCTCAAACTCACGAATAAACAAATAAGGATCTTCAAAGCCTGTAAATTTGGGAAGCATGCCAAAATAATTCGGATTAAGCTCAAATGTCACATCCTTAGGGATAGGAGGGAGGTCAAAACATGATTGTGGAAAAGCTCGGGAAGGAAAGAAGTGATCCCTCAATGAGCATGGTGGGCCTTGTTTCACTCTTTCAAGAATGGGCTCATTAAGCTTAGTGGACTTAGGTTCAACATTAATCACATTTGTTTCCTCAAAATTCCCAAGCACATCATTAATATTCAATAAGCCACAACTTTTTGGGTTTTCAATTTTTTCAATTTTTTTGGTTTTTCACATTTCTAATTTTTTTTTTGTGTTTTTCAATGTCATCCAAATAAGTAGCTACTCTATAATTTAAGAGAAAAAAATAAAAAAATAATAAAAGTGACTACACTAGCTCACAATGAACTAAAGGGGGGACATATTTACAATAAGTGACTCAATTTTGTGCCACCGTCCCATGCAATGACGCCAATTTGTTGATGTAGTTTTTGAAGGAGAGTCAGGGTAGAAATTTTTCATCCTCTGCGAAAATGTGGAAATCAAGTTACTAGTTATTTTTGGCCCACTAAGTATAATTAACAAAACTAATTATTCACAAAATGTAATTTAAACATGACTAATTGAACTAAACTAAAAATAGCACAATTAACAAAATCAACAAAAAAAATCATATTAACCAACAATAACTAGCAAAACATCTAATTAGCTAAGAAAATATGAAATTTACTAACTAAAAGAAGGGAGAGGAAGGGAGGTACCTCAAAACCTTGAAACTCCAACAATGGAGGTTGGCCTCTATTGTTGGAGCAAGTGGGTGATGATTGGAGGTGGATTCTCAACTTATTCTCACTAATCTAACTCAACTACTACTAATGTAACTCATTGACAGCCAAAAACTCAAACTTGTAAAAGTGGGTTTTTAAACCCTGCGATGGAGGAGAGAGAAAAAGCTAAAATTTGCATTCTTAAAGCAAGAGTATAAGAGATTAAAAGTAGATAAGAGAAATGATGATTAGGAAGGGGAGGTACTAATTTCAATCCATCAACAAATAAAGGCATGTAAATTTGGCCATTAAAATAGTAAATCAAACCCAACAAAATAAAAACTTGAATGAAAATGAGGAGTAAAGAGAGAGAAAGAAAACTAACTGCATCAAAACTTCATTACTCTTGAAATGTTGCTACAAAATGAAAGTAAATTGGTACTAATCTCTCCTAAAACCTAGGCTAAACTCTATTATTAAAACCTAAAAAATTGAATCCTTGCACAAATGGGGGAAGGGACATTAAATACATCTCGATGCACACAAGTTTGGCACGGTCCTGCCAAATGACACGAGCAGACCGTACCAAAGCTCTGGAAGCCAACAACGAAAGCAAGGCAGGACAGGGGCTGGCATGGTTGTGCCAACCCTCTGCCCTCTTCTTCTTCCTTGTTTTCCTAGTAGCTTTAGTGCTTGCTGTCCCGATTCGCTCCATGGTTATCCCAGTGTTGGGAAGAATTTGAGTTTTAAATTTATAAACCCCAAGTGCAAGGTGTATTGTTGAGTGTTTGGGGTGTCGTCTGCAGGGAGTTGTGTTTCCAATTACCAAAACTAACTAAAGCATCTCGAGCTAGGCAAAATCGAAGGGGATAGAAAATAGAACTAAACTGCTAAAGCGAAAACAAAAGGACTATGATTAGACCTAAGATAAACCAAGTAATCAAGTCAAGCCCAAATCTTCCCTAGCTATGCTAGCATTCAGAGTTGATCGGTTGCAACGTTGAGGCCACCTAAGCCCTCTCTCAAGGGTCAATAGGCTAATCTAGTTGCTCTAACCACCTATTTTCATGGGATTAGTTCAACTAAACTACTAGATTGACAACCCTTGACCTAGGTAGCGATGAGACCATTTTCATGTCCCAATCCCAACTATTCTCTCTGCCCACGCTAGACAATCGACTTCATCTTTTAACATCAGTCAATTTCCCCAAAACATGGATGAAAGCTCTTTCAAGCATTTCATCGAGCACTTGGCGGGCGTGAAAGAAAATGCTAAATTCTAGACATAAACAAGGTAGGGTTAGGGCCTAAACAAGGTTAATTAGCCATCAACGGCTAGCCACAATCCAATCCAACACAAAATCAATCATCAATCATTAACCAAACACGAAAACTCAAATTAAAACTAAACTAGCAAAGAAGAACGCAAGCATGAACAAAAGAGGGAAAAAAGTGAACTCAACTAATTGAATCGCGCAAACTAAACATGGATTAATAATAAAAACTAAACATTTAGACTAAACAAACTAAATACAAGAATTAAACTCACAAAACCTAAACAAGAACAAAAACATGAAATAAAGAGAGAGAGAGAGAGAAGAGAAGAAAACTTATGCTTGGATTCATAAATCAAGTTGGGATCCAAAGCTTCAAAACCAAATTACAATCTACCAAATCCTAATCTAATCCTCCTATTGAGGTTTTTTATTGGCTAAACTCATCTAAAACCTAGTCTACAAGTCACTCAGAGAGCCCCGAGTGACCTCCCGAACAAAACGTCGGGCATTAAGTAGAATCGCATAACCAAACAGCAGCACAGGGGGTACGGCCGTGCCATGGTCACATGGCCGTGCCACTTTTCTGGCGCGGTGGTTCGGCCCCCCCGTTGTCCCTTTCTTGCCTGTTTTCGCTTTTTTTGTCTGTCTTCGCTCATTTTTATGGTACTTGCTCCATTTCAACTTAGTTCATACAAAACGTAAATAAAACAAGTAAAAATTCTAAAGATTAAGTTGTTATACGAGCTAAAAGTGGGTGAAAGATACACGTAAAATACGACAATTTATCGCCTAACACCAAGGTTGTCTATTAGGGTAAACTCGGATTAACACAACCATCTCTTAGTGCATTTTGCACCCATTATTCACCATTTGAGCAATTCTCTTTATTACCTACAAGACCAAAAAAATACTAATAAACAACTAATTTACCAATAATTATGAGCTAAATTTGGGTAGTGTGGGAGTATAAAATTCGCATATTTGGAGCGCGAATAATATCTAGAGATGTATTGTGATCGACGAACACATTCCCTAAGGTGCCACATAATTGCATCAACTAATCACCAAAAACAATGTTAATGATCACTGAAACAACACCTATTGATCACTAACTAAAAGGTTGATATCATTAATTGTAACAAAGGTTATGTTGATCACCATAAATATTACTAGTGATCACCCAACATACTTCTAATGATCACCAATTAATATCATTCATAAGAACACAAATTATGATTTTTCATGAGAGTAAACCCCAAATACAACAAAATAAAAGCTCATGCAACTATACTTCTGGATAAGTTTCATGAAAAGAAAACATATTTATGTTGATCACAAAAAAACAGACGTAGTGATCACCAAACATCATTCTAATGATCACCAAAACTGATACTGTTAATCACTAACTCAGTTTATAAGTCAAGACATATTATGATCAATAAACATATTCTCAAGGGTCAACATAATTTATCACTTGATCATAAAAAGCAATAATAATGATAAAAACAACACCTATTGATCACCAACTATAATTGAGGGTATGTTGATAACCATAAATAAATCTAATGGTCACTAAACATTATTCTCATGATGACCACAACTACAGCTGTTCATCACCAATTGGTACCATTTAATGAAAACATATATTATCATTTTTTTTTGGTCTACTGAAATTATTCTTTTGATTTATTGATCACCAACTATAAGTGAGGATATGTTAATCACCATAAATAGATCTAGTGATCATTAAACACACTTGTTGATCACCAAATGATATCATCTAATAAAAACATATATTATTATTTCTTTGGGCACTGAAATTATTCCTTTAATTTATTTTCTTAAGTCTTAATAAACCTTAAGTTAACATAAAAAGCATATGTTCGTTGTCTTCATTTCTAAATGATCATTTTCTAAAAAGATAGGATTTTATTTGTAATTAATAAATGTTCTCGGTTTAAAATTTAAAACTTCATTGCCTGCGATAAAATTCAAAGATGCATTTTCTTTATTCTAAATATTTCATCTTTTAACTCACAAAAAAAACCGCAATTTAGTTTTTAAAACTGCAATCCTAATTTATATTCTTATCTTAAGCTAAGATAACGTTTAGTTATGATAGCCAACGAACTCTACCGATGTTAGCGTCCAAGCAAAAAAAAAGAAAATAAAACACAAAAAACAAAAAAAAGGGTAAAATGACAGTTTAAAGTTTCAAAAGCATACGATAGACTCTTCGTTTTCTTGCATGCTTTTTGCTCTGCGATTCTCACTATCTCTCTTACTATTTTTCTCTCTCTCTAACAGTTCGAATATGAAATCTCATCAACATTATATTCATCAACTCGTTCAACTTCTTAGGACATTTTTTGCATCTTGAAGGTGAGATTCTTGACTTTTGTGTTGATATTGCTCTGCTTGTTCAGTTTTAATGCAATCATTTTGTTTTTTTAGTGATTTATCTTTGATTTTTAAGACTATATTTGTTAGCTTGAACATTTTTGTTTGAAATATGTTTTGAATACTACTTCTAAAAGCTTGCACTCTTCTTTTGCGCTAAAAAATGTTGCCTACTTCATAGAAGTGTACTATATACTGATCTTTCAATTATTGATTTTAAATTTATTTTTCTGCTAATATTGTGAAATTTGATCAAGTTTATTGATATAGTGTGTTTTCGAAAGAGTTATTTTGCTTAATCTTTCGGTTTGACATGCATTTACTTTTTGTCTAGGGTTTGCTACTGAAAAATCATGTCAACAAAGAATGCTTAAGAAATAAGCGAGGGAAATAGAGAAGAATCACCTTCCAAGAGGTAAAAAATGTATTTCAAACCTTAAGTGAAAGTTTTTCATGTTGCATGCGTAGTTTATGATCATTAATGAGATAATTGATGAGCATCAGGTATAGAAATATGATTTGCTTATAGACTAGCCCCTCCTTTGTTGGTAATCAATAGAGGTGTAATTAGTAATCAGTAGTGTTATGATTACTTGTAACACCCCAGTGTGGCTTAAAAGGATCGAAGTGACTACTTATATCACCAAAGGTGCACCTTTCTTTTCGGGAAGTCCACTCTTAAGAACTCCACAGTTAAGCGTGCTTACTGGGGAACAATCTCGGGATGGGTGACCTCGTGTAAAGTTTCTCAGGCAGCGTGTGAGCGAGGACGAAGCATGCCGGAAAGACTTGTGGTGATTTGTGGGGCCAGTCGATGATTCTTGAAGCTGTTATTGGTAAGACCTGCAACCGAGAGGCGTCGAGGCATTACAGATGGTATCAGAGCCGACCCGCGCAACTCCGACCGTGAGCTGCGCCAGTGGATGGAGAGCCCATGGGCAGTCACCTAGAAGAAATATGATTAGCGCTCAGTTATATTTTATGAGGGCATAGAAGAAAACTATCATATTCTATCCTATTATACATAATTGTCTGCTTTCAACTTATCAATAACAACCTTTTGCACCCACCAACACAAACACACATACATACTACACATAAGAAATAACTCCATTACCCTTGAACTTTGTTTCATATGGTTAGGATTTGTGATTGATACAGTTGTGATTGGTGATTATTTGAAGTATTGTTAGTGATCAATTATATTTTATGAGTATATTTTTTTGAAGTACATTTTTTTCTCTACTTTACACATAAATTTCTACTTTCACTATAGGTGCCAAAATGATTCGACCGAGGAACAACTTCCTAAAACGATAAAAAAATGTCATCACGGACGTTAATAGTCGGACTTCGTTTATCAAACAAGTGGAAAGGTACTACTTATTCACATGTACTAATTACAGTCCAACTTCTAAAGTTGCTACTAACTTGCATTTTGTATTCTATAGTCCTAAAGTAGCTTCTGATCCGAAACAAACTGAGAATGCGATGACTGATGAAGAGAATCTACTAATAAAAGTAGTTGCAATTATGGCCAAGGAAAAAAGCATTGATACAAATTATTTGCCTGCAAGACAGACAACAATGACAACACTACAAATGAATCACAGGACGAAGACAAGGTGAACAAGAAGAAGGGGTCCAAAGATAAATCCACCGCTAAAGAATGACCACATAAGTAGGGGAAGATCGACAAAGATGTTAAGAGTAGTGTAGCAAAGGCAACGGTATCTGAAAAATCACTAGACAAATCTGCAGAGGAAAAGAAGAGCAATAAAGACCACACCCCTCAAAAACATGAAGATGAGAAGCCTGATAAGAAGGAGGAGACTGACAAGAACCAAAGTGAACAAGAGTCTTCTCAGAAAGTTCATAATAAGAAGGGTAAGGATGACAAGTAAGCACAGAAGGTTGCCTGAAAGGAATTTGTTTCTAAAAATCCATTTCTAAAGCATGTAAAAAAAAGAAGAGTGAGAAAAAGGGCAAGACTGTGAAGAAGATTAGTGAAGAGGTCCCTACTGAAAAGCATGTAGATAATAAGGGAAATAACAATAAGTCACCTGAAAAAGCAAAAGAAAAAGAAGTTATCCCGAGAAACCTGCGGAGATAAGACCCGAGAAGAGGGAGGTAGACAAAAAGAACCTTGAGAAGCCTCTAAGGAAGAAGGAAAAGAGGGACAAATCTTTTAAGAAAAAGGAAAAGGGTGATGAATCTGTACAGAAAAGAGCAAAGAAAGATATGGTGTCTTAGAGTTTTTCAGGCAAAGTGGAGGAGAAGAAGAAGAGCAGCAAGTAGAACACTATTAAAAAGGCTTTAAGTAAGGATGAAAAGAGTGAGAAATCTCTTGAGAAGCCCCATGAAGAAGAAGAAACTTGTGAAAAATCCCCAACCAAACCTGCGAACAAGCAAAGAAGGAGGAAGCCGGAAGAAAGGAAGAAAGAGATGCAAAGAAGAAGGCATTCCCGGTAGTCGATCATAGAGAATGTGAGAATTAGCAATGCTTATAACACAGAAAGCCACATCTCTAAAGTGGAAGTTTTTGATGGTTCGGACGAAGAAGAACACGATAGGACTTATGCAGTGGAACATGTCCACGATCAGAGAGGGGAGAAAGAAGAGACAATGATTTCTTACATTATAAAGGTTGTTTCAAAGAGTAACAAGCCTTCATTAAAATCTAAAGTTGATCACAGGATTGGGCAAAAGATGCTCAATCCCAAGCTAGTGCTTCTTTGGTAGTAGCAAAACAACCAACTCAACACAGTACCTTCAAATGGTTCAGCAAAAGTAGCCTTTAAAATCTGAAGAGGGGAGTTTGGAAATGAAAAGAGAATGTACCAGAACGTGTTCATTACCAGGATGAGTAGGCGCTCATTTTAATCAATGATGACACAGCTCAACGAACCTAGATTGAGGCAGTCAGATCGATGGGATTTTCTTCCTCCTTGAAGGTTGATCTGAAGCAAATCTTATGGAAGTTTTTGGTTGTTAGAGCGTTTTGATCCCTATGTTGTCTACTTCAAGCTTCCTGATAGGTAGAAGTTTCAAGTGACAACATTTGATGTGTACCTGACCTTGGGTGTGCATATTAGTGGAAGGCAAATCGTTGAAATCAGCAAGGCTTCCATCAATGATGAATATGAAGAGGTGCACGCTGTGTGGATGGGGAATGGAAAATTGATCAGAACATCCTAGAACTCACTCGCATGTCATATTTCATATTGGCTAAAAAAGACCGGGGGGGAGTTTCAAGAGAAATTTCGTCATATATTTAGTGAATTTCTTCTTTAGTGCATAGAAGAACTGCTATCATAGCAACTCTTTCCTGAAACATGTGAAGGATGTCAACCAAATTGCATTCCTAGACTGGTGCCAATTTGTCTTGGACAAGTTGATCAGTAGTGTGAAACAGTATAAGGAGAGTAAGGCTGTAAAAGGTGTGTATTTTGATGGTATGTTGTTCTTCTTGATGGTGAGTTTTCTTATTCAACAAGCAATCCCTTCATGAAATTGGTGATTAGATAAGGAAACATAGTAATCATTAAAAAAGGAATGGCAAAATATCTTAGTGATTGCCAATTAACCTATTAGTGATCAATCAATTGTGCATTAGTGATGAGTTGTTCATGTGTGTAAGTTACCTAAATGCACGTACTCATTAAATAATTTTTAATCATCCTGTATTTTCAGATGTTTTATTTTGACAGATTTGTGTTTGCTAAGTGAATGATGAAGAGAGAATTCCCTATTATGTCCACATGGACTAATGAGGACATCAAAAAGAGGATAGAAGACTAGGGCGAGAGCCATGATTTTGGAAGAGGGGCCATTGAACGTCCTCTGAATGTTCCACAACCAAGATAGGCTAAGCAACACCCTGTTAAAGACAATAGGAGGTCTCAAATTAAGGCAATAAACAAAACATACTCATCTTTGTTACACAATGTGTGAGACACCCTACTTGGTGATCAATACAGATTTTATTAGTGACCGCTTTATTTAAATTAGTGAAAATTTGGATTAGTGTTTGATCTTACTGCCAACACTTAGAATACATCCTTCTACGCATGGTGATCAATACATGTCATTCTAGAGATCAATAGAAGTAATATTGGTGATCAACAGTTGTGTAATTAGTGATAAGTAGAAATAAGATTGGCAATGACTTAACTCAATCCGTTCTCTTTCCCCCTTGCTTGGAATTCATTTTTAGTGTGAATAACTGATGCATGGATATCTGATTAGTGATTAATTGCAACAACATTAGTCCATCATCTAACTTGTGTGATCAGTAGTCATATGATTAGTGATCATTATAAATAACATTAGTGATCAATTAAATTAATGTTTACTTTTTTCCTCTCTGCATGACATTCAATTCCTTTTGTGTATAGTTATTAATAGAGACGTTATTTGTGATGAATTAAAATATCATTAGTGAGATTTTAACTGAATTTTGGCTTTTTTGTGATAGTTGTTGAGTGATCAATACATACAAGATTGGTGATCAATACTTATGTGATTAGTTATGAACATGCATAAGATTAATGAGCACTTAACTTAATGTTAGCTTCGTTCCCTTATTACTTTCAATTCGGTTCTTGTATGGTACTGATCAATAGTGTTGTTATCAGTGATCAAAATGTATAAGTTAAATTGAGCAGTTAAGTTATTGTATAGTGTCAAATGCTTACAATTCAATGTTTGTCTATTCAGGGAACAATAATGATGTGATTAGTCATCAAATGGCTTGATATTGCTAATACACTAGATAAATGTTCACTTTTTTCTCCTCATTGCTTAAAGTTTAATATGGTAACATATTTGTTTTTCAAAAAATATAGAAAGGCATTGTCTAGATGGTTGTTGGTAAAGGGATAGTCGTACCAGCATTTGATTTCAAACAACAACCATAGGCTCAAATTAAAGTTGCTAAAGATACAAACAAAACATAATTTGAGGTAATAAATACCACCCTTACGCCCACCCCTTAAAGTTCAGTCCTTGTGTGTGGATAGCGATCAATATACGTGTTGTTGGTGATTAATAGATATGTTATTGGTGATCAACACTTATGTGAATGATCAATAGATATAAAGATTAATGATCACCTAACTTAACATGAATTTCTGTCTTTGTGCAATTTATCTACTAAGTGACCAGGAGTCATGTTTTTGGTGATCATTATCAATAATATTAGTGATCACTTAAATTAATGTTTACTTTTTACTTTTTGGTTTGCATGCAGTGCTTTTGTGTATAGCAATCATTCAAGATGTTATTTGTGATCGATTGACGTAAGATTGATGATTAATTTACTTAGTGTTTGATTTTTTTTGGGCATTGCTTCTAATTCAATCCTTTTATCGGTGGTGATCAATACTGATGCTATTAGTGATCAGTATGCATAAGATGATCAAGGAGTTAACTTATTGATTAGTTTTTTCTTCATCAGTTTACAGTTCGGTGATTGTTTATTAAGTGATCAATAGTCATCCGATTAGTGATCAACTAACATATTTAATTTTTTATTTATTTATAAAAATGTAGGAACATATTGAGAAAACAGTTTCTGCTACAAAGCACTTGGTATTGGCTTACAGAAATTTTATCATTGTCATGGATTCCATGTGCAACAAGTACGGAAAAAATGAAGATCTTCATAAGATATGAGATGAAGCAAGGGTACTATCGCCTCATTTTGCGATGATCTGACTGAATATGATGAATGTCACAAACAGGAGAGTGTGGAATAAGTGTCTGTAATTAGTAAAGCTCAAAATTTTAACACTGTCATTATGAAGGAGGCTGTTACAGAGCTTCACAGTGCTCATATGGAGTTTGCGAAGGTTCAATCAAAGCAGCAATCAAACAAGGACGACAGCGAGCCATCATTTAGCCAACACTTACACTTAGTCAACTAGAGAGTGAGGCTCCAATGCCAGCGACAACGTCCATGGTGGATGCAAGCATCGAGGTTGAAAAGGAAGAGCACCGTGAGGATGTAGTGATGGATCAGGTGAAGCAGGAATTAAAGAAGGATGACAGCATGCCTTCATTCAACATAGGACTAGGATTGAGTCAGTTGGACAGTCAAAGTCCAGTTCTTGCAAGCACGTCCCTGCCTGATCCGAACACTGCTAAGAAAAAGGATAATGACACGGCGGATGATCATGATGATGCTCCATTGAGATTCTCCTTGAGGGACACTACTCAGGCAAATCGTGATTTAAGCATCAAGAAGTCGCTTGAGAACAAGTCCACAGTAGGGGAGAAGCCTACTTCTCGAAAGGGTGAGGTGAGGAAGACAACTATTAAGATGAAAAAAGTCTACCGTGCAGCAGAGCAATGGCTTAAAAGCACCATCTCGTCATGTTAATGAACAACCACCACAATAGAGCAAGCAAACACATGCATTAAAGGCTTAGGGTAAGTAACCCCAAGCCAAAAAAAATATGAGAGCAATCCAGTAGCCAGTACGAATATGACAAATAGACCAAGCCTACTGTGTATGATGAAGGAGCTAAACAAACAACTAAACATGCCTATACAAACCAGCCAATCCTTCAATAGAAGGAAGCAATGAAAGCACAAGGGTTTGAAAAAAAAAGTGGTGATAAGAAAATAAATTTGTTCAATAAGGGCAAGCCCATTGTGTAGAGTAATAGTGGGTAAAAAAACAAGGAGTGCACCAACTGCTAAACAGGCAGCTTAGCAGAAAAGAAGATGTGTTAGGGCTGAGGGTGAGTAGAAACCCAAAGTGCCAAAAAGATAAAGACTAAACCTAAAGAAAACAAAGAGGTTCAGGCTTAAAAAGATGATATGAAGGAGGTGGTTTCTATCATAACTCCTTGGCCATCTGCTGGGATGAGGAAGCGACAACCCAAAAAGCTCCCCTTAGCTTACTGCTAGTCGTATGTCATCTGGATGATAAAGTTAGAAGACAAGCTGTCTGAAAATGAACTGTTTATCTTTGAATATGTTTTCAGCATTGTTAAAGATGTGAATAAGAAGTACTATCTCTAATCAATCCTTGTATGATAAGTGATACATTTGCCAAATCAGTGTATTGGGTGGTTAATAATCAAAAGGTATATGCTTAGGGATGAATAGTTACATTTTTTATGATCAATATGTGATTACTTGTGTAAATGTTTATTTCTTCCCGCATTCCTTATAATTCGATGTTTGGATAATCAATGATTAATAGGTATGCCATTGGTTATCAACTGTTATGTGGTTGGTGATCAATACATGATTGTTTTGTTTAAATGTTTGCTTCTTTTCTCATGACTTATAATTTGCTCCTTGGATGACAAGTGATGCATTGGCAAGTGTTAGTGATCAATAGGTATGCGGTTGTTGATCAATACGTATGTTTTGGTAATCAATTGTTATGGTGTGGGTGATCAATATGTTATTACTTCGTGCCAATGTTTATTTCTCTCCTCATGGAATATAATTTAGCACTTGGATGATCAATGATGCATTGGTAAGTCAATGTATTGTCTGGTTAATAATAAATAGATTTGTGAATGGTGATCAATGGTTATGTGGTTGGTGATCAACAGTTATTGATTGGTGATCAATGGTTATTTGGCTGGTGATCAATAGTTTTGTGATTGGTGATCAATATGTGATCACTTGTGTAAATGTTTACTTTTTTCCTCATGGCTTATAATTTAATGATTGGATGATAAGTAATGCATTGGTAAGTCAGTGTATTGTCTGGTTAGTGATTAATAGGTATGTGATTGGTGATCAATGGTTTTGTGGTTTGTGATCAATAGGTTTGTGAATGGTGACCGATGTGTGATTACTTGCGTAAATGTTATGTTTTTATTTCCTGATAAATGTGTAATGATTTTTTATTTCTAGTGAATCGTTGTTCAATGGTTGTGATAAAGAGGCAACCAAGTTTTTCATATCCACATTAAAGCGAGGACAAGAGGTAGAGATGAATGACTTAGAGAGAAAAAGGGATCTTGCCACTCGAAGCAGACTGTTCATATCATGTGATCAAAGTGTAACTCCATCATGATCAATTTCTTTATGAATGATGATTACATTAGTGATCATAAATAAAACATTGAGAGATCGAAATATGTACTTTAATAAATTTCTCACCGAGAATGATTTATCTTCAGCAGTAAATATCATTGCAAAAATATTCGTAATGTCTTTTCGATGTAGGATTTCTTTAGCAAAGAAATGTTCAAAGTAAAAACATTCGAGAAAAGATACTCATATTTTAAGGAAGTAATGGACAGAGAGTTACGCAGATGTCCCTGGATCAATATTATACAAGTTCTCGATCAATATTAAACAAGTGTACATATATGCTGATTGTTAGTGTTCATATATGCTAATGTGTACATGTTTTTTTTCTTTTTCCTTTAAAAAAATCATAGAATTTCTTCCCTTTATGCCACAAAACGCATTCCTTCTTGCTCTACTTGAACTTGAGAGATGACAAGCGTGAGATCATTGATAACATGATCACAAGGACAACATTCAAGATTGTATATGGAGAATTTTCAAAAAAAATAGTAACTTTTTAAAACTATACTATTTATCATTATGCTGACATGTTTATATTCTAATTATAATAATATAAAATTTTAGAAAAATTTATGTAGGCAGAAGTACGCAGCCATTACGTGCAGGGCATACATCATCCAAACACACAAAATTGTCAAGATACTAAAGGTTATCTGCTTGACAATACTGTGGAGGTCAAGTACAAATGTAATAGATTATGGCATATTTTATATAACACATATAGAGAGCTACTTTCGAGAAGGAAAAAAGTCGCAGTCTGGAATGAATCTAAATGATGTAAGTATCTCACATGTAACATTTATTTGCGTTGCACATAAAAAATGAGCATGTTACTAATTCATGTTAAACTATCTTTTGTCCTTAGGATGTAAAACTGAATGTTTTGAGGGTGTGATAATGTTATGACATAGTCAACTACGAGCACAACAGGACAAGATTCACAGCAACCAAAAGAGGACAAGATGTCAAGGGATTCGGGACAATTTTCCCCAACCTTAAGAATCCAAAGAAGGTAAAGGTTTTTCCTTGTCATGTTTCTTTTATTGTTATATTGTAATAGACAACAATTATTTAAAATATATGTAATTTACAATTATATTTTTACAGATTATATAACTTTTTATTATTTTCTAGATTTATCCAAATCAATCATTGCACTCAATTTAGGAAGATATAAAGAATAATCACCAAACATACCTCTGCTAACCAGTGAAAGTATAACTATTGATCACTGAATCGTTTATAAAGTTGGAATGCAAGCAAATAAAGCCAAGGTAACTATGCTTTTAAGTGAACTCATAGTTTTAAGGATCATCATAACTGCTTATGTTGATTAATTATTAAATTCATTAAGTGAAGATGTATATTATCATCTACCAACATATTTATATGTTGATCACTATAAACACGTCTACTAATCACCAAGCACAGTTTTCATTATCACCAAAACCAATACGAATGATCAACAAAACAATAACTATTAATCAGTAACCAACTATACTTAAGAAAATGTTGATCACTGTAAAAAGATGTAGTGATGACCAAAGATAGGTCTAATGATCGCAAAGACTGCAAATGTTGATCACCAATCGATATCATTTATAAAAACATATCCTATAATTCTTGATGAGAATAAATCACAAATACAAGCAAACAAACTCATCCAACTATCGTTGAGGTTTTATGAAAAATTAACATAATTATGATTTCACCATAACAAGATCTAGTGATCACCAAAGAGACTTCTAATGATCGCCAAGGTGGCAACTCTTGATCACCAAACGATATCTTTTATAAAAACATATACTATAAACGTTGATGAGAATAAACACAAATATAATAGAATAAACCTCATCCAACTATAACTCAGAATATATTTTATGGAAAACCAACATACTTATGTTGATCACCATAAATAGCTATAGTGTTCACCAAACATAGCTGTAATGATCACCAACACTAGAACTGTTGATCATCAATCGATATCATTTATGAAAACATATGTTGTGATTCTTAATAATGATAAACTACAAATACAACAAAATAAAGCTCATCCAATTATCCCTGAGACCATGTTTCGTAAAAAAAACCAACATATTTATGCTGATCATTACAAAAATATCTTGTGATCACCAAAAATAGCTCTAATGATCACCAAAACAAATACTATTGATCACTAACTTCGTTTATAAGTGATGACATCTATTATGACTTAGCAACATACTCCCACAATTTCATCAATTGATAACCAAAAGCAACACTAATGATGACTAAAACCAATCGTGCTCATCATTAACTAATACCCTAATTCTGACATAATCTGAAGACATTCGGGAGGCTTGTCCAACATCAATCACCACTACTGAGAGAGGATGATAATCTGTAAACCATGAACAAAATGCATAAAATGTCAGAAAAAAATACACCAATGCATAAATCACAAAACTGATTTTTTTTTTTGGGCTTTTGTAAAAGAAACATAGAAGGCATACATGCCTTAGAGATCGTGCACTGGCGTCTCCTCTCTGGACGGTTTCTACTATCATGGAAGTAATCTGATTGCAATAGTGTCACATGCGCATATATGATTGTTACTCAACGGCCCTTTCAACCCCTGTCTTTATCCTCTTTCCTTTTCCTTTAGTTACAGATATCGGGGGTGGATGTATCTCAATGTGTTCTGGCACCACACATCAAAGTAGGTTTGTAGATCCGTTCTTGTGTTACTTCTTGACTCAACAACACCTGCAACTTTACAGGGGCTTGGTCACCCAGATCCATGCACTTGTAAAATTAAGACCACATATCACCTATCAGATTATTTTGTGTGGCTATTTCTCTACAAGCATATGCTAAAACACTATCGAACTCATATATGGGTGCTTTTGCTACCGTTTTTGTACACCTATTAATGATATATACTGGCGGAATTTCTCTTCGCAAATTGGATGTGAAAATGAGCCGCAAGTGAGCACATGGAATTCCTACCGAGGTGGAGAAGTGGCATGAGCACTAGTATTCGGAAGATTCCTCATTATGCACCACATAGCCGATCCTTGCTGTGTTTTCATAATTGTGCTTGATCATAGGTATGATCGCCCTCTACGTTGGTAATACCTTGCACATGATAGTACATCTGATCAATTTATAACTGTCTATAGAAGTTCGTGTGAGTGTAGATGCTCCTAACATACTTTTCTATCTCATAAGATGTCTTTAGTTCCAGAAAGGACATCAAACAAGCATTTTTGGCTTTTCGCTCATGATGGCATTGTGAGTCCACAACAAGCACAAATCAAGCCCAAAATTCCATTAAACTGAGATCAGAACATGTTAGGGAACCGAACATAGAAATTTTTACTTTTGGAACCCAACGCCATATTCTAGATGCCCCCCAAGAAGTCCTCTTTAAAGTAAGCATGCACCCTGAGGTCCCAAATCTCATAGATTTGACGAAGCCACCCATTATCGGTTAGATGAAATTCCTCTAGCATCTTCCCCAGAGACTCCTTGAACTCGTCAGGTGAGTATGACGCCCATATACATCTCTTAATGCGCTCAATAAAATCCTTATAGCCATTTAACATGCCGCCCACCTTCTCAGGAAGCTTTCTCATGATGTGCCACATGCAGAATTGATGGATCAACGTATCAAAAACATCTGCTATTGCATGTATGAACACTGGATCTAGGTATGTGATTATAGTTTTCGGCCTATGGCTTCCTACAGTAGTTAGGAACTTGTTGAACAGCTAGAGAAATGACCCCACCTTCTCATCCCTCAATAAATCACCACTAAAGTAAATGGTATGCCCACGGTAATTTAATCCGGTGAAGAGTGCAAAGACCATTGAGTACCTATTGGTCTTGTGGATCGTGTCGGACAACACACCCAATGGGGAATAGCTTCTTCTACTTAGAGGGTCTGACCAAAACACATCTTCAACCAGTTGTTTTCATCACCCTGATAGTCAAAGAAGAAGCCAAGCTCGGCTTCCTTTCTTTCTTCAGCTTGTCTATAAACATATGCGCATCCATCTCTTTGATAAGAGCTTTCAGGTTTGTATGGTAATTCTAGAAGTCCTTCTGCGTGCAACCTATGTTTTTGTAGCTACTAGCTTGCTCTTTTAGAAGGTGATGAACCTTTAACAGTCCTATATTAGCTCAACCATACTTGTAAATCATGTCTTTATGTACGGAGCTGGAATTTCTATTTGAAGTCAGGAATTGCCTCTTACTGGGTGTGCACAGAGGGTAAACATGACCATCGTGGAATTTGACTATCTCAAACCTCCCATCATTGGTCAACCTCAAAGCAATATGGGCTTGGCACCATTCTTTTATCTCAACCCACTTTCTTTTCAATTTTCTCCCTTCAGGTTCATCTCTTGATTGCGGTATAGCTTCGGCGGTCACCATATCAATTTCAAATGTATTTGCATGTTGATGAAATCCTTATTTAGAGCAAACATACCGTTCCCAATAGTTCTCCAACTTATTCTTCCCAATTGGACCGCTGCAAATACTAAAGCCAACATAAACATCGTGTCTCTTATAGCATCCAAGGCAGTCTTCTACCCTATCAAACACCATGCCTAATCTCAGCACAAGCGCCTCGTCATCACAGTTTGGTACCTATTCACCTCTAACATCAATCGATGAATTGGTGACTGCTGGAGTCAATGACTTGGCCTATGCTAGGTAAATATTAGAAAATCAAAAAGTTAACGTCAACAATAAAAAGCTCATTGCATCTCAACCACTACCACCAACACAATCAATTAATAAGAAACGCACTATAATTAGTTTGTAATGAATGAACACTCTGCAATGCCTACACTTACTCAATGCGTTCGATAGTAACTATATGATGATTGCTTTCCGCCATATTCAAGTAGTTGTAACAAAAAAAAATACATATTATGTAATGATAAAATATCATATAGAGAATAAAGGTTAAGCATGCCACCATTCACAATATTACAAGAGTCCCCTTCAAATAGGTTTAAAATTAATGGCCAACAAACAAGTCATTAGCGATCCATAGATATAAAATTAGTCATCATTGCATGTATATAAAAATGCACAACTTTGTAATGTTCCTTATTGGTTCACTCAATGCTTACAATTCTATACTTGTCATTTTGGTTATCAACAGACATGTCATTAGTGATCAATATGCATAACATTAGTGGATAACATTAGTGACCACACATGTTATTCCTTCCTCACAGCATACAATTTACTCCTTGTATATTTCATGATCACTAGACATGTGTTTTGCGATCAATTGATTTCAGATTAACGATTAAGTCACTAAGTGTGTAAAATTTTTTTTTTGTAAAGTTTCTTAGAATCTAATCCCTTCCAATATGGTGATCACTAGGAAACTTCTTAGTGATCAATAGATATAAGATTAGTGATAAGTAGGCATAACATTAGTGAGCATATATATTACTCCCTGATTCTTCTGTAAATGTCTCTCGTTCTCTACTCGGTGATCACTAGATATGTGTTTGGTGATCAAATAGAATAAGATCAGTGATCAAGTTAGTGAGTCATCAGATATTTCTGTAACTTCATAGAAATGAGTTCTTTCCAACATGGGGATCAATAGACAACTGAATAGTGACCATATAGGATAAGAATGGTGATCAATGCATATGTTGTTAGTGATCAACTTTTGAACCACCTTGACCCATAAGTTAAGCTAGATGTAAACTCAATGCTAAACATTATCAAAGCATCATGAACTCTTACAGCTCAAAACTTAGAGAACATTCCTAAATCAAGCCAAAAAAAAAAAAAACCAATCTACTCCAACCTAACAACATAAGGAGGATGTAACATGACAAACAATAGAAATCAGGCAAAAATTATCAATTTTGCACAATTTAGGGCATATCCAAGCAAAGAATAACCCAAACCTAACAAGAACGAAACAACTTATCGCAATTCACTTGCTTCAACTAACCTCGAATACATATTATTTTTTGAATTTAGCATCAATGTCTTTCAATTGAATTGACATGTAGTGAAAACAACAACCGAGTCGATCAAGTGAACAAATCTTAAACTTGAGAGACCCTGGCTAAGACTCTCACAACACATGTCAAATCTTATGGTCACTGTGTATTCTGTGATAACAAACTTGAACCTGTTTAAGGCCATGCCCACACCACTTCTCTCATAAGTTCTCTAGAGAAATAGCCCAGGTCTCTCATAACCAAACCTTTAGAATCACGTAGGTAATTCCATCAAGTCCATCTCAACATAGACCGATATAATCATTAGTATAGAATTATTAAGAGCATGATGGTGCTCAACCTCATATTCATTAAGCAGTGAATCCATCAAGTGTATATCAATAGCAGCACCATAATGCGTTATAGCTCCGTTAAGAGCATAAGAGATAAACCTCTCAGTAGCACTGCTACACGGCACAGGGATGGAAATGTAGTGCACATTAAGGCTAATATGACTTCATTTGGCCACAAGTAGGTCTCCACGATACTATTATAATCCATGGGTGGAGTCCCATCCTCCATGACATCTCGAGAACGACTCACCTAGTCAAACTCTTAGTAGTGGATTCATTAAATTCCAAGCGAAAATGACACCATGTTTTAGCAATTGTTTCATTATACAGTGTCTGATGCACATGTTTCTATTCTTTAAATTATACACACTATTTTGTGCAACTCTAATTGTTGTTTACGAGTCATAGTGAAGGCAGATAATCATAATTTACCTCCCCCATAGTGGTACATCTACTGTAGATTTTTCATCCATTCTGATTCTTGACCTGGAAACTCAAGAACAACGAATTCAGCTTCCATGGTAGGCGAGCTATAAAATTATGCTTGGCATACTTCATATGAGATAGCTCCTCCACCTAAACTAAATGTACAACCATCAGTAGAACAAACTTCATCTTTATAAAACACCCAGTTTGCATAATCAAATCCTTCTAACATAACAAGAAACTGCTAAAATGTAAACACCATTCTATAGTACCTCTCAGGTACTTAAGCAAACCAAATAATGCAGCCCAATGCTCTTTACCAAGGTTATAGATATAATGACATAGCCTACTACCTACATAAGTGATATTGGTTTGAGTACAAATCATAGTGGTATATCTGTTGTAGATTTTTCATCCATTCTTATTCTTGACCTAGAAACTCAAGAACAACGAATTCAACTTCCATGGTAGGTGAGCTATACAATTTTGCTTGTCATGCCTCATACGAGACAGCTCCTCCACCTAAAGTGAATGTACAACCATCAATAGAACAAACTTCATCTTTATAAAACACCTAGTTTGCATCACAAAATCCTTTTAACATAGTAAGAAATTGCTAAAATGTAAACGCCAGTCCATAGTACCTCTCAAGTACTTACAAAATAATGTATTCTAATGCTCTTTACCAAGGTTATAGATATAATGACTCAGTGTACTACCTACATAAGCGATATTGGTTTGAGTACAAATCATAAGAAACATCACACTTACTATGATTTTAGCATAATCAATTTGGGAACCACTAGACCCCGTTTTCTTTTAAGTTGTATGCTAGGATTGTAAGCACTTCTCACATGAGTCACATCAAAATATTTGAATTTCTTTAACATTTTCTAAATATAATGTGACTGAAAAAAAAGAAAAATCAACATTATTCTTTCGAATCTTAATCCCTTATATCATATCTGCTTCTCCCATATCCTTCATTTCCAAGGAAGAAGACAACAACTTCTTAGTCTCATTGACAACGTCCACGTTAGTACTAAAAATCATCATGTCATCGACATACAGAAGTATTATTTCACAACTTGAACCTACCAGTTTTGAATACACACAAGAAACAGAAGTATTCATAGTAAAACCATTATGTACCATTGTGTGCCAACATTTTCATACTAGGGCCTATTTCATATTGTAAAGCGAATTCCTAAACTTACAGACCGTATTCTCCTATCAAGCAACCACATAACCCTCAGGTTGAGACATATAAATCTCTTCTTCTCAGTCACCATTATGAAAAGTTCTTTTCACATCCATCTTTTGCATAAAGGGACCATGGATAATAGCTAATGTGATAAGAAACCTAATGATAGCTATTTTAGTCATAGAAGAATAAGTGTTAAGTAGTCAACCCCCTTCTTATAGTCAAAGCCTCTAATCACCAGTCTGGCTTTGTATTTACCTATTGAACCATCAGGTCTCAGCTTCTGCTTAAAGATGTCTTTGATATTAATAGGTCTACAACTCTTTGGTAAGTCAACCAGCTCCCAGGTTTTATTTGACACTATAGGGTCCAATTCAATTTTAATGGCTTCTTACTAGAAACCATATGGATCTCATAGTTCTATTGATGGGATCTTTCTTAATGAAAAAAAGCAGATATTAATTCATCAGTCAATGAATTGACACCCAAATCCTCAATCAAAAAAGTGGTAAGAAAGTCAGGACTAAAACTAGTCTTAACTATATGTCTCTTACTCCTTCTTGGTTCATCAACTGAGTTTTTAACAACACAATTAGAAATAGGCATATTCACATTGTCATGCATCCCTATGGTTTTATGGATAGCAATAGAGACATTCTTTTTCAGAGGAAAACATGCAACAAGAAATTCTGCATGAATAGATTCACAAAATAGAGAAGTTGTTCAGATATGAATCTATATGCAACACTATTTTGTGCATAACCAATAAGCATAAAATCAAAGGTTTTATGACGAACATTTTTCTGTTTGAGGTCAAGTTAGGGGCGTAGCCTTTCTATAGTTCATATGGGGTTTGGTTTAACTTCTTGTGGGGCACTGTGTTAAGAATATACCAAATAGATAAAATAATGTCCCCACACATGTTATCATAAAGCCTTGAACCTAAAATCATAACATTCATCATTTCTTGAGGATCTTATTTTTGCATTTAGCTATCCCATTTTGTTGGGGAGTATGAAGGGCACTAACCTCATATATAATACCCCTTTTCTCACAAAAGGTCATCAATAGGGTTAGTCTAATATTCTTCACTAGCTTTATTTGTTGTAAGTCTCTTAATTTTTCTATCTAGTTTGCTTTGAACCCCTTACTTATATTTCAATCACTTTTCCTCAACGTCATTTATGGAACTAAGGAGGTATACCTTGGTATATCCACAGTAGTCATCTACAAAGGTGATGTAAGACCTTTCTCCCCTTTGCTAATCGCATTTATGAAATCTACCATGTTCGAATGCACTAGTTCTGACAGTTTTACTTTTCTACTAGTGATGGATTTGAGAGTTTTTTTTAGCATATGTTGCTTCTACGCACATGGAATAGTTAGAAAAAATTATCAATATTTATAGTAGAAATTAAGCCACATATTTTTAAATCGGTTCATAGAGGCAAAATTAACATAGCCTAGCCTACCATACCACAAATCAAGAATCTCAACTACATAGCCAAAATTAGAAACATTTCTAATTATGGCCTCAGAAGCAAGACTAAGTAAAAATAAGCCCCCATTTAGTTACCCCTTCCCAAAAAAGACCCCATTATCAGAAATATTAAAATTGTCATCTCAACAACAAATTTTAGTTTGGATTCATTGATAAGTACACAAGAAACTAGGTTCTTATGAAGGGAAGACACATACAACACAATGCTCAAAGACGTACTCACCATCAGCAACATCCTTAAATCCATTCATAAGTTCTTTGTTAGCGCAGAAGTGCCTCAAAGCTCCGGTGTCATAAATCCATTCGATATGGTTTGCCATGAAGTCTGACTATTCGGACCACATGCATCACTAATGATTTTATTGTCTTCAGCAAGGTATATCTAGGCTACAGCCCATTTGATAGGCTTCTGTTTTGGCTGGGACTATCCTTTGTGAAGTGAGTATTTGTAGGATCTATGTCCTACCTTACCGCAGACATAGCATAGTCCATTTGGTTTTCTTATTGCTACACTTACTCTGCTGCCTCAAATGACTCGGCTTCTAGTTTTTATTTCCTTTGCCTTTGAATTTGTGTCTGTTTGTGGCCCAATAGATTCAACTAGCTTAGCTTTAGAAGGATTTAAAGAAAGGGAATCTAGCTTAGCTCTGAGGCGAATAGCTGTAGTCACTCCAAGTTGGTGGAAATTTCTCAATGACCATGTTAGCCTATAGTATCTCACAAATCTTTATTCCCTTGTTGAGAATGTCAACACATAAGTTCTTACAGACATGAACTTGCTAAATGATTGGCTTCCCATTAATAATCTGCAACCGTAGGAATTCACCAACCATGCACTTCTTTTTTCTAGGATCGTCAGTTCCATACATGATCTCTACTTTTTCCTATATGATCTTGGCATATTTGAAGGTGACAAAAAAATTGAACAGGGGTTTGTCCTATGGTTCAGTAGATGTCCCTTAACAGTTTTGTTGTCTTTCCTAACTTTGTTCATCTTTGCTTCATCAACAGGGTTTTACCATTATCACTACTGCCAACGGAAGCAGTAGTGTTTTTAGATACATTGTTTAATAAAAATTAGAAGTTTTTGGCACCAATGTCTGTAGTTGGTTTAGTCAAGGGGTTTGAGTTTTGAGACGTAAGGGAGGGCTTTATTGATAGGGATAACCATAACTTTATAACAGAAAATTAACTTCAAATTGTTAGAAAAATAAGAGAAAATCAATGGTAGTGGGAAGATACAGAAAGCACTATGTCGTGGAGAGACTTGAAAGCAATTCTAGGTCGACCTCAAAGCAAATTGATGTAGTTGATCCCTCAGCAAGGTTTATACAATGAATGTTCAAATGCGTGCGATTGTGGCTAGAAGTTTCAAACACATAGGATTACAATTACATAGAAGAGAAGAAAACAATAAAGAAAGGAGAGAAGAGGAGATGTGTGTTTTCTATATGTTTTGCAGCAGTGCAGAGCCAAAATTTATAGTGCAAAAATAGGCTATTGGATGGGAGAAAAAAATCTACAAACATAGAGAGATAATGGCTAGAAAAAAGGGACCATTTTTTATTGCCTCAACTTGCTGTATCAGAAGATGAGTGGGGAGAAACATCAGTAGGATAAGGGTTGACACTACGCTAATGGACAAAATAATAAAAAAATTCCTCAAAAAATTGGCAAACAAGACAAGCCCACAACCCACAGACCACAGCATTGGCAACGACCTCGCCTGGATTGGATCGAAGGGGAGGCAGTGTAACGCCCCCAATTTCTAATGTCTGATTATTCTAACATAACCACTTATTATTATAATTTAGCAACGGAAGACTTCTAATTTGATTGGAGGCATTACCGCCGTTCCATGATGGAACACGGCTGCTTGATTTAGTGAACTTTATGGGGGCTCAAAAAGTAAGGCCCCCAACCCTAAAGTCAGAAGTTTTACTATCTTGTTCTTAAATCCTGGGGCAAAACGGATAGAGTTTCCCCTAAAACTTGACCATTTTCCCAGGCTTACAGTCTTACAATAAAACCCCTGCACTGAAAAACAATAAAAACTAACTCAACGGCCACCCGCTGGAGTACACAGCTCTACGGGCCACCCGCCCGGAGCACTATAACCAATGCAGTTTAATGATAACCAAATAAACGGCGACAAATACAATATAGACCTGACAACTTAGATGGTGGCTCATATGGCCATACAGAGCGACTCTAAATGATATGCAACTAAGCACACAAGAACTCAATTTACAATCACACACCACAAAACACATTGTAGTTCACGTACGAGTCCATCATTTCACTTCTAGGCAGCAGTGACTCCCTTTCGGCTTCCTTCAGAAACCTGGAGGCACAATGATAGATGGGATGAGCGATAATCGCACAGTGGATAGCCCCCTCCCCTAAAAGATGCAATAATAACTTACAACCGTCGTTCGTAATTCCTTTTCTTTGAAGAATTCACCTATCGCATAGTGTGTTCCAATCACAAGGCAAGAGAAATAGCATTTGCACCAAAAGCCACTCGTATGAACTCGTAAACTTAATAAAACAATATCATATGTTAATGTAAGTAGTGGACATGATCTATGAATACTATTATCTCCTCTCCTTTTGAACTTGTGTCATAAATTGGATCTATAACATCATTTTCTAAACAAGATATAAACAATTAATCACCTTTTCAGGTTTTCAATTCAATTATTCAATAACCTTCTTCAGTATCAAGTAGTAAGAGCAATAAAATGAATATACTGACCTCTGAACTTTACATGCTTGTTTATTCAATTGACCATATTTCTCGTGACTCTACTGCATATTAACAGAGTTATGAAACATGTAACTTCAACATATGCCTACTGGCAACATGATGTAACATTGAACTTTGAATCCTCTCTTTACTGGCAGAGAAATGAAATACTGATTTTTGCATCCTCTGCCTACTGGCAGAGAAATGAAATACAGAACTCTGACTCTGCCTTCTAGCAGAGAAGTGAAATACTGGTTTTTGCATCCTCTGCCTACTGGCAGAGAAATGAAATACTGATTTTTGAATCCTCTACCAAATAATGAGCTTGAAACATATTAGTTGAAGTTACATGCAAGCTTCTAGGAAGGTACTGGGTTGGTTAAGCTATAGATGCAAATAACCCTTAAAAATGCTTTATTCCTCGACCTATTTACTAGTCACCTGACTCGCTCGGTTGCTCAATCCGATGGTTTTAGGTTATTTCGTTACCAATGACTTATCGATGCAAACAGGCGGCTGATAAACAATTAGAAGCACTTAGCGATCATGTAATAAAGCATTTATGGACCTTGACTATAATATACAATTGACAAACGTCATGTAATCACCATACGATATCAATGCCCTTCACATAATCCATGGGTACGATACGATGAACTATGCAATCGATAAACTATATAATGGATACGGTGTATACGATCGATAAACATATAGAGGCAATAGACTTAAAATGTCGATCGTAAGCTAATGTCTATGTAATGTCGATCGATAAACTAATGTCTATCGACTAGACATGAAACTATTTTAGGTTGGTTACAACTTAGGCAATAGACGAAACATGAAACTATTTCCACCTAACATGTTTCGAAATATGAGCCGAAACTCAGACGTACATCCCTATGCAGTAAAACAGACTTGAAGGTTAAATGGTTGGGCGCCGCATTTCAAAAGATTTTGTTTTGCAAACAGGAGAGAGAGAATGTATAAGTAACATTGATTTGTTGATTCTTATCTGAAAGTGAACCCCTTGGTCGATGTATATCTTGAAACGATCGTACTTTAGGTGCTCACACCCCCAGGCCGATCGAGAAGCCTGAGTTGACGCCGCGCGCGGGTATATTGGTCGGCATAAGCCTTGATAACTGATGGGCATAAGCCCTGACGCCGCGCGCGGGTGTATTGGTCGGCATAAGCCTTGATAACTGAAGGGCATAAGCCCTGATGATAATTGGCGGGGCCACTCGTTTATGTGACAAAACATTGAGAACTTGGTTCATTAAATGAATCTTGTTTTGATTTTTCATTGCTGAGAATACTGTGAGTTTTTGAAGAACATAGAGTTTTCGAAGAACATAGGCAATGTACGTACCGAGATGGCCTCACTTCTACTCCAATTTAAGGTGGAACTATTTTCCACCTAAAATGTCTATCATATAATCCATGAAGTCACCTTATGGATCATGGTTTCTATGTCTATTATATAATCCAGGAATTCACCCTATGGATCAAGATCTATTGGTAATCGCTAATGTAATCATGCATATAATCGATACTATAATCTTGTATAATCGGCGAGCGTTATATAATCAATGAACTGTAAGTGAGCAGACATATTCAATGAACGTTATATATAGCAATATATATACGATGAGCGTTATATAAGCAATGAACTTTAAGTGAGCATACACAATGAACATTATATATATATGATGAGCGTTATATAAACGATAAACTTATATGATCGATGAACACTATATATAATTCGATAAATATGCATAATCGATGAACGATATGTGTTTCATACGAGATGAGATCAATGATCAATTAATTGCAAGGATCAATAAAATGCAATTAATAAACGTTATATAATCAATGAGTAATAGAATGCCATGAATATGCGTTAGATAATCAATAATCGATAAAATGCATAATTAATGAAGAACGTTATATATATAAGGGATTTCGGTAATCGATTAAATCAAATTGACATATATCATGATAAACTTGACGTTATATATATATCAATTTGATTATTACATATAAACTTAATGTATATATATATATATATAATCGATAAACTTGACATACTCATAAATTTTCATATAATTGACAAATAACATAAAATCAATAAGTTATGCATGTTTAGCTTTGATTCGGACCTGTTCAGCTAAATCATGTCTGAAGACTAACTTCGAAGTGGATTATAAGTGATTAGAAGCGACGAATGTACGTTTAGTTAATTCATACCGTTTATTGACTTCGAAGTAAATTATAAATGCTTAGAATCAACGTATATATGGTTAGGTTCGAATATGTTAAGTTTCTACCCGTCTGCAGTTTACTTAATTCATAATCGTTAAATAAATGAACTATAAATGCCTAGAATCGATATATGTATGCTTAGTTGATTCATGCTTGTTTAATATGTTTAGTTAGACCATGATCGTTCAATAATTCGATATGATAACTATGATAACGAATGCCTGGAACCATAATATGCTTAAATGGCTTAAGTCGATTCGATTACTGACTTCGAAGTAACAACCGAACGTTTAGGACCGTATTAGGCTTAAAGGGTTTAATTAGGCTTGAAATGTAAATTCGAAACAATAAATGGACACCTCAAATGGCCCTTATATAACTGCCACGCGATAACTTTAATAATTTAGTACGACTAACATATATATATATATACATGGTATCATTCAATTCACGCTACCAGTTCCTCATATTACTGATAATTGATTCAAGTTCAACCTGAACGAATTTTGATCAATAACTATTGAATTCAAGCTGAACGAATTATAATCAATAACTCTTGAATTCAACCTGAACGAATTATAACCAATAACTATTGAATTCAACCTGAACAAACTATAATCAATAATCAATAAGCTTTACCGAAATTAACAATTTAACCATAAATAGGAGGATGAGGTAACCCACCTCGAATCCAAGCTAAAGGACCCGTTTTAGGGTTCGATTTTGTGGTAGAATTCGAATCCCCGAAGCCCGAAACCCTAGCTCTCGAGCCCTTGGTTCGCACAGGGCCTTGCTGGTCACAGGACTCGAGCCCATCGGCACCTCGCCGCCGACCTGAGCCCTAGCTAGCGTCTGGCCGGACCTCCGGTGATCCCGCCTTCCCGTTCGATCACTCTCTCGCCCACGGTCTTCCTCTCTCTCGTTGGCTCGGGTTTGGGTCGCGACTGGGGTGGGGGACGGCTGGGCGTGCGTCGCCGGTCGCCGGCGACCCCACCGGCGCCTCCCTCCCCCTTTTCCGGCGTGTGTGTGTGTCACGGCAAGGAGGTCGAAGCCCCCCCCTTTTCGCGTTGCTTCCCCGAGCCGCCTCCTCCTCTTTTCTTTTTTTTTTTCCTTTTTCCGTTTTCTTTTTTTTTGTTTCGAAAACAGAAGGGGCTTCGGCCCCTTAAAACTTTTTTTTTTTTTTGGTCTACTAAATAAAACACCAACCCACTTATACCATAAATTCAATTTTCCGACCTTTTTGAACTTAAACCATAACCATTAATATAATCATCGGTCGATTTATTCGCCTTTTGATTATATTAAGGTTCGATTCAATAAATTGCAGGATCATTCCCAAAGTTCGGCATTCTAGTCGTATTCGAGAATCTGCGCAATGAGATTTCCAATAATAATCTTTAATACCCAAAAAGCTAATAACAATGAGAATAATAATATCATTTCAATAAAATCGACACTCAGGCAGCATTTATAACGGCTTACATAGGCTGAACGGAGGGGTTAAAATTCCGGGTGTTATAGGCAGGTAGTGCATGCACACATGTGTTGGTTAATCCCTCACTCCACATTACTAACAAAACAAAGTTGTAAGGCAGTTTAGTAAGTCTAAGGAAAAGGGAATAATATAAACTTCATAAGAGGTTTCTAAACATCTTATATGTTACAATGTGAAGGAATGAAAGGAAGCTAATTGTTTACAATTATTTCCAATAGTCAGTTGTTCCAAACTTTTTATAGTTTCTACAGACGACCATAATCTTTACAAGAACTTGCCCAAATTTGTAAATAAGCATTAAGCTTGTTCAACGTGACTTTGCCACTGTTGGGTGTGTTAAGAAAATCAACTTATCAAAAGGTATGTTTTAATTGTATGTCTTGGGCAATCTAACCTATAGCTGCATTATATGCATAACCCTAATCAACTAACCGTATCACTGTTTAATAAGTATTTGCGTTTTGGTGGATTTTGAGAGAGTAAAACATACCTATTGATAAATGTTTATATTTCTGTAGTTTGCACCTATGGATTTAGAAAGCTTCAATATAGCACTATTAATATATATTGAAAGTTAATGCAGACAATTTTTCCCCTATAAATTAATGGTAGAATTCCACATCAAATGTCTAATACCTTCATAGTAAAAAATGTTCATTTATTCCTTATTGCAAATACAAACCATTCATCGGCCCGGGCCACCGAAGAAAAGGAGATGCCCCATTTCCTCTATTTCATGTCCAACGTCTTTCACTTCATATTTATCACTATCACAAAACTGTTCAGTATTGTCAACGTCAACGGTTTTGTACTTTTCATTCACTGTGATAAAATTAGAGCAATATGCATCCCATGATAAGCTACCTCTACCTAATATACGTAAGCCTGTTCCCATAGGAGGACCTCCAGGTTTATTTGGCGGACTATATGTCTCTCCTCCATACTCAAGGTAAGAACCAGATTGCGCTAAACTATTAAAGATTTTGTTTGGCCAAAATCCTATTGGAACACCAATTTGGGGAACTTCAAGCCACCAGTTTCCATTGGCTTCATCCTGATCATATACACTTGTAGTAGTTACATGGAGCTTGTGCAAGTTAGCAACTCTAATGGCCTTTAGCTTGGAAACATATTAAAAATAGTGATTTAGAATCAATTCCATTAGTATTAAACAAACTTAACAGAATGTAGACCCCAATTTGCACTTACTTTGTAAACAAAAAGTGAAAGCTCTGCTATTTTTCCGCCTTTAGTGGAAATATATCTCATGGTTGCGTCTGGAGGTATGTCTGATCGAACAATGACATAACCAGGACAAAGTGTATTGGCACAATGTGATCCACTTGCCTGTAAAAGAGCGCAAAAAAAAGGAAAAAATTCTCTAATTCATTAGATTTATATAGTAATTAATTAGTGAAATTTAGACACTTTACTACCTATGGTATTGCATTTAAATAAAAAAAATTTCTCATATTTTGAAAAACAAATAAATTACTACCTTGTGATCATAAGTTTTAACAATTTGGTACCTTACTCTTTATATCTCTCCTCCAGCAAAGCATTAAAAAAAATAGAAGGTCTAGATAGTAATTTATTATTTTCAAGCCTAAGTGAGTTTTTTATTATTTTTCCATACCAGATGATGGTAAAATGTCAAAACTTCTCAGCTACTAAGTCTTAATTAGGAATTTAACATATGTTTGCATAATTGTAGAAGATTATGTTTGTTGTAGTTTAGATTTTTAACATTTATTATACTAATATTTTATTCTAAAATGAATACACCAACCATTTTTTTATGATGATTAATTTGAAACCTTTTTCATTGTTTTGCTTTGCACTCAAGTTTTAGTTTTTTACGAATATACCATCTATCGTTTACATTCAATCTTCACTTTTTCTTTCCCGTGGAACTTTAATTACTGACTAAAATTTCCTAAAGTTTTCTTCCATTTGATTTTTACATTATTTAAAGGTTATAAAAATCTTGGTGGAAGAAAAACAAGAAAATATATGCTTAATTATATATTATTTATGATAACCTCAATATATGAAATGATTAAACAGTAACTATACCTCCCAAATTTTGACAAGTAAATACGAATTTACTTCATGTACTTTCATTGCAGTAAATTCATCTATATATATATATATATATATATATATATA
>JACYFF010031956.1:15857121-15898044 GCA_017589665.1 Selenicereus undatus | reverse complement strand
TTATTATTATTATTATTATTATTATTATTATTATTATTATTATTATTGTTATTATGTTGTTGTTGTTGTTGTTCTCGTCGTTGTTGTCGCCATTGTTGTTGTTGTTATTTTTATTATTATTAAATTTTAACTACCTAATTATTGCATTAATGGTATGAAGGGTACGAAGGACCCCATTTAGTTACTTTTATTATAGACATGTGCTCAAATAGCATCCTATAATTAGTTAATCTACATAATACTAAGGTCATGTTCGGCAACAGCGTTTTGGGTAGCATTTAGTGTTTTGACCAGGTCAATATACTAATTAGTTCATTTTTAGTGTTCAATAAACTAGTATTTTGACTAGCATTTCAAGTAGCGTTTACCATTTCAAGCAGCATTTTTGAAAAACTACTAGTATTAACATTTGGCATTTAACAGTCGTGTTTCATCTTTTTTAGCCAAAAAATATCCTTCAAAAATTTTATCTTTGAAAATTATCTATATCCTTTTATGTCAATTTATATTAATCAGCTAGCATAACAGTTTAAATTCACCGAACACATTAGTTTCAACCGCTAATCTAAACTGCTATCGGCGAATAGTTAAATTAGAAACACTATCCGTTATCTAAATAGCTATCCGCTACCTGAACTACTATTCGCTACCTAAACAGGTAATTTTACCGAATATGGCCTAAGATGAATCAAGCATAATAATTGAAAGTTTTGATCCATAGACTACACAATATGTTATGTTAAAAGTCTTTAATGAAGATAACAATATATCAATCCCCCTCCTTGATTTAGGGGAGGGTTAATATCTTAAACCACGATCTTTATAAAGATAACTATATTCCTGCATTCCCCCCCCCCCCCAAGATAAGGGACAAATGTCTTCAACCAATTTTCTGATTAAGCATGATTAAAAATAAAGACGTTCTCTATGCATGATATGAAAGTGTACTCCTTATACATGGTTGAAAATGTTTTTTGTTGCATAAGAAGATATGTCAACAAACTAATGGAAGCATGGATTAGATGAACTTAAATACATAGTTATATTATTTTTTACACTAGCCAATACACTACAAATACACTTGAAAAAGAGAATTTATTACAATAATAAAAGCATCGACATTTATCCCAAATATTCACAACGCAATATTGACTTCTTTCTTGAAACAAAAAAAAGAAATGCCTTGCATGTAGGCTGCAAAATTTCTTTCCCAGTAGACACAATCTACCAAAGTTTCAAGACACCTAAAGGAAAATTTGCAAATATTAAAATGTGCGGCACTAATAGTGATAATTAAATGTCTAACGAAATAAAATTTCATCACCAAACACAAATGCTAAATCACCTCTTAGAGTCGATATGTGATGTGAAAAGTGTGTGAATGAATCGCCCTTCCCAATCCTCAACATACATACGTGATTAGTGATTAATGGCTCCTTAAAAAGAGATAGAAAAAAAAGAGAGAACACTACAAATATCTCATCCGTGCAAACCACCCCTGCCCAAGAAAAAGAATCAGTGAGAAAGCTTTCCCATAATATGGTGGACCTATTATTTATTTTGCGATTATTGCTTTAATCGAGGACGCTTGGTACCAAACAAAAATTCATAAAGTTAGAAACTTAAAAAACCAGATGACATTCCTCAGCATTTCATTTAGGAGTTGTCTCATTAAAATGGATAAATCCCGCTACTAATAGTGGATGTACAATACCGATATACATTAACAATACAAAAGCCATCAAATTGATCCAACCACCGCATTTGATATAGGAACTTAATATCCTTGGGTTCTCTGGCCAGTGTATAACAACATTGAGCCAAAACGACAACATTCAAACCAAACATATTATGAAGAGAACTATAAAGTTGACATCATTAATCCTGAATAGAGCTCTGAACAATATGCAAAAATAAAATACTAATTTGGAGCTCTACATATATCAAAGGAATCCATCTAAGACATTCCTCCCAGGAAATCCATGTTTAATCAGTGGCCACTTGAAGACCCATTTTAAGGGTCATTGCTTTAGCCATCTAACCCATCCTAACCTCAAAGGAGCCTATAACCTACTAACTGTATATCTCCAACAATGGCTATTTCATCTTGAACAACTATGTCAAATGCCACGCTACCCAGCTTATCACTATTTATTTATCATCATAGAAAAAAAACTAACGTTCTTGTGAAGCAAGGGTATGCCAACATTCACAACACATTATTAGCTTATTCCTATCCAAAAGACGAGGAAAAAATTTACCTTATTTATAGGCAGTGCAAACTTTTTCCCAGTTGATAAAACTTGTAAAAGTTTTAGATGCCAAAATGTTTTTTTGAAAATGTTAGAATGTAGAGCACTGATAACCTATGTTTGTTACTACTGCTAATGAAACTGTATCCAAAAACACAAAAAGCCCATTACTAAAAACAAATGCTAAATGAGTTGCTAACAATTGACATGTAAACTAAAAAATAGGAGCAACTTTCTGTCAGTGAAAATGAATCATCCTTCCCCTAAACCCAATCCTTAACACACATACACTAATACACATGATCCAATGTACCTTGGCTCTCTTTAGTAAACCCTTTACAAAACCACCAGATCAAATAATGAATCCTTATGTGCTCTATATATGAAAAAAAAAAAAAGTAAACCGTTATGTGCTCTGAATATAGAGGGGGGAAAAATGCCTATGTGCCCTGTATATGGAGATGTGAGACATGGACCTAAACATCAAAGGGTACACATCTATCAATAAATAATGGACGTTGACGTTGGAAGATCCTTAAAATAACCATGTTGAAAGCTTGAGCACTTCGCTTAGATAGGTGACTTTACTCTATACATGCACTATTTAACATACATAAATTGCAAAACTACAATTCATCCTATCACCAGGGATTGCCTTAAACATATACATGACCCACTTGCTTCGCTCCAAAGAAAGCTTAAGCAACCCTAGTGGTGTGCAAAACACAACCCGACTAATATAAACACCTTAACAGTAAAACAATATATAACACCTATTCTAATATGATCACAATAAAATTATATCAGCACATGTCCAACCAATCGCAACCAGTTAAAAGCATAAACAAAGCAAAAAGTGGCCACCATAAAGTGAACCTAACTAATGGTTGCATCAAATTAAAATATGACCAACACAAGTGAACAATATTAGTAAAGAGGAAACCCTAAAATAAAGTTTTCAAATAAATTGAATCAAAAGAAAACAATAAAATCATAGTTTTTCACAACTATTCTGTTAAAAATGATAAATTGCCGAAGTAAGGGCACAACATCCATTTTCTTATCCTTCTCACCCTCGTCCCCTCTGAGAAAAGCACTTCGTGTAATGTACTCAAATTTTTGGCATATGAGAATATTAAAGCCCTTTACCTAGGTTGATCCTCACGTGTTTCAACCTCTCTCTTAGCAGTAGCATTAGTTATACTTCAAAATTGTAGGTTTTACACATTCTCTACAAATCTTTTCCTATTGCCTTCGTATTTTTCTAGTATACAACCTTCTATTCTAGGATACTGAGATAAGCACATCTAAACTAAATCCCATCATCTTTTTAGTAGAGTGATAACTCATCTATTCATATTAAACTTGGCCACTTAAACATATAACAACAACTTCACTATGTAAATGCTTAAAATACAATCGACACCTAATATCTGAAGTACTTATGCTTGGAAAATTACCAAATACCAAAGTTCATGATTAGAAAATGAATCAATCCAAATGGACAGATAATAAAATGAAATAAAGAACCTGAGGAGCATTAAGGAGACTTGAATGGTAGACAAAACAGTGCTGCCGAAATTGTGATTGTTGTATATGGCGGTGTTACTGCTTGAGCATGTGTAAAGAGGAGAATTTATCAAATAAAATCAAACACTAATTCTTTCTAGACTCCTTTTCCCCCTATCTCTCTCTGTGCGCACATCCCGTTCTTTCCACGCTTCCTTCTCATGCGTCTCCTCTTCTCCGGCCCCTCTTAAGCCTTTCAAGTTTGAATGAATTTATTATTATTTATACCTATTGAACATCAAATTTTTATGAATTTAATTTGTCAAAAATCAACACCAATAGATATAATATGAATCCACAATAAAATAAAATTTAAAAAATTTAAAAAAGGGGGACTTCTAATGGATAGCATGATCAGGTGCACATCCAAAAAAAAGGGGGTCAAAGGGCTCATATGATAACAAATCGGCCCACCCATAACAACAAACCAAACCCAAAAATCATGACACCCCTAGCATGGATTATAATGGGCCCTTTTTAAAAATATATATATATAAATAAAAAGGAAAGCAATGAGCCTTGTGTTGATTACGTGAACCCCTTGCCTTCAATTAAAATTGTTAACAATTAAAAAAAATGGGAAAGCAAACTTACAAGGGAAACAGAGGCACGTGACGTTCCAAATTCCTAGATTCTATCAAAGCAAAAAGCAATGGGCATTTAATTAAGCGAGGCTCAAACATTTTTTTATTATATTTGTTAACAGACACAATAGGGAAAGCAGTTAATAGTCATGGGTCCCTCCACATTCGCACTATCTCCTTCCCTATACTGAAATGTACAGTAACTGTCGTGCTTCTCTGTCATTATAAAAGGGACGAAGAAAAATAGGGCCCGGGGGGATTTTTTTTTGGGTTGTTTTCTAAAAAAAAAAGGGAGGGCAAACGTCAAAAAAAAGAAGAAGCAGAAGCTCTGCAAAAAGAAAGCCAAAAGAAAGAAGAGAGCCAGGGTACAACATAAAGCCCAGAACAAGCAAAAATCATTGTGAGGAAGAAGGAGACGTGCAAGCAAAATTGAACAAAAAAATTTACACAGAGTTCAGATAGCATCGTCTTCAAGTTCTAGTCAGCAAAAACTGAAGGTAAAATTACAATAAAGTATGGATGCTTGTGTGTTCATAAAAAAATCTCCGACCCCTGTTCTCACGTCTGCCATAGAGGTAACCAAAAGAGATCGCGTGTAAAAAAAAAAAGAAAAGAGTCTCGAGTTGGGTTCAAGATTTAGTCAAAATTTTGGATTATATCGGATCTCATGTTAAAAAAAATGAGATCATGTCGAATCTAGATTCCTGCGAGAATCATAAAATTATGGATCTTGCTAGATCTTGGTTCCTGCCGGAACCATAAAGGGTATGCTTGATGAAAATTGAGCAGCAATTAGTTAGTTATTCTTCAGCCACATTGATTGAGTATCATGCATCATCTTACCTTCTGTTAAAGCTCCCAAAGAAAATGAAGAGGTGATTTGTTGATGCAGAAGAATACAATGAGGTTATTAAGAAAAGAGACGGAGGAATGAGTTAAAGCAGTATTTATAAGGTACGATTTCATGAATCTATTAGTTGGTAGAGTCATGAACGTAGAAGGAAACTATCGTATCCAGAATTTTGTATTCTATTAAAGATATTATAAGCCTAAGCCAGTTCACCAAAATAAAAAAATAAATAAATGAATAAATAAGGGATTCAGAGGCTTTTGCCTATAAATTAGGAACTAGGAATTATTACTTCGTTGAAGGTTAAAAAAAAAAAAGAGTCTTTTGCCAAGTGAAGCAGAGCCTCTGTTCGTGAAAGTAGAGCAGACAAAAAAGGGAGAAGCCCCAAGGCCATCCTTTACAAACCGGTTCATCTTTTACAAAATCATTCTTCACTTACAAAATGGTACTTTTTACCATAAATTCTTCCCCTTCCCCCCCCCCCCCCCAAAAAAAGGGGGGAGGCTAAGATCAAGTGTTTCTGGCAAGGTTCTGATCTAAATAATTAATATGGATGGTACACGTAAACCATGGGAAAACGAGTATAAATTAATGTATTTACTTGAGCAAAATTCATAAAAAAAAAATATATATAAATAAAATAAAATAATAAAATAAAATTATGACTAAGTCAAATACCAAGAACTACGTCGATTTGATCCCACTAAGGGTACGTAGGAAACCCATAAATAAATTTCGGGTGCAATCGCAAGTTAAACAAAATTAATGGACCGACCCCATTAAAGGTTAAGTCGGCAAATAAAAAAAAATCATGAAGTAGCTAAAAATATAACTTAGCCTTTCAAAAAAAAAAAGTCCAAGTACCAAAATTAAATCAAAAATTATCCTAACACACATAACTTAACCAAGATAAAAAAATAAATTAGATCAAACAATATTAAAGAACTACGACTGGTTTGATCCTCTATAAAAGAGGTACGTAGGCAGCTCACGATAAATAAGTGGGTGCAACCCAAATTCCAAATTAAATTAAATCGCCCGTGTCCTAACCTGCACATGAAGAAGGTGTACGTGTAGTACCCTTCCTAGAAGGTGCCTATACGGACACTATCTGATGCAATTAAGTTTGGATAACGGCTGACTCGGCATACAATATACATATCGACCCAAATTATATAAAGTCTTATTAATGCCAAAAAAAAAACACAAAACAAACAAAGAAGGGAAATAATAAAACAGACTGAATCGGAATCAAAAGGTGGCCTCCCGAGAGGGGGACGTAATTAAGGAGGTTTATCCTCTTGAATAGGGTCATACTCAAAATAAACCGATGTATATTTTTTTATATACGTCTGAAAGTTATGTTGTGCATATCATTTATTTTATTAAATTTTTTCCCAACATAATTTTTGGCACGCTCGGTGGGACCCTATTTTCCTTTTCATCTCCGATTTGTATATTATTGACTAATATTTATTTTCTTCTCTTTTGTTGTGTTTGTTTTTGTGTGAAGTTCAAAAACAATGGCACCTCAAGTCACCGTTAACTTCAATGAGCTTCCCGTCACTTTTGTGATCAAACGTGGAATGTTCCAGGCTAGGAAGAATGTGCACGTGGTCTTCACTGTTGGGCCATGATCCATCTTGGCTGAGTTTCCATTGTCAAACTCAATGGAACCACTCAGGGGCCTTGAAAGGGCAAGCAGGCCCGCCCCTAAGGCCGACAAACCGCTTACAAAGAAAGCGGTGAAGAACCTAAAACACAACAAGCGTAGAAGCGACAAGCGTCGTGCCAAGTCGGCTGCACCTAAGCTAGCTCCATCACCGGCCTTAGAGCTAGCCAAGACAACCTTGAGGAGGGCTTTTTAGCAAAGGTTATCCTCTACGGCATGCCCCCCAATGGCTAGGTCGTTCAATCCGGTGCTGACTCCATGCCCCAGCCAAATGCCAAATCTGAGGGGAACTTACATAAGGGAAGCACCAACAGCCCAAGTGACAATCCGACTAAGGCAAGCTCGGGTCCCTCATCTGGCCCCAAGGCATGCTTGGGTCCCTACTTTGGCCCCAACGCAAGCTCGGGTCGCTAATTTACCCCGGAGGCAAAATCAAGTTCCTTCCTAAGGCTCAATCTACACTTGGGCTCCTGCATCCACCAGGAAGAGGGCAAAGACAAGCAAAAAACCCCCAACCTCGAAGACCCCCAATAAGCCATTTGGGGAAGGAACCTCAGGAGTCAAGAAGGCTCCTCAAGTTCGCCCTACAAGGCAGATTCTTATTGGGACTATCCCTGTTAATATTCCCGTAGCCGAAGTCATGGTGACCTCGTATTCAAAGGAGGAAACAATACCTAAAACTGCAAAGGTTAAATTTGTTAAACCTTCAACCTCAAGCATCCCCACTATGGTGCCAAGACTTTTGCAGGTCACAACCACTACTCGTCCTCAAAGCCTTAGAAAAGGTAGGAGGATTTTACCTCCTAGGCCACAAAATCAAAGTGATTTAACCTTTGAAGGGATCGAGTCACAGGCATACAGCGGCCCTATCACAAAATCAAGGGCCAAAGCATTATCATATGCCGAGGTGGCCTTACAATCTTCAGCCACTATCTTTCAGCAAGGCAAGGACCAACTGAAAAGACAAGATGAAGTTACAAGGCCTGTCGTTTCCCAAGAAGAAGCGACATCCACCATCATCTTACAAGAGCAAATTAGCAAGGATGACCAGGCTGAAAACATGCCGGTCTTGGTTACCAGCATGCCCAGTCTCGAGGAGCAGATGCAAGAGTTGCAAAAGAAACTTGCAGAAAAACAGGTTGAAATAGCTAACCTTACTATGCGCCTTGAAAATAGGGAGCATAAAAAGACTAATGAGGTTAGCAGTAACAACACAGTTATCACTCCGCAAGATATCAAGGAGTTGGTAGCTCAAGGAATCAGAGAGCATCAAGCAGCCATGAATGCTCCAGTGTTGGGGTATAGGAGCCCATACCCAAGTCACTACGACTCGGTTCCTTTCCCCAAGGGTTACCAAAAGCCAAACTTTGAAAAGTTTGATGGAATAAATGGGTCACCGCATGAGCATTTGGCCCATTTTTACTCAGCGTGCAGCGAAACTGCCTTAAATGATGCGTTGTTGATCAGGCAGTTCGTACAGTCCCTCAAAGGAGTCGCGTTTACATGGTATACCCAACTTCAGCCTGGGTCATTACACACTTGGGATGACCTCCAAAGGGCATTCCTAGCCCAGTTCGTGAGTTCAAAGCGAAGAGTTTCTATAATAGATCTTGCTGATACTCACCAAAGGCCAAACAAAAGTGTTAATGATTTCATCATGAGGTGGAGAGCTTAAGCTTTCAATGCCCAGAAAAGCTAAGCGAGCAATCAGCAGTTCAAATGTGTGCAAACAATTTAGACCCTCAAGTCGCTACATATGTTGGTACTGCTGAGTCTCAAAACTTTGATGCTCTCGTGTCTAAAGCGAGCAATGTAGAAAGTCAACTTGCTCGTCAGAAAGCCATATAACCCAAGAGGGAAGAAATCAAAAGGCCAAACAAGAAGGGAGAGTCAATGGCTACGTTTGTCAGAGCAAGCCTAAAGCCAAACAATGGCGGAAATTTCAACAACGGCAAAGATAAACAAAAAGAGGGAGCTCGACGACTCACCCTCCAGGAAAGAAAAGAAAAGAAGTATCCCTTCGATGATGATGATGTTCAAGGGATATTTGATGAGTTAATCGTTGCAAAAGCCCTTTCTCTTCTAGAGCCAAAATGACCTGTCGAGGTCAATATGACAAATGATCCTAAGTATTGCTCATACCATAGGATCATTAGTCAACCCATAAAAGATTGTTATGTCTTCAAAGACATAATCGAAGATATGATTAGAAGGGGAGAAATCGAGATAAAAAGGGCTCCAGCTAAAGGACCCACCGCATCGTCAAATGCAACCTCAACGGTGGAACAGAGGGATGAATCTCACCCATCATCCTCATAAACTAATCAAGGGATCCCAACGGTGTCATTACCACCTCATGTGGTCCCCATCAAGTTCATTGTTGATGATGATGTAGCAATAGTATGGGCGTATCCAGATATGCCTGCACCCTCACCAGGAGCACCCACCTTATATGATTTTTACCTAGACCCAAGTCTAGAGGCATGGGCAACATCAGAAGATGAGCATGATGATATCTTTGGGTGGCAAACCTACTCCAATAGGCGATCATTTCGGCAGGAAATAGTTCGTGCTTCTCAGTCCCCAGGAGTTAAAATAAGAGGACAGAAGCCGCCTCATAAGAAAAACAAGAAAAAGAAGTCAAGGCCAGAAAGAAGCCAGACTTATCTTCTGAAGAGGAGTACGTGCCAACGGTTAAGACCCCGTTCACTTTAAGTGATTATATCCCCAAAGGTTTTTTCGGCAGTGACTCCTCGAATGATGACCCTGAAAAAGGGAAAGTAGCCCAATGTTGCATGGTCTCATGGGCTGATGAATGTGAGGAAGCGAATGCCATTCCCGCAAACACCGCTCAAGAAGTGGATCAAATAACTCTTCGATCTGGTCGTCAACTCCAACCACTGAAACCAGCAGGGAAAGAGGAGAAAAAAGAAACAACACCAGAGATACCACTAATATCGGATGACGCCAAAGAAAAGAGTGGTGAGGAAGTAATTCCCTCGAGCTCAAATAGCCAGGGAACTGCTGAGAACAGACAAGCAACTAAAGACTCCAAGAAGGATCTTCCTGCCACACCCCCTTTTCAAGTTCGTCAAGGGTCCTATAAGGAAAATGTTCGTTATGATGTCATTTCTCATCTCAAGCGAATCCCAGCGCGCCTAAGTGTCTATGACGCCTTACAAATGTCCAGAGACCTAAAAAGGGCACTTATACAAGCGTTAATGGACCCCGATGACTACAAAGATCAAGTTGATCCTATTGAAGTGGATGAGGTGTTATCATATCCTTTAAACCGATGTGCTGCATGCATGGGTTGCGTAACACTCCCTGATAAAGACCTCCAGTTGGGGTCTGCAAATCACAACAGGCCTCTATACGTCACCGGTAGGATTGGGGATAAAAGAATAAATCGGATCCTACTTGACTGTGGTTCTGCAGTCAACCTTCTTCCATTGAAGGTATTAAGGGCAATAGGGATAACACCAAATCAGTTGTCCCCAACTTTGCTCACAATACAAGGGTTTAATCAAATAGGGCAGAAAGCCTTAGGCACTATTGCTTTGAAAGTTGAGCTAGATGATCTCTACACAGATGCTCTTTTTCATGTAATAGATGTTGATACTTCCTACAACGCCTTACTCGGGCGGCCATGGCTTCATACTAGTAGGGCTATCACCTCCACTCTTCATCAGTGTTTGAAATACACTGACGAACATGGCAATGAGAAAACAATCCGAGGGGACGCCAATCCTTTTCATGGGGAAGATGTTAATTATGCTGATGCCAAGTTTTACAAATCAGCGAATTCTGGAACCTCCCAAGTTCTTTTAGCCCAAGAAAAGGACAACCAAAAAGAAAAACCCAAGGCCCTTACTTTGCCCCAAAAGGTCATTCGGGTTGTCAATAGTTACGCTAGTGAAGCCAAGAAAGGTCAGTTTCCACGATCGAAGGTGTTGTTCAAATACACACCTAAAGACAAAAGAAAGGACGGCCAAAAGGCCCTGACTCCAGTGAAGGAAATTGTGAACTCTCTTATCACGAGTTATACTTTTCCCCTCCGAAGAATTGATCAGTCGGTACCCAAAGAAAATTTGGTCATAAGAACATCACTCGGCAACAAGAGAGTGGTGTTAAGGGAAAACCTTCCAAAGCCTCTAATAGGAGCATCCTCTTTAAGTAGTTCATCTCCAGGAGGGCCATCATCATCAAAGTGGAGCAAGAAGAATAAGAGAGGACTTGCCAAGGAAAACCAAAAATTGAATATTTCATTTGAAAGTGGAGTCCTAAAGGCATCATTGCAAGAGAATACCTTCAGAAATCTTCAAATATCCAATGATGGGGGGGGTTCTCAAGGCTCATACCACAAATGATATGGTCTTTACACCCCGAGAACAAGAGATGTTTTCCCAAAATGAGCAAGTCCAACCCCGAATCTCAGTTTTTCAAAGATTTGGTAAAATCAATGAACCTAAGCAAAAGAATGTCTGAGTCAGAAAGCAGAAAAAGTGGAAGCTGAAGAAGAAAAAGCAACAGCCTAGAAGCTTCGTCTGGGTTCGGGGACAAAATGATGTTAGCCAAATTGAGCAGGTGGAGCAAGTTAATGTTGTGTCTGTGGCGGACGAGGAAGATACTCAAAACTTTGAATTTCCTTGTCAAAAAGTTCCCAAGCATCACAGGATCGATATGCTAAATTGTAAAAGGTGTGATGAAGTCCAAGTTCACACTTATTCATCTAAGAGATTAGATGGTGACTCAGTTGCTATAAAACAAGGATCCTCTGAGGATTTTATCGAGATTATCCAACTAGCACCACCAGAAATGGAAGAGGGTGGTCAAGCAACAATTGATGAGCTTCGAGAGATAAATTTGGGCACAACTGATGAAACCAAGCCAATTTTTGTGAGTGTCATGTTAAATAATGAAGAGTTGGTACAGTATGAACAACTCCTTCGGGAATACAATGATGTATTTGCTTGGGGATATCAAGACATGCCAGGCTTAGATCCAAGTGTCGTTGTCCATAAGTTAGCCGTTTCTGAAGGAGTAAAGCCGATAAAGCAACCTCAACGACGCTTTGGTCCTGAACTGACAATTCAAATAAATGTTGAGGTTGACAAGCTCATAAAGGCTAACTTCATTCATGAAGTTCAATACCCCACTTGGTTGGCTAACATCGTACCAGTTCGGAAAAAGAATGGTCAACTTCGGATATGTGTGGATTTCAGCGACTTAAATAATGCATGTCCCAAGGATGATTTCCCACTACCAATCGCTAAGCTCCTCGTGGATGCCACTACAGGGTTTGGAGCTCTTTCCTTTATGGATGGTTTCTCGAGGTACAATCAAATCAAAATGGACCCCAGAGATGAGGACTTAACAGCCTTTCGGACACCACAAGGCATATATTGCTACACAGTAATGCCATTTGGGTTGAAAAATGCTGGGGCCACCTATCAGAGGGCCATGACAATCATTTTTCGTGATTTTCTCCACAACCTAGTTGAATGCTATGTTGATGATTTGGTTGTGAAAACAAAAGATGGAGAAAATCATCCTCATGACCTAAGAAAGGTCTTCGAGAAGCTGCGCGTACATCAACTCAAGATGAACCCCTTAAAATGTGCATTTGGGGTTACTTCTGGGAAATTCCTTGGGTTCGTTGTTCGGAAAGAAGGAATTGAAATTAATCCCGATAAAGTCAAAGCCATAATCAAAATGCCCCGTCCCAGAAACCTAAGAGAATTACGGGGTTTACAAGGAAGGCTGGCTTATATAAGGCGGTTCATTTCAAATTTGTCAGGAAGGTGTCAACCTTTCACAAGACTCCTAAAAAAAGACACGCCATTCATTTGGGATCAAGCTTGTCAAAATACTTTTGAAAGCATCAAGCAATACCTTGCAAGGCCACCTGTCCTAATGGCTCCAATACAGGGAAAACCTTTAATATTATACATAGCAGCCCTCGAACGGCCTTTAGGGGCTATGTTGGCTCAATGTAATGACGAAGGGAAAGAAAATGCCCTGTATTATATCAGCCGGACAATGGTGGGTGCAAAAGTAAATTACTCATCCATGGAGAAAATTTGCCTTGCCTTGGTTTTTTCCGTTCAAAAGTTACGACACTATCTCTTATCCCATCAGATCATTTTGATTTCGAAGGCAGATCCGTTAAGGTATACATTATCTAAACATATGCCATCAGGGAGATTGGCTAAATGGGCTATGCTTTTAGCCCCTTTTGACATCAAGTTCATGCCTCAAAAAGCAGTAAAAGGACAAGCCATAGTCGATTTCCTAGCAGCACATCCATGTACAGATAATGAAGAACTACCCGATGATCTGCCAGATGATGAAGTTATGCTTGCTGAAATTAAAACATGGCAGTTATATTTTGATGGGGCAGCAAGGAGTTGAGGAGCTGGAGTAGGAATTGTGTTTGTCACACCATCTGGAGGACTTATTCCTTACTCATTTGCTCTCCTTGAGATATGTTCAAATAATGTAGCTGAATATGAGGCACTCATCATTGGCCTTGAATTGGCCCATGAAATGTGTATTGACCAGCTTGAAGTATTTGGTGATTCTCAGTTAATTATCCGACAAATAAATGGTCAGTACGAGGTAAGAGATGTCAAATTAGCGTCTCTCTACAAAAGGGCAAGAAGCCTTATGAACCAATTCCTTCAAGTAGAAGTCAATCATGTGCCAAGGTCTGAAAATGATAAAGCAGATGCCTTAGCAAAGTTGGCTGCTTCACTGACACTCCCTGATGAAAGGAAAATTCAAATAACAATTGGGGAACGTCACTTGTTAGCCTCAGCTTTAGACCGTCTTGATGAAATTGAAGAAACAAATGTGGTCTCCGTTCTTGAAATCGAAAAAGAGACAGACTGGAGGCAACCTCTTATTGAGTACATCCAATATGGCATTCTACCCACAGATCCTAAGAAAAGGGTAGATATAAAACGACGAGCACTAAGGTTTACATTTAAAAATGACACCTTATATCGGAAAGCTTTTGATGGGGCGTTACTTAGATGCTTGTCAAGAGTGGAAGCAACTTCTGTCCTAAATGAAGTTTATGCTGGGGTATGTGGTGCTTATTAGGCAGGTCCAAAACTTGCTAATCAAATCAAAAGGTTGGGCTATTATTGGCCAACTATGGTTCAAGATGCTATAAAATTTACTAAAGCATGCGAAGCTTGTCAAATGCATGGAGATTTCATCCACCAGCCGCCACAATTACTCCACCCAAGCACATTATCTTGGCCCTTCCATGCATGGGGGCTCGACGTGATAGGACCTTTCAAGCCATCCTCCTCCCATGTGTATTTTAGCGGCAACAGACTACTTTTTAAAATGGGCTGAAGCCATCCCATTAAAAAAAGTGGGGGCAAAGCAAATTGCTGACTTCATCAGGACCCATCTCATTTATAGATACAGAGTCCCATACAAGATCATTTCAGACAACGCCCTATATTTTAAAAATCAAGTGATGATAAGGCTTGCAGAGAAGTACAAGTTCAGACATAGCTTTTCATCAAGCTATAATCCATCCTCGAACGGTCAAGCTGAAGCATTCAATAAAGTGCTTTGCAAGATTCTGAAGAAAATGATCCCAAAATCAATAAGGGATTGGCATGAACGACTACCAGAAGCTTTATGGGCCTATCGAACCACTGTTCGGACTGCAACTGGTTGTACACCCGATAATTTGGTGTTTGGTTTTGAAGTCGTGTTACCCCTCGAGATGCAATTACCTTCTTTAAGGGTGGCAATGCAATTCACCAATCCAGACGAAAACACTCAAGTCAGATTTGCCGAACTGGAAGCATTAGATGAACGTCGGCTAATAGCCCAACAAAGCGTGAAATTTACCAAGCTCAAATGGCTGGTGCATTCAATAGGCGAGTCAAATTTCGCTCATTTGGCATGGGTGATCTGGTCTTAACAATAAAGAGACCAATTGTCATCAATCGAAAGACACAAGGGAAATTTGAGCCTAAATGGGAAGGCCCATATGTAATCACCAAAGTCTTTCCTAAAGGAGCATATGAGCTCTCAAATCATGATGGCCGAATAATATATGCACGTGTCAATGGCAAATTTCTAAAGAAATTCTTTACTTGAAGTTGCTGGATAGTTGAATTGCATTGAACTACGGAAGGCTTGATCCCTTAGAAAGGGGGTACGTAGGCAATCTGGTTGTATGCCAAACCCAGCCACAAAAATAAATATATGAGAGATTTTAGATTCATGTGATGTATCAAGTAATCATGTGATGTTTATAAAGAGAATCATTACTAATTACTCTTTGTTGTGTAATTATTCTGATTTTCGTTATTTCTAAAAAAAAAAAAGAGGGGGGGAGGGAGATCAACAAAAAAAAAGAGAAAAAAGGGGGGAGAAAAGGGGAGAAAACAAAGAAACATCCAAATCCTATTGCAATAAGCATGAATTGTACAGTACAAAATGGGACGAAGGCTGGGAATATAAATGCAAAATAATTAAAAAAAAACAAAGCAAAATCTAAACATTATTAAAGGAGATTACATTGTCGATCAAACACTTGAGACGTTCCTTCTCCTTCTCCAAATCCTGCAGCTTGGAAAGCCCAGCCTCAATCAAGTCCGCCTTCACCTGTTCAGCTTCTTGTTTCCTCAAATCTAGAGAGGATTTGAACATTCTCTCTGCCTCATTTAAATTTTGTTGTTGGGCGGTCAAATCCTCTCGCATTTTGCGGATCCGCTCCTCCTCCCTCAGAATCTCCTGCTCTTTAACTTTAAACTTTGCGGCTTCATTAGACAGGCTATTAAGCTCGCCTTCAATACGAACAATTTCAGAAGAACAAGTGAGATCTTGGTCAAACAAAGCCTTAACCCGATCAACATCCACTAATTCTTCTATCTTCACAGCGGCCTCAACTATGCCAAGTATCTCTTCTACGTTGGAGGAAAGCCAACAAATCTCTATTGTGCTGAGCTTGTAAATGTCAATCATGGAGCAAAGTGCATTCAAAGACTGGAAAATTCGTGCTTTGCTAGCTAACAAGTCCTTGGCAGAGCTATGATTAGAAATAATATCAATGATCGTCCCTACTCCTTTGAGAATGCTTTCCTGAACCCAATCTTCTTTCAAGTTACAAAAGAAACTCGCTAAGGAAGTAAGGATGCTTTGAATAGGCATGACTTCAACCAAGTCAGCAAGAGTGGCAAGCATAGGAACGATAGCAGTTTCGACTGTATCAGAGGGCTCTACTGCAGCAAGAGGCACTTCATGTAGGGGCACTTCTATTGTTTCTATGAGGGAATCCTGTTGATTCAAATTTCTCTGTTCAGTAAAAGTATCTAAGTCCGCGACAGGCAAATCTTCAAAACCTGCAGCATCCCCCACATCAGAATCATCAGATTGATTGGGGCGATCATAGCGAGCTCTCTTGAAATTTACTTCAATAGGCGATTGATCATGAGAATTCATGGTAATATGCGATTGATCATAGGAGGGCCTTTTCCTTTTCTTCTTCTGAGGCCTTTTGTCGCTTCCCGAAGCCTTGGCTTTTCCTTTTTCAAAGGATGACACTGAAGGTTTCTCTTTGGTACAATTGCTGCCCATATCTCCCGAAACTTTAACAGCTCCGGGAACAAACTCACAGAGAGGGCGTAGGTGATCAATAATATAAACAGTTTCCCTCAAAAGCTCTTTCTTATTCGTTGTAATCTGGTGAACCTTTTCAACGGACTGACTCAAATAAGGAGTACTGATTTTGGTCCACCAACTACAGTAATCCCAAGAACAAACTCCTTCATAATAGGAAGGAAGAACATAAAACTTAGCCCCTGTATCCCGCCTCTGAAGATCAGCATAGGCTTGTGCAAGATCCATCACGCTCCTTTGCTGTCGAAGGCCTCTGATAAAGCTTAAGCGATTAGATGGAACCCCTTGGTCGAAACCGAATTAGCGAGCAAATCGATTGGGATAATAGGGTTCCAAAATCAATTCGGCCCCAACACGTACAGGAAGTACAGCAGACCGAATAGACAAGAGGAATTTAGAATCTTCCTCCGGCAACCCCATGTCAATCACGTCTCGCCCATTATGAGAGTCCTCACGATAAGAGCTAGCTCTAAGGGAAAGATATCTCCCATCCCTGAAAATGTGTCTAGCTTGGGGTAAGGAAAATTTGCTCCCAAGCAACCCAGCATAACAAACAAGAGTAGGAAAGTCATCAGGACAGTCGCTATCTGGGCGACGACGGTATAAACAAGGGAATAACTCTGCTAACCAACCGATTACATAGTGGATGGGAAAAATGGTGTTAGCTTTACCGGGGTAGTCTGGATTACTCGCTGCATCTCCTAAGCCATGATAAATGTAACCAAGAGCTGTGGGAGCCAAAGAAACTCGTTGCCCAGAAGCCATCAAGGCAGCCATTACAAATGTTTCTGATCTTATGACTTCTTTATCATGAGGTAAGACAAAGCGACTTAACCAAAAGGCTAAGAAAGCAGCAAGTTCACCTTCAGCTGTAATACTCAAGTCTGCCATTCGTTTTTGACGGGAGATGCGAGGGGGGCTCCTTTTCTTGGTCTCAGCCTTCTCTTTTCCAGATTCCGTTTGTTCTCCATAAGCAAAGTACACCAAATATTCTCGATAAAAATAGTCCAACCAGAGGTCATAATAAATATGTTTAGCTTTGTGAAACTCACACAGCTCAGCATGAATGCGCAGCAACTCAGCAACTGCGGCAGGATATTTATTATGGCCCACCAAATCCTTATTTTGAGGTAAGAATTCCTCGTATATATCTCCAAGAATCGGTAAACCTCCAACCCGCTCTAAGTCATAAAGTGAAATACCAACTTCGCCCGCACCATGGTGAAGAGTATTGGTTAGTGGACCCCAAAGTTCACAGAAAGCCCGCCATACATTTGCATCAAAATGGTACGGAAACTGGGAAACACCAACGGCACCAAATATGCCATCTTGTTTCAAAGGTTCTTCAAAACAAGTAAGCACTCGTTTAGTCAATTCCATCACCCCCAACATAAAAGTTGAGCGGCCTCAAAATTGGAAGGTCGACCCCCAATTCCTCCTTGCAGTAAGAAGTCTGTGCAAGGCTGGGTAAAATTCATCCTCAGCAGGGTATCTTTCTTCTCCATGACGTTCAGTATTGACCTTTTCAAGAACAGTGGTATTAAAGTAGTTCTCGTAATCCTTGCTCACATCGACACACTTCTTTTCGTCATTCCTGCGATAACAAAGTGTCCCTTGCTTGACTCTAACTTTCTTAACTAAGATAGATGTTAGAGTAGAGGAAGGAATTGAATTAAGACTTTGCAAGGAATTTGAACGTCGATAATAAGGCCCATAGTCACACTCTTGGCCATTTTGGAGAGAAGCTCTTTCGTTTCCAAAAGTCCCGTCCATAGTTGTTAATTATCCTCTACAAAAAAAAAAAGAGGAGAAGGTTTAATTAATAACAAAGGATCTCAAAAAAAAGGGGAACGTGTATTCGTCCTGTTATAAGAATCTTAACATGAACAATGCACGGGGGGCAACTGTTGAACATCAAATTTTTATGAATTTAATTTGTCAAAAGTCAACACCAATAGATATAATATGAATCCACAATAAAATAAAATAAAATAAAATTTAAAAAGGGGGCTTCTAATGGATAGCACGATCAGGTGCACATACAAAAAAAGGGGGGTCAAAGGGCTCATATGATAACAAATCGGCTCACCCATAACAACAAACCAAACCCAAAAATCATGACACCCCTAGCATGGATTATAATGGGCCCTTTTTAAAAATATATATATAAAAATAAAAAGGAAAGCAATGAGCCTTGTGTTGATTACATGAACCCCTTGCCTTCAATTAAAATTGTTAACAATTAAAAAAAAAGGGAAAGCAAACTTATAAGGGAAACAGAGGCACTTGATGTTCCAAATTCCTAGATTCTATCGAAGCAAAAAGCAATGGGCATTTAATTAAGGGAGGCTCAAACATTTTTTTTATTATATTTATTAACAGGCACAATAGGGAAAGCAGTTAATAGTCATGGGTCCCTCCACGTTCCCACTATCTCCTTCCCTATATCGAAATGTACAATAACTGCCTTGCTTCTTTGTCATTATAAAAGGGACGAAGAAAAATAGGGCCCGGGGGGATTTTTTTTTGGGTTGTTTCTAAAAAAAAAGGGAGGGCAAACGTAAAAAAAAAAAAAAAGCAGAAGCTCTGCAAAAAGAAAGCCAAGAGAAAGAAGAGAGTCAGGGTACAACATAAAGCCCAGAACAAGCAAAAATCACTGTGAGGAAGAAGGAGACGTGCAAGCAAAATTGAACAAAAAAATTTACACAGAGTTTGAATAGCATCGTCTTCAAGTTCTAGTCAGCAAAAACTGAAGGTAAAATTACAATGAAGTATGGATGCTTGTGTGTTCATAAAAAAATCTCTGACCCTGTTCTCACGTCTGCCATAGAGGTAACCAAAATAGGTGGCGTGTAAAAAAAAAAAAAGAAAAGAGTCTCGAGTTGACTTCAAGATTTAGTCAAAATTTTGGATTAAATCAGATCTCATGTTAAAAAAAATGAGATCATGTCGAATCTAGATTCCTGCGGGAATCATAAAATTATGGATCTTGCTAGATCCTGGTTCCTGCCGGAACCATAAAGGGTATGCTTGATGAAAATTGAGCAGCAATTAGTTAGTTATTCTTCAGCCACATTGATTGAGTATCATGCATCATCTTACCTTCTGTTAAAGCTCCCAAAGAAAATAAAGAGGTGATTTGTTGATGCAGAAGAATACGATGAGGTTATTAAGAAAAGAGATGGAGGAATGAGTTAAAGCAGTATTTATAAGATACGATTTCATGAATCTATTAGTTGGTAGAGTCATGAACGTAGAAGGAAACTATCGTATCCAGAATTTTGTCTGTTAAAGATATTATAAGCCTAAGCCAATTCACCAAAATAAAAAATAAATTAATGAATAAATAAGGGATTCAGAGGCTTTTGCCTATAAATTAGGAACTGGGAATTAGTACTTCGTTGAAGGCAAAAAAAAAGAAAAAAAAGCGAGCCTTTTGCCAAGTGAAGCAAAGCCTCTGTTCATGAAAGTAGAGCAGACAAAAAAGGGAGAAGCCCCAAGGCCATCCTTTACAAACCGGTCTATCTTTTACAAAATCATTCTTCACTTACAAAATGGTACTTTTTACCATAAATTCTTCCCCTTCCCCCCCAAAAAAAGGGGGGAGGCTAAGATCAAGTGTTTCTAGCAAGGTTCTGATCTAAATAATTAATATGGATGGTACACGTAAACCATGGGAAAACGAGTATAAATTAATGTATTTACTTGAGCAAAATTCATAAAAATATATATATATATAAAATAAAAAAATAATAATAAAATAAAATAAAATAAAATTATGCCTAAGTCAAATACCAAGAACTACGTCGATTTGATCCTACTAAGGGTACGTAGGAAACCCATAAATAAATTTCGGGTGCAATAGTAAGTTAAACAAAATTAATGGACCAGCCTCATTAAAGGTTAAGTCGACAAATAAAAAAAAATCATGAAGTAGCTAAAAATATAACTTAGCCTTTTTTTTAAAAAAAAAAGTCCAAGTACCAAAATTAAATCAAAAATTATCCTAACACACATAACTTAACCAAGATAAAAAAAAATAAATTAGATCAAATAATATTAAAGAACTACGACTAGTTTGATCCTCTATAAAAGAGGTACGTAGGCAGCTCATGATAAATAAGTAGGTGAAACCCAAATTCCAAATTAAATTAAATCACCCATGTCCTAACCTGCACATGAAGGAGTACGTGTAGTACCCTTCCTAGAAGGTGCCTATACGGGTACTATCTGATGCAATTAAGTTTGGATAATGGCTTACTCGGCATACAATATACATGTCGACCCAAATTATATAAAGTCTTATTAATGCCACACAAAAAAACAAACAAAGAAGGGAAATAACAAAACAGACTGAGTCGGAATCAAAAGGTGGCCTCCCGAGAGGGGGACGTAATTAAGGAGGTTTATCCTCTTGAATAGGGTCGTACTCAAAATAAACCGATGTATATTTTTTTATATACGTCGGAAAGTTATGTTGTGCATATCATTTATTTTATTAAATTTTGGCCCAACAATACCCTTTCCCTCCAACGTCCTCATACCAACCCTTCCTCCATATCTCTCATATGTAATAAACTTGGCAACATTTGTATTCAGCATAACCTCAAAAGAGTTGGATGGAAACTAAATAGTATGGAGAGATGAAGATTGATAGGCATGTTAGATGGGTCATCATCATTCGTCAAGAACATGAGGAATTGGGGGAATAAGAGGCTTCTGCTAAAATCTCAAATTAAACAAAAGACAAAGACCCATGTCATTACACCATAACAAATAGGTCATAGAATACAACCATGAAAGAGATTGGACAAACCTAAAATCAACCACAAATACAATTTTTTTTTTTACAAAAAGAAATTTATTATTAGCAAATGAGATCCAATAACTAAAGTTAAAACAATATTCATAAAAATTGAAACAATATACTCAGACCAAAAAAATAATTCATCAACTCAAACTTGAAAACATCCATCAGGACATGCACATCCTACGGTCTTCGTTAGTTGAATCACAGACCACTGATGAGCAAGAAGAAGCAGCACAACTGCACAAGAGATAAAACCCAAAAACAAGTCTGAAATTATCGAATGTGTACAAATCACCCCGCAAAAAAAAGGCTCACAAAAACCAGAGGTACCTCACGGTTGCCTCAGCGGCCAATTGTTGGTAGAGCTAACCGAGACGGTGGGCGGCAGAGATATCCGTGTTTATGGCAAGGTAGTTGTGGATCATCCATGAAAGAAGTTACAAACTTCAGATCAAAAATTAAGTGGTTGATCGAGATTGGATTCTAGTGAGGGAAGGACAGTGGGGTTGCACCATTCTAGGTGTATGGCTCTAACATTCATGCCAATTGTTAACAGGAGAGTGAGAAGCAACAGCAGAGGGGCGTTTAGGAGAGAGGACTGTGAATTGTGGAATCATTGTGACGCGTCCTTAAGACTAAGCAGTTACAATCCTCTTTTCAAGAGGGAAAAAAATTGATTTAGGCAATTGACGGTTCAGATGAATTTAAACATTATGGCCATAAGTGACGAAAGCTCTGAAAATCACTCTTGTGATATCCTTCCTATGGATGCATGCCACTTGTTACTTGGTAGGCCTTGGTTATCTAATAATCACATGATTCATGAAGAGCATGCCAATACATATACATTTTAATATAAGGGTCGTAATCTTACTTTGACACAACTACCTCCACCTAAGCCCCTTAAATCTAAACTAGGGAAGGAAAGTGAGAAAAGTTTATTTATGAGTGAAACACAGGTAGAGAGAGTCATTAGTAAGAGTAAGTCTTTATTTGCCTTATGGTAGAATTAAACACATGTGAGGGAGAGGAACCCTTGCGTGCCCCAGCTCAATCATTCTTGTGAGGATGCATTCCCCAATGATTTACCCATGGAGCTCCCTCCTTTGAAAGGAATTGAGCACCAAATTAATCTCCTACTACGTGCTCCTTTGCCAAATAAGTCGGCTTATAGGTGCAATCCTAATGAGTCAAAAGAGCTTCAATGGTAGTCCAAGAGTTGCTTGACCATGGGTACATTAGGGAAAGCTTGAGTCCATGTTTGGTTCTCACCCTTTTAGTACCTAAGAAGGGTGGCACTTGGTGTATGTGTGTTGATTCTAGGGTCATAAACAACATCACTATCAAGTATCAATTCCCTATTCCTCGATTAGATGATATGCTTGATGAGTTACATAGGTCCAAGGTCTTTTCCAAAATTGACCTTCGAAGTGGCTATCACCAAATTAGAATGAAAGGAGACAAACATAAAATCACCTTTAAAACCAAGTATAGGTTGTATGCGTGGCTTGTGATGCCTTTTGGTCTATCTAATGCTCCTAACACTTTCATGAGGCTCATGAATGAGGTCTTCAGACTATTTATGGGGAAGTTTGTTGTGGTATATTTTGATGATATCTTTGTGTATAGTTGTGATGAGGTGTCTCATGTAGAACACCTTTCTCGAGTGGTCTAAGTGTTGAGGCAACCAAAGTTATATGCCAAACTTGAGAAGTGTGAACTATTCACTACGTAAGTTGTCTTTATTGGCTATGTTGTGTCCAGTGAGAGAATTCAAGTTGATGAATCTAAAGTTGACGCTATTAAGATTTGGCATACTACGACCTCCATCACAGAAGTACAAAACTTCCATGGGTTGACCTCTTTCTACCACCGGTTCATCAAAGACCATAGGTCTATTATGGCTCCCTTGACCGAATGCATAAAGAAAGGAAGCTTTGAGTGAATTAAGTTCGCCCAAAGGGCCTTTGAAACAATTATGGATAGGCTATGTTTGGCTCCCATCTTAGCTCTTCCCAACTTCAGTCTCCTACTTGAAGTTGAGTGTAATGCTAGTGGTGTTGGAATCGGTGTCGTTCTCACTCAAACCAACCACCCTCTAGCTTTCTTTAGTGAGAAATTGAATAGTTCAAGGCTCAACTACTCCACTTATGACAAGGAATTCTATGCCATTGTTAGAGTCTTGGAACATTGGAGTCATTACTTGAAGCCCAAGCCCTTTATGCTCCATTCAGATCACAAAGCATTGTCCTACATCAATGGTCAACACAAGTTGAATGCAAGGTATGCCAACTGGGTTGAGTTCCTTCAATCTTTCATATTCTCTTATAAGCATAAGAGTGGGAAAGAGAATGTCGTGATCGATGCCTTATCGAGAAGATATGCTCTCCTTTTGGTCTTTAAGGCTAAGGCTCTTGGATTTCATTCCATCAAAGCTCTATACTATAAGGATGGAGACTTCGAGGAAGTGGTGGAGAATCCCTCTAGCTCCGGCTCTTTCACTCTACAAGATGGTTTCCTCTTTGAGGAAAACAAGCTCTACATCCCCAAAAGTCCTCTAAGGGACTTAATTGTAAAGGAGACTCGTGGAAGAGCCTTAGTCAATCCTTTGGCATTAATTAGACCCTTGAGATACTCAAGGAGTATTTTTATTGGCCCAAGATGGGAGGGAATGTTCATAGGGTGATCAGAAGGTGTAACATTTGCCACATGGCTAAGAGTCACTTTTATCAAGGCCTTTACACTTCTCTTCCAGTTCCTACAAAGCCTTGGGATGACATTAGCATGGACTTCATTGTGGCCCTTCTAAGAACACCATAGGGAGAAAATGCTATCATAGTAGTTGTGGGTCGATTCTCTAGGATCACTCACTTTATTGTATGCCACAAAAGTGATGATGCTACCTTCATTGTGGACCTCTTCTTCTAAGAAATTGTTAGGCTCCATGGTATTCCAAGAACCATCATTTCAGATAGGGACACCAAATTTCTATCTCTCTTTTGGAGATCCTTATGGAGATTCATGGGGACTAAGTTACTTTTTAGCACTACTTGTCATCCTCAAACTAATGGACAAACAGTTATGGCAGATAGAACTCTCACAGCCTTACTAAGGGGTATGGTGAGTAACAGTTTGAGGGATTGGGATGTCAAGCTTACTCATGCCGAATTCTCCTACAATAGGGCTACTTCCTATGCTACCTCTCATTCCCCCTTTGAGTGTGCTATGGCCTTAACCCTCTTACTCTCATTGATCTTATTCCTATTTTTCAAGAATCAAAGGTGATTTTTGAGGTCGAAGCAAGAGCTAAGGAGATGACGAGGCTACATAAGCAAGTGAGGGCGCAAATGGAGAAAGTGAATGAGCAATACAAGTATAAAGCTAACAACTACCTGCCACATCTTGAGTTCAAGTCAGGTGATCTCATGTCGTTACACTTGAGAAAAGAAAGGTTCCCTTCAAGGAGTAAAAACAAGCTCATATTTAAAGGAGATGGTCCGTACAAGGTGGTACAAAAGGTCGGCAAGAATGCTTACAAAATACAGCTTCCAGGAGACATGTGGACGTCTACTACCTTTAATGTTGGCCATCTAACTCCATACCTTGAAAATTATGAACGATACAATGAAGATTTGAGGGAAAATCCTCTTCAAGGGGGAGGAGTTGGTGCGGAGCACACCTCAAGCTTGTACCTTCTTTCACAAGCAAGGATCTTAAACCAAGTAGGCTCAATATTGACTCTAGGTCAAGAGTTAGGCCTTCCTAGGTCAATGTTGACTTGGAGCCCTTGAGGAGGTCCAAGTAAGCTTAAGAAAGGTGGTTGGGCAATTAGTATCCCTAAATAAGGAGATTAGCCACTCTATCCTCCCAAAACCACCTCATTAGCTCTCATTTTCAGTTTTTTGGGTAGAACACTTCACCTCACTTCTAACTCCGTTTTGACCAGGAAAATATGCTCTAATTTTTTCAAATTGTACAAGGATGGATAGCCCTAGATGTCTATTTTCCAAAAAGTCTTGAATCACATTCAAAGATCGAGTATTGACAACATTATGGACTGATAACCAGCAAGGGTCGGTCCAGGGCTGGAAAATACACGGTTTTAATTATGGGCTTAGTTGAGGAGGATGCAGTTGTAATCTTGGAGATCAATCACCATGAGGGATTTTACACAAGGAAAGAAAGATTTGCCAAGTGGTAGAACCTCTATTGGTGGAGTAGAGCATTCTCAAAGTTCTCTAGAAGATGAACGATGAATATTGAAAAATACAACTCATCTTGATTGTAATTATCTTAAACATCTTGATTTATTTTTCTATGAATTTTGTAAGCCCTCTATTGGCCCACTTTCCCCACTAACATAATACTTGATCCCCTCCAATTGGGTATTTATAAACCCAATTATCACCATGAAAAATTCAAGCTTTTTGAATGATATAAGAGCTTGAAGCTTGGTGCTTTCTCAAAAATCTCAAATTCTTTCTCTCTCTAAGGAAGGTGGTGATTTGAGTTCATCTCTTTAATCAAATCCTTGGTGCTAAGGTTTTAGAGCACTAGAGGGTGGGTTGATTTATCTCTTAGTTACCTAGTTCAAGTATTGTTTTATCTCCATTGGAGGATTTCTTTTATTTGGGGGTAATTTACATTTGGGTACAACGAACTTTGGTGTATTCATTTACAGGACCAGCTTTTTGGATAAGTCACAATCAGGTCCATTGAGTTATTGCACCATTAACATTTGAGGGACAAATCACTATTGAAATTTATTCGCAAATCCCTAAACTTTTCGTATTTGCATTTTAGCCACAATCCTTAAAAACTTACTTTTGAAAAATCTAAAATTCTCTATGTATATTTTGTTCACTAGTAGTACTCAAATCCTGTTTCATCTTGTATCAAAGCCACGTGACAAAAAATAATTAAGATAATTAAGTTAATTAATGACTAATTAAGCTAATTAAGTGTGATTAATGCTTGAATCTTCACCTGCTTGCCCTGTTCATAATTATACGCATATTGTTCACTCTCCATAATGAATTACTTTACTAGCACCTCAGTTAAACTATATCACTGATATAGTTCTAGAATTAAAAGCAGAATAAGCCAAAATTAAGACTGGAGTCAAGGAGCTTAGGAATCAGCTAACTGTAGTCCATCTTTCTCTTATTAACGATGTGAGGCATAACAGAAAATCTACTTCCAGTATTAGTACTCCATTTCAACATAAATATCCTTTTCAAAACACAAAAAACAAACATTCATTTCCCTTGCAAGATATAAAAATCCAAAAAGTAGGAGAAAACTTCGGTGAAAAATCGGCTGGAAAAGTAAAAAAAGAAGATGGAGTATAAACAGTATACTCTTGAAGAGCTACATAAAATGTTCGAGAAAGAACAAAATCCAGAAGAATTAAACAAGATCATGGGCACAATTAGTGATAAACATGACGTGTTATCTGATGATAATGAAGAGACTAATAATGTTCAATTAGAAGAGAAAATATATCAGCAGATAAATCTAATTGAAGTAAAAGATCTCAATGTATTACCATTAGAAGAAATTAGTTGAAAACTGAATAAGAAATATGGTAAAATGACTGTTGAAAATGAGATCAATGAGATTGGAGAAGAACTTGACTTATATGAAACAAACACCAATCTAGTTAACAATGTTGTTCCTAAGCCTGAAGAATTTGGTGAACCTTCTAGAAGAAATACTAATTTCTTAAGACCTAGGTACGTTTCAGTATGACACACAAATAATTTTTCCTTTGGGTTTATCCCAAGGAAAACCACAACCTATGAAGAAATTAGCCCTACCAATATTAGTCAAATAGGATACATCTTGAACATTAATGGAGCCTGTAATACAAAAGAAATATTGGAACATTGGAAAAGAGGAATGAATAGTATCTTAAATCTAAATACTATAAGGACTGTTGTAAACTTCCTAAACTATATCAAACATAGTTTTTCTGGCACTGTAGCTAACTGGTATGATTCATTAAGTGAAAACGGTGAAAATACATTAAGAATCATGAAAACACCAGCTGCTATATTTAGAAATTTGTGCAAAGAAATCAAAACCAAATTCATTGGAGCAAACTTGATTCTGAAGAAAAAGCAAGAGAATGGCAAAGAAAGATTAACAATACAGAACTATGATATATAAGATATCTAGAAAATTATATTGTTGAATTTAGTCAATATTATTACAAAATTGGGCATAATGAAACTAATCTTGGTATGTTCTATGACGAACTATCATATCCTATAAATTCCACAATTAATGAAAAATACATGGCATGGCTTGAAAGAAAAGATGTCATTGACACCATTGGTTCAAGAATCTCTTATTTACAAAATGGATCAATGATCAATGTCTTGATTTCCAGAAGTAAAAGAAGATAAAGAAGTAGTTCTTAAATTACTAGGATTCACCTCACCAATGGGGAAAGGAAGCTGAAAAAAGAAGGTAAAAAAATTCGAGAAGAAAAAAAGCTTTAACAAGCAAAGGGTGAGAAATATAGAATAAAATATTATAATAAATCAAGTCCTAAAAAATGAAGATTTTTTAGGAAAGCCACTTATTGTTCTATAGGGAAAAACAACTGCAAATGATGGGCATGCGGAGAAGTAGGACATTATGCTAATAAATGCCAAGTAGGACATTATGCTAATAAATGCAAAAATAGGAAGAACAACAAGCTTATTGAAACCTTGGCAAACTTAGATTATGCTGAGCTTAGTTAAGATGAGGCATTAGACCTTCCCTAAATAACAACAAAGGAATTGTTGAAAATATATTGGACAATGAATATGAAGAAAGTGATTATGAAGAAACAAGTCATATAATGGAAAATAGCTCGATTAGTCTTGGTGATCTTCAATGGGAAGATTTTGTTGCAGACAAGGAAAACGATGATGCCAAAGGAGATTGGATCCTTCCCAAAATCCAAAAAGACATGATCTATACAAAAATTCATCTTTCAACTAAAAAGCAAATACATATATGAAATTATGGAAGGAGATCTAGAGATAAAGGATTGTGAGTATGACGTTGGAGAAATTAATCTCATTAATTGGGAAAGTATTCTTAAGCATAGCAAAGATAGAAAATATAGGTATATCCATGTCGAAAGTGTCCAAGTTTAAATCACTTCATTACAATATTTTGGTAAAGATATTAATCTTTACACTTTACTCTATGACATTGGGCATACTAAATTCAATAATGAAATTATCACAGGATAAAAACTAATTTATGTAATGAGTCGGTAGGATTCAAATGCCAACCAGGATATTATGTGAGTCTAAAAGATGAATTTGCTAAAAACTTCTCATCGCTTAAGATAGAAATAGTTGGGATGGACATGAAAAGAGGAGGATATCCTTTAAGGATATTTTGAAAAAATATCTATAAATTAGATAATATAATAGACCCAAAGACTAAGGTAACAATGATACAAGCAGAAAAATTGGAAAGTCCTATTTCTATGCAAAAGATCCAGAGGATTAAGTCCAATCCTCAGGAGATAAAAATTGATCATTCATGGATATCTAGCTTTCCCAACCCTACAAAGATCAATAAGAAAAATATAATAAAAATTGATGAGGAGGGTAAAATCACCATTAAACCCCAATTATTAAGAAGCATTAGTACAAGATCAAATTGCGGAGAGAGATCTTCATCAGCTAAAGAAGAGTTTAAAAAAGATGATACAATTAGCATGATTAGTGACATGAGTAGAATGAGTTTTGAATCTGCAAGACCCAGTGTAGATCGAAGTATGAGTCCAGAAAGAAAGGTCATTGGGTACAAAACTAGAACTATTAGTCAACCAATCTATGAGGATGAATTAGTCAAAAACATGACTATGGAGATACACTATGAAGCTACCAATACAGATCCTATTAGCATCTATATCCTAATAAAGGTATGTTTAGAAGGATATAATAAATATGAACGGTGTGCTTACATAGATAGCGGTTGTTTTGTATGCTTTGGAAAAAGAACATTAATTTCAGAATTCATGTGGAAAAAAGCCAAGAATCCTTTACAAGCAAGAATAGCTAATAATAGTATTATGAGCCACAATGAAGCTATAGAAGGGCTATCCATAGAATAAGGGGTTCAATGCATTATACCAGTTCTATGGGCTACTAACCAATCCTCTCATGATATTATTATTGGAAATAATTTTCAAAGACTATATTCTCCCTGCACCCAGACCATAAACTAAATAATATTTACAATTAATGGTCACTTAGTTCCTATTGAAAAATTAATTAAGGCTTGCACTCATCAGAAAATTGAATTTACATGCAGCCAGCGTGGTGAGAAGGTAATGCCTGCACAACGAGAGGTAGCACTAATAATATCATTGCTTGAGTTATCTATTAAAAGGTAGATTGTTGAATAACAAGAAAAATTATGCAAAGAACTCTACTTTGATAATCCTCTAAAATTTTGGGATAAAGATAAAACATTTACTAAAATCACTTTATTAAATCCCAACACTATTATCCGAGTTAAACAAATGGTGTATACACACCAGAACATCCAAGAGTTTATAAACAAATCAAAGAACTTCTGGATAAAGGATTAATTAGGAATGGCAAGTTTTCTCACACTAGTCCTGCTTTCATGGTAAGAAATTATGCTGAAAAAAAAGAGAAGAAAAGTAAGAATGGTAATCAATTATAAAAAATTTAATGATAATACTATCTTTGATGGTTATTATATTCTTAACAAAACAATCCTACTTAACATAATTCAAGAAGCCTCTTTTTAAACTGCCTTTAGTGCCTCACAAGGACACTATAAGTCGATAGTAATGCCATTCGGTCTAAAGAATGCACCTCAAATATTCCAAAGAAGAATGGATAACATCTTCAAAGACCTTAACCATTGTTATTTAGTTTATATTGATGATATCCTTGTCTTTTCCAAAACCATTTAACAGCACCAAGAAGTCTTAACTGTCACCCAAAGATGCATTGACCATGGTATTATACTGAGTAAAAACAAGTGCACTTATGCCGAACAAGAGATTGAGTTTTTAGGTCTAGAGATTAAAGCTAGACAGATCATTCTGCAAAAACATATTCTAGAAAAAATAGAAACATTCCCTGAAAAGATTTAACATAGAAAGAAGCTAGAAAGGCTTCTTGGATGCCTAACCTATGCTTCATATTTCATTAAAGATTTGGATAAATTAAGAAAGCCATTGCAACAAAAAACTCAAGAAAGATGTGAGTTGGACATGGACCATTAATGACTCAAAGATTGTCCAAAACTTCAAAAAGATGTGTAAAAATATTCATATTCTTAATTTACCTAATGAGGGAGATAATTTAATTCTTGAGACAGATGCCAGCAATGAGCACTGGAGTGCGGTACTCAAAATCAAAGAAGGTGAAAAACTTTGCAAATATTGCAGTGAAAGTTTTAATAATACAGAATGCAACTATCCCACGATGAAAAAGGAAATACTTGCAGTCATAAGGGGAATCGAAAAGTTCTGAACCTTTTCAGCCCCAAAATATTTTCTTATTCAAACTGAATGCAGAGGAATACTTGGTTTTGTGAAAAATAATTTATCAAATATGCAAGCACAAGAGTGGCTCTCATGTTGGCAATTATGGCTTAACCAGTTTTCCTTCTCTATTGAACATAGACATGGATCAAAAAACTCCCTGGCAAACAATTTAACTCGAAACTCGCAAATGGTGATCATTAAAGCCAAAATCCTGGCAAAAAAGGGGAAATCCATAATGAAATATCATTCCTACTAAAATGGGTATCTCCTTCTAGTAAAGTCCTTATTGATAATTTGAAATTCCATACAAAAAGTTGATCACGCTTTGGTCTACTATCTTCAGCCTACCTAATAGCCCAAAGATTTTCCCTTCTAGAGTTTACAAGTTAATTACCTACGGTGTTCTTATGATATTCAAGAAAAAATAAGTTCTCATGTTCAAGAAAAATTGTTCAATGTGTGGTATGCAGTCTGCATCGACTTTTATCATCATTATTCCTATGATATTTGGGAGTCTCGAGGTACAACTATCTACTTTCTCGATAAGTCTAGAGTTAGTGGTGTTAGCGTCCCAACAAATTCAATATCTCCAAATGACCCTATCATTAAAGTTTGGGAATACGGGATGGTACTTTACTTTATAGAATCCCATATCCAAAGTTCACATTTTCCTCAAGACTAATGAAATTTCAGCAATGCATATTCCGAAGAATCCATTGGATTCTTACATCTCTTGAAGGTCCAACAAAAATTCCAGTTAGCAGATGCCTAAATTTGAAAGTGTATAGTGCATTAATCGAATATGAAAATGGAAAAGCCAAACCAGTCCATTATCTTATTCAGATTGTTGATTACGATGATATCTATGATCAACGACAAGAATGGGTTCCTGAATGACGAGAATTAATTACGGATTCTGCTTCAGCAAGAGCCATTGGATTTTTCAACATTTATCCTCAATGTTGGGCATTAATTGAACAAGGAAAAATGTTAATGCATTGTGAAAACACTACTTTTGCCTATGATAATGAGTTTAAAGAGTACATGAAGGTGAAAGGAGCAGTGTCAGAAGATATCTTTGACTATCTCTTTGATGTTGGAGCTGGAAAATTCTTATCAGCAAAAGGAAAGAAATATCTCCTTAAATTGTTTGAAAAATGGAGCACCTTAAAGAACTTGATGAAGATTTTGATGATTATCCAGATAATGATGGTGTGAAAGATATCATTGGAAATAAAGGCATGTAGAATCTCAATAATGATTACTAGTCTTGTCGTCATTAAAAGTTTTGAACAGTGGTCGCTCCATTATTGTACTATTTTGACAAGTGTCTGGTTTGTAAAATAAAGCTGTGTACTGTAGCCATGAGTGTTTACTATAGCCATGCAAAGAATCAGTGTGTACTGTAGCCCCTCTATAAAAGAAGAGGTTGAGTGCTGAAAAAGGACACGTTCAGTTGAGCATTTCTAAGCAAAAGAGAAGTCAGGATTTTCCATTTCTTTATGAGCAAATATCTCTAATGATCCTAGCTTAAGTCGCTCTTCAACTTTCCATTGTAATATTTCCACTTTCAAGCTTTCAATAAAAGAAAGTTTCCCGGTAGAGAACGTTATTCAGTCAAACCTTATGTCTTAAATATTATAGTTTCTTGATTAAAGTCTCACTATCCTTTAAAATATAAAACTTGATTAGTGACTATTAAAGCTGGGTAATAGGTCGTGTCGGGTCGGGTTCGTGTTCGTGTCGAACTTAAACGGGTTGAGAATTCCTCAACCTGAACCTAACCCGTTTATTAAACGAGTTGAAAAATCTTGACCTGTACCTATTTAATTTTTAAACGAGTTGACCCACTTAACCTCTTTAAGATAAACAGGTCAAGTTCAGTCGCTTAATTGACTATTTACGCATTTAATATTTTCAACTAATACGTAATTACAGTGTTAAAAATTAGGTTTACGTATCACATTAAATAATTACTCTTTGAAATTCCCCAAATTCATCATAATTCATAATTTCTAAAAATTTTTATATTCTTAATTATCTAATAAAAAGTAAATGGATAAATAAAAAATGAAAAAATGAGTTGACTTATTTAAGTCATTTAATTAAACGGGTTAAATAGGTACTTTTTCGTGTCGAGAATCTCGACCTGAACCTAACCCATTTAATTAAACGGGTTGAACGTGTCAACCCATTTAATTAAATGGGTCGAAAATTTATACCCAAACCCACTTAACTTCGTGTCGGGTTCGGGTCGGTAATCGTGTCGGGTCAGCTTTTCCCAACTCTAGTGACTATGGTCTGAGGTAGGAAATAAAACATATCTGTGTTGTGCATGATCTAAGGAATGTGTGATTGAGATTAGCAATCTCTGTAAACTAGAAGCTAGAGGAACGTCAGGGTCCAGTGCCGACTAAGTTCATATAATGGTCGAAACTCTCTCATTAAGTTTTGATTATTTTTGCTAAGCATAGTAGGCCTATAACCACAGAAAGTATAATATATAAGATATAAATAGTACCAATAAAGTCATTATAAGAAGTTTAATCAAGCATATTTCGTGAAAAAATCCTAAAAACAACCTATTTGCATAGCTAACCTGTTCAGGGGCTTTTTTGCAATTTCTAAAGGTTCAAGAACTAAAATAATAATAAAAAGAACCAAAAAGTCACTTGTACTAAAACTGGAGGTATCAAAGTGTTGAGTTTTTCAAAACCTTATCTAACATGTGAATACGCTAAAACTGGAGGTACCAAAGTGTCAATTTTCTTTATTTGGGGATTCTTTCTCACTTTTGGTTTTATCTTTGGGAAGGTTGATCTTCAACGTTTGGGATCATCTTAATAGATTTCTTACTTTTATTTAGTCAAATGAAATTCACCATGCATCACATATTGAGCACACACCAGAAGAATCCACTTCAGTATTACTGCAAATAAACTATGTCATTGATGTAGAATTAAAGACAAAATTAACAATAACTAAGACTGAAGTTAAGGAGATAGAAGCAATTGTTTGTCATCCATATTTTTTATCAATGAAGTTAGACATAACAAAAAATGTGATTTAGGTATTAGTATTCCATTTCAGCATAAATATTCTTTCCAAAACCTAAGAAACAAAAATTCATTTCCTTTACGAGATATAAAAATTGGAAAGTAAGTATGAGAAAAATCATCAAAAAAGGCAGAGAAAGAACAAGAACATGAAAGTGAGCAGTGTAATATCTTGGAATTACACAATATGTTCGATAAACAACAAAACCCAAAAAAAAAATAAAACAAAATCATGAGCACAATAGTAGACAAGCAAGAAGTTTTATCTGATGATAATGAAGAGACAAATAATGTTTAGTCAAAGGAAGAAATATATCAACATATGAACTTGATTAAACTAGACGATCTGGATGCTATTCCTTTAGAAGAAATTAAGAGATAACTTCATAAAAAAAATATGGAAAATCAGTAGTTGAAAGTGAAATTAATGAAATTGGTGAAGACCTTAATATTGACGAATTTGAATCCAACTTACTTAATAATGTAATTCCAAAACTTGAAAAGTTTGGTAAATCATCTAGAAGAAATACCATTTCATAAGACTTAGGTACGTTCTAGTAGAACGTATAACTAATTTTTTCTTTGTGTTCACCACAAGAAAAATCACATCATTTGAAGAAATTGGCCTTACTCTAATTAGCCAAACAGAGTATATCTTAAACATCGATGGAACTCATAATAGAGAAGAAATATTTGAGCATTGGAAAGGGGTATGAATAGTATCCTGAACTTGAATACCATACGGTCTGTGAAAATTTCCTAAACCATATCGAACATAGTTTTTTGGCACTAACTGGTATGACTCATTAGATGAGGAAGGTAAAAATGTATTAAAAATAATGGAAACACCAACTGCTATGTTCAAAATATTATGTAAGGAAAAACTAAACATATTAGAGCTAAAATTGATTCCGAAGAAAAGGCTAGAGAGTGGCAAAGAAAGATTAATAGCGTAGAGCTTTGGGACATGAGATATCTGAAGAATTATATGGTGTGGATTTTTAGTAGTTTTAAAACCCCAACTTACTTGCAAGTGCACAAGATGATTGTAGCAAAACAAGTATTCCGGGGTCGTGTCCCATGGAGAACTAAAGTGATTCTGAATTTACTTTTCTCAACTAATGAACAAAATAATATTCAAGTGAGGAGATCAACAATAAATAAAAATGAAAGAGAGAAAGAAATAATCGTTAATCAAAGTGTAAAGGGAGATTAATTAAGAGAGACTCCAGGATTTCAATTTTACCAAAACTCTTAATATTGACTTACTAAATTCAATTAGGGCTTAATCAGTCTCTTTAAAACCCTCAAGCTATAAGTTTGAGACAATGTCAGAAAAGTGAATTATCACTATAAATACACAAACTTAACTAGTAGTTACCATGAATTATTTAAATTAGACATAATTCATCTAATTCCTAGTATTTTTTTCATCAATTAACAACCAAAATTTTAAGCGTGATTGTGTAACTCTTATAATAGCTAACAAGGTCCAATATGAATACATGAGATAGCAAATTAATCAATTGTAAAACATCATGTATAAACAATCAAAATAAATTGCATAATAAATTAAAAGCAATTAAATGACTCAAAAATATGCAGTAAAAAGAGACGGTAATATTAACCCCAAAAGAAATTAGTACAATCAATAAAGCAAGTTAAGGATCCATCTTAATCTTAGATAAACAACCAAGCAAATCATAGGTAGAGAAAATACCATTGAAATTAGACTAGTCATATTTCAATTAATAGTAGATTTCAATCCCTATAACCAAACTTTGATGTTTATGTTACAAAATATTAGCACAATGAAAGATCAAACTCTCTACTTAAGCTCATGAAATGAGATGAAAGAGAAGAGAAACAAAATGGCCAAAATAGCTTATTTTCTTCTAATTCTCTCAACCAAATAATTTTGCCTAGCACAAGCTCTTTTTAATTAATGACAATGGAAGGAAGAGAAGAGTGAACTAAAGGTGGGATGAATGATTGATGCCTCCTTGTTGCTATTATTACCTCTTTATTTATAGTAAATTTTGCCCCTTCCTTTTCTCCTTTTTTTTATGGTGATTACTCAACCCACAATGCTCGCCTAAAAATCAACAAAAGATACGTTTTCTCTGCCAAGTAAATACTTTCAACATCAGCTTCTTTCTTTTGGGCCACAAAATAGAATGAGAAGTAGAGAAAGGCAGACTAGGTGCTGAAGAAGAGGGTGAGCAAGAGCTAAAGTGGGTGTTAGGCCATAGTAGGTGCTGCCAGTGTATGGGAGAATGACTACTGGGCAGGCCCAAGCCGCTGAGACGGAAAGGGAAATGAGGGAGGTTGCTATTGGGCTAGGAGTTGGCAGGTAGTGAGCCAATAGGACACGACACATGCTGGAAGATAAGCCCAGGTATGGAAGATAGAAGGAAGAATGAGTAGAAGAGTGATATGAGGGAGATGGCTAGCTTAGGCACTAGGCGGGCCAGTTGAGAAAGCAGAAAGTGGGTTGCGGCTGGGAGAAAGACTAGGCCCAAGCGAGCTACAGAGAGAGTCGGGCTGACTGGGAGCAATGGAAGCAGACCCTATTGATAAAATCTTGGATGTAATTGAGCCTTAACCTTCTATTTGTGTATTAAAATTCAAATCACCTTCCTTACTTGAAAATGAAATAAAATATGCATTATTTTCTCTTGAAAATACATGCCAAAGACTCAAAAGAGGTATAAAATAGATCAAACTAACTCACAAAAATATGAGTTATCAGTATATTGCTGAATTTAATCAATATTATTACAAAATTAGGCATAATGAAATCAATCTTGGTATGTTTTATAACAAATTACCATATTCGATCAATTCTATAATCAATGAAAAATACATTGCATGGCTTGAAAAAGCAGATGTAATTGATACCCTTGGTACAAGAATTTCTTATTTAAGAAAACGGATAAATGATCAATGTCTTAATCTCCAAAAATAGAAGAAAATGAAAAAAAAAAAACCATTTCTTACTTATTGGGATACTCCTCAACAATGGGGAAATGAACTTGAGTAAAAAAGAAAAAGAAAATTTTATAAGAAAAGGAGCTTTAACAAGCAAAGGAGAGAAAAATACAAAAGAAAATATTATAACAAACAAACCCCAAAAGATGTAGTTTTTTAAGAAAAATTGTTTACTGTCGTGCATGGAAAAGTAGTTGTAAGTGTTGGGCATGTGAAAAAGTAGGTCATTATGTAAACGAATGCCAAAATAGGAAGAAAAATAAGTTTATTCAAACATTGAGGAGTTTAGACTATTTTGAGTTTAGTGAAGAAGAAGCACTAGACCTAACCGTGAAAAACAAGGAAATTGTTGAGATAGCAGTGGAAGTTGAACATGAAGAAAGTGATTATGAAGAAACTAGTCATATGATGGAAAGTAAACCTTTGGTCTTGGCGATCTTCAAGGAGAAGAATTTATTGTAGAAAATGAGAATGAAGATGTCAAAGGATATTAGGTCCTTCCTATAATTCGAAAGACATGATCAATATAGGTATAATTGGGAAAATATCATTAAGCATAACAATGATAGAAAGTATAGGTATATTGAAAGTCTCCAAGTCGAAATTATGCCATTATAGTACTATGGCAAAGATATTGATCTTTATGCTTTTCTCTGTGATATTAGGCATACCAAATTTAATGATCAAATTATCACCTCAAGACCAATTTGTGTAAAGAGTCAGTAGGATTTAATTACCGACTCGGATATTATATGAGCCCAAATTTTGAAAAAAAACTTCTTATCCCTTGAGATAAAAACAGTTGGGATGGATATAAAAAGAGGAGGCTTCCCAGTAAGGATACTTTGGAAAATAATCTACAAATTAGGTAACACTATAAATCCAAAGACTAAGATAATAATGATAGAAGCAGAAAATTTGAAAGTTCTACTCTAATGTAAAAAATCCATAGGATAAAGTCCAATCCACAAGAGATAACAATCAATAGGTCTTGGATATCTAGCTTCGCTAATCCCACAAAAATCAATAAGGTGAATGTAATAAAAATAGATATGAGAATGGGAAACTACCATTAAACCCAATTATTAAGAAGCATGAGTGCAAGATTAGAATGGGGAGAAGGTCCATCGACAGTTAAAGAAGAGCTTAAAGAAGATGATACAATTAGTATGACTAGTGAAAAGAGTAGAATGAGTTTTGAATCAGCAAGACATAGTGTAAATTAAAGTATGAGTTTAGATAGAAAAGTCGTTGGGTACAAAATAAGGACTATTAGTGACGCCAATTTATGAAGATGAATTAGTAAAAAATATGACTATAAAAATATGTTATGAAGTTACCAACACTAATCCTAATAGCATTTATATTCCGACAAATGTCTGTTTGGAGGGATATAATAGATATGAATTGTGTGATTACCTTGGTAGTGGTTTTTCTATCTATTTTGGAAAAAGATTTTATTTTCAAAATTTATGTGAAAAAAATGCGAAGAATTCCTTGCAAGTAAGAATAGTTGATAATAGCATAATGAGCCACAATGAAGCCATAGAAGAGTTATCCATAGCGATAGACGGAGTCCAGTGCATTATATCAATTTTATGGGCTACTAGTTAACCCGCCCATGACATTATTGTTAAAAATAATTTTCAGATGCTATATTCCCTATGCACATAGACCATAAACCAAATTATCTTTATAATAAAGGGTTACTTGATTCCTATTGATAAATAAACAAAGCATACACTCATCAGAAGATTGAGTTTACATGCAGCCAGTGTGATGAGAAGGTAATCCCTACACAATGTGAAGTAGCACTAGCAATCTCACTACTAGAGTTATCTATTAAAGAGCAAATTGTTGAACAAGAGCATACTTGCGTAAAAGAGAAGTTGGGTATCTTCATTTCTCTATAAGCAAACATTTCTAATGATTTTAGCAGTTTAAGTCCTTCTTCAAATCTTTCTATTATAATATTTTCACTTTCAAGTTTTTAACAAAAGAAGTTTCCCAGTAGGGAAAATAATTTAATTGAACTTTATGTCTTAGATATTTTAACTTTTTGATTAAAGTCTCACTATCCTTAAAAATATAAAACTTGAATTGTGACTACGGTCCAAGGTAAGAAGTAAAACGGATCTATGTTGTGCCTGATCTAAAAAAGGTGTCGTTGAGATTGGCAATATCTGTAAATTGGGAGCTAGAGGAACATCAAGGTCTAATGCCGACTAAGTTCAAGTAATAAACGAAACTCTCTAATTAAGCTTTAATTATTTTGCTCAGCATGGTGAGCCTCTAATCATAGAAAATATAATGTCTATGATATGAGTAATAAATTATAATAGCTAATACTAATAAAGTTAGTATAAGAAGTTCAAACATTAATATAAGCTCAGTTTTTTAGAAAAGCCCAAAAGTTTTAATATTTGCACTTTAAACCCCATTTGGGTTAAAAATAGAAATTTCAGAAGGTTGTGGGTTGAATTTAAAAGAAAAGACCCCAAGAATCACTGTTTCGTATAATATTGACCCCTACAATTAGTTTATCTAAAATAGTAAGTATTTGAGAATACATTCTAAAACAGTTATCCCTTAAAATTTATTTCTGAAAAATATAAGGCACCAAAGCCCAAATTGCAAGAAATATGCTACCATTTATTCATTATCATTTTCTAATTCACATTGAGTTGGGATCTTTAAATTAGACAAAAATCATATGCTTTTATTTGATTTAATAACATTATAATAATTCGACAGATCTCCAAAAGTCACATCCATAGTATTTTATACTTGATATCATGAGTTCAAATCCACCAGCAAACATTTTGTCTTTAAAAAACATTTTTACCAATTTAAATATTATTTTTTAAATATTTTGGATTTTTTAAATCTAAAGGCCAAAATAATTTCCTTTTATAAAGTAAATTTTATTTTGAACTTAGCCATTATCAGCTTGCGAATAAGTCATGCTAGCACTGATGAATTAAGTATTTCTTTCATTGGATAATCAAATACACTTAGCGTTTGTTTGGCCGGGTTGAAAATCATTTTCTTGGAGAATAATTTTCTCATTTTACAGTGTTTGGTAAAACAAGGGGGAAACTTGCTTTCAGGGGAAAAGCATTTTCCCCATAATGAAGGAAAATATTTTTATTTTCAATAGAGCGTAAGTTGATTTTACGTTTCTTGGGCTCCACACTGTTGATTTTATGTTTCTTGGGCTCTCACACTCTTTCTCTATTCCGCGTCTATTTCTTTGACATATGATTCGAAGATTAAGGAAAATCATATAGTTTTTTGGTTTATTTTTTGTTAATCAAACTCATTATTCAGAAAGTTCATTTTCCTTTTTACTAAACAATTGAAAATATGAGCTAAAAATAATTTTACATGAAAAATTATTTTCTAGGAAAATGATTTTCAACCCTACTAAACACACCATTAGTATGCATATATGCATTTGATCAGCATCTTGCACACAAAAATAAGTATCTACAAATAGACTTTAATGAATAGACAGCTAGTCATCAAATTGAACCGAGTGGCCCAAACTTCAACAAACTAAAATGAAGAAAGATTGAACAAAGAATCTTAATTCATATATTAGTAGAAATTGTCAATGATGATACTTGTAGAGACAAATTCATCTTTTGACTTGCAACCTTTTCCTAGTTTGGCTAACAGCATACAAGCCTGAGTGTTTCTTTAGCCATTAAGGTTTTCAACCTAAGAAACATACTCATTGACTAATAACACTAGCCCCATTGTCTCGAGTTGGTATTTCAAGCTTTTTCTGTAGGCAACAATAATTTTTACGACAAGTTACCTGAGTTTGTTAATGAATGTTGAGTTTGTTCAAGGTGACTCCGTCACTGTTGGATGTGTTACCCAAGTGAACTTACTAGAAGGTATCGTTTAGTTGTATATTCTCAACAATTTATCTATAT
>JACYFF010031956.1:15839192-15852121 GCA_017589665.1 Selenicereus undatus | reverse complement strand
ATTATTATAACATAATTATTATTATTATTGTTATTATTATAGTAATTTAATAATTATTATTATAATAATAATTACTATAATTATTATTACAATTATAATAATAATAATTATTATTATTATAATTATTATTATAACATAATTATTATTATTATTAGTATTATTATTATTATATAATAGTAATGATAATAATAATTATTATTATTATTATTATAATAATAATAATTATTATTGTTATAATTATTGTTATAATAATAATGATAATAATAATTATTATAATAATAATATTATTATTATTATAATATAATAACAATAATTATTATTATAATAACTATTATTATTATAATATAATAATAATAATTATTATTATTATTATATAATCATTATTATTATTGTTATTATTATTGTTATAATAATAATTATTATTATTATTATTATTATTATTATTATTATTGTAATTTATTATTATTATAGTAATTATTATTGTTATTATAGTAAATATTATTATTATTATTATTATAAATATTCATACTTGCATATAATATTTCTAAAATAAAAACAGAGTTAATTCCATTCCAAAACTACTCAGCAAATAGCAAGGAGTAGGACCTGATTCCATTCTAATTTTCACCAAACGATTGGGTTCAGAATTCAAGTTCCATACCCAACCCCCCAGGATTCAAGTCCTGATTCCATTCCATTGCAGTTTCTCTCACTAAACAGGACCTAAAGTGCTCACCAAACACAAAAGAGTGGAACTTGATACCTAAGGGTTCAAGTTCTATTCCATTTTATCTCTCCAAAGAGCCCCTAAAGATAGTGAAGTAAAGTCAATTCCACTATTAGTAAAGCAACTAAACAGAATGCAGACTCTACTTTGTGCTTTATAAACAAAAAGGGCAATCACTGCTATTTTTCCATCTTTAGCAGAAATATTTAATATGGTTGCATTCGGAGGTATGTCTGATCGAACAATGTGTCAAAATTTTCAAAACTTGACTTTACTATTTTGCGGAACTTCAAGGTAGTAATGTGTCAAAATTTTTAATTACTTTTACTATCCTTTCTCGATAGTCGATGACTATTCGTAGCAGTGGAAACTACCAAATTGAAGTAGGCATAGGCAGAAGGAATTTCCACTTTAATTAGGAAAACAACATATAATTACATCACAGTAGAAAATTATGTTTGTTGTAGTTTGAACTTTTAACATTTTTTGTATAATAATATCTATATAATGATAATATTAAAACAATATGAAACACAATGCAATTACACAATGGGTCACCATTCTGTTAGATGCTAACATGGCGCTTTTTGATTGAAGAAGATTAACCACTTGATAATTTGATGATTAATTCCTACCTAGGGTTACTAATTCTATTTGCGTATACCATGTACAATTAACCCTCTATTTCATAAATTATAGAGCAGTAGCAAGTATGATTTTATAATGTGGTTTTTGATTTTTCGTTTCAAAAAGTAACTAATTATGATTGTAGTAAATTGTGTTTAGATTTGAAAATAGGTTAGGAATAATCAAAACCCCAAATTTTAAAATATAGATATGAATTTACTGTAGATACGTTCATTTTAATATGTTATAGGTCATTGTCGTCTCATCCTTTGCTAGTGCTAATAATAAGAACATAAATATAATATTTAGAAATTACTAGGTGCCTAAATATTGTCAATTGACGCATATTAAGTGGCGACAGTTACAATGTTGCTTGATTGCTTTACCTGATTGCTTGATTGTTACCTCACGACTAGTTACAATGTTGCGCTAGTACTAGGATTTGAACCCGCCACTCATCGATTTAATCTCTGTGTGGCCGCTAGTGCGCTGGAGAGAAAATTTTGGTTATGAATTAAATACGGACACACAACGATTGCCGGTCTACTTGAGGGAAAAATCTACGGACCAACCGTGAACGTCGGGTATTTAAAAGAGACATAATATAGTCTCAACAACTAAGTTCCATAGCTAAAAAATCCTGGCCTCCTCACTCCCTTGTTTCTCTCTAGAAAACCCTAGCGCCTTTTTTATTCTTATTGGCTATCATTGGTTTTTTGCCAATGTAAAACCCCAACACCTTTTCTATTTTTGTCCTTTATAGTACTTTGACTTTTAATAAACACTAGGATTATACCTCTTGTGATGCAAGGATATAATTCAAATATATTTAAAATTGCATTGTTAATGGAAAAAATAAGTATTAATCCAAATAGTGAAAAAAAAATATGTTAGATTATTCAATTCATGAATAGTTGTTGAGCATTTCTTTTTTTTTTCTTTTCAATTATAATAATATTTACTCTTTATTCTTGATGTTCAACTCACATAGTTTTTATTCATTCAAACTATTACTTTATTAAAATTTTGTTTTATATAAATGTTACATTTTATTACTAATTAATAAGTGGTATTCAGTTTAATATGTAGAAGAGATATTGCATTAAATCTACACCCATCTTAAATATCATTCTTATTCCTTATGGTATCCTATGTGGCATCCAATGCAAGGATTGTAGTCAATTTTTATTGTAATTTTATTAATATAAATAGGCAGTGAAAGTAATATTAATTCTAAAAGTAGTAAAAATCCTATTACAACATAGTTTTTGTTTTTCAGTTATTATTGCTTCTTTTCTTTTTCCAATTAAATTATCACTTCAAATTGTTTTTGTGTTTGTACCATAGTTATTCATTTAGTATTTTCTCAAAATTCTCTACTATGTCGGACATTTTTTTGGTTGGAAAAATTTAGTAATTAAATAGACCATCTTTTTAATTTAATTACTTTGATGGAGATTACACTAAAGTTAAAGTCTTACTACTTACTATATAAGCTATGTAAAAAATCACATTTTTAATTTAATGTAGCATTGCATTAATTAAGCCTACATGGACAATTTGTCAAGTAATCCTATGTCGCATTACACATGTTATCCTATGTGTTGCTTATATTGATTTTATCCAACTTTTAGTATGTGTTTGTGTGTATATATATGTGTGTGTGTGTGTGTGTGTGTGCATGTATATGTGTGTGTGTCTATATATATATATATATATATATATATATGTATGATTCTCTCTCCATCTGTAATAGTATCTTTGTACCCTTTTCTCATAAATGGTATTATCTCTCGCCTTCAGTGTGATTTCATATATATAACTCCATGTCATTTTGGCCACTCGAGATTGGATTATTCGCATATCGCAATACAAATTTGCAATGGACATCAATTCTTCAATTCTTGTATACGACCACAAATAAATCTATTCAACAAGAAGACTCCACAAGTTTGCAAATTTCCTTGTTAGAGGCGGTATTATGGAATAACAAGCAAGTAAAAGAGGAATATTAAGAAGTGTATCAATTAGTTTGCTCGATCGAAGGATTTGTTTTGTTGCGTACTTTTGTTATAAATTTGTTTGATTATGATATCTACTGTAAATTATGTATAACTTTCAATTATTAAATTTATCCTATGCAAACAAAACAAAAAAAAGGAGAGACATTGTGACACCCTTGTCCTCAAGGGAAGATTGGGAAGCATTAAGCACCTATAATTGTAGTTAGAGTCAGTCTACCGCTACCAAATCAACATTTTTAAATATGTAATGTGTGCTTACCGTATCTAATATTTATCAGGTATCTCGTTAATATTCATCAATTAAACAGCCAATGTCTAGAAGGCTACAGCTATCTAATATCCAATTGTATTGAATTCAGATACTATTATTGGTTCTAATTTCATATTGTATATTTAAATATTCAAGGGGTGTTTGGTAAACAACTTTTTGGCCAAAAAGAGCTTTTCTGATCAAAATTAGTTGTTTGACCTAGTAAAAAGGCTAATTTAAGTGTTTGGTAGAGTAGCTTTTTGGAAGACTAATTTGAAAAAGCTAATTTGATTAGCTTTTTAGAAGAGCTTTTTGGGGAATTAGTTTTTTGTCTCACAACTTTGTTAGAAACAACTAATTTCACCAAATACTTTTTCTACAAACAACTAATTCAAACAGTTAACAGCTAATACAAACAGCTAACAGCTAATAGCTAACAACTGTTTGTCAAACATGGCCGGACTATCTTTTGCTTTTTTAATCCATCTTTAAGCTCATTATATACGTGAGAATTTAAAATGTGAATTTTTTTGTTGTCTCTTTTAAACCTCTTAAAGATTATGCGTATACACACTTCAAGTGGTAAGCATAAAAATTTGAATTTACGAGCACAACTATAAACTGATCTGATAAACATGAAAATTCAAATGGATGAATCCACACAAATGAAATAAGCATTGCTATTGTTAATATATATGTTGAAAGTTAGCAAGGATGAGGATAATTTGATGAATGTGCAGCCACATGAGATTGAATAGGATCGGATAAGGAATGAGGTAATTAGAAACAAAGCAAAAGTGGCACCAATATATAAGATGAGAAAAATCAAACTTAGATAGTTTGGTCATGTGAAGAGAAGTGTAGAAGCATCTATGACAAGATGTAAGACGACTTACCTCTCGGATCATAGAAGAGGCAGAGGACGGCCTAAGAAAAGTTGGGACAATGTGATTAAACATGATTTGAAATTTTTATGGATAACGAAGGACATGGATCAGAATAGGAATTTGTGGATATATAGGATTTAGGTTGTGGACCATTAGGTGGCTAGCTTCCTAGCGTTCCTATGGATTCTGAATGGTAGGAAATATGTGGTGTTGTATTGCCTTTTATGTTATCTTAAGTTTGCGTATTTTGTATACTAGTAGTATTCTCTCATAACTGTGTTATTACTCCTCCACCCCGATTGTTTACATTGTAGATTGTTTTTGGCCATATTAGGATTACATTGTTGTTGTTGCTTAAAGAACGTTAAACTCTTATCTTCCCCTGTTGCTGGTTAGAATGATATTATTTAAAATAATTATGTCTTGTATTTGTTACCTTTGTTTATGAAACGATTTTCAACTTCTAAAGTATTCTCTTGAAACCTTTTTATGTGGGTCTATTGAAATTGGTCTCTTTATGTGCAATTATATTTATGGAGGTAAGACTGCCTACATCTAAATATCTCCCCACTCTACAAAAATGGGACCCATACTGGAGGTTATAGTTGTATATATTTTGAAAGTTACTGCTCTGTGATGAGTTTATATTTAAATTATATTTGATAAACATTTATTTTGAATTTATTGTCAATTAACTCAATTAGTAAATTATCTACAAGTTGTTACCATGCTGGATATCTGGGTTTGAATTCTCACTACATTTATCATTAGACTAAAAAAAATAATAGCGCGCGCACACACACACACACATATATATGTGTGTGTATGCATATGTATGTGTTTATGAATGTCCATGTGTATGTGTGTCTATATATATATATATATATATATATATATATATATAACCATAATATAAACAATCTCACAAACAATTCTAAGAAAATTAATTAAAAAAATAAACTAAACCCCAAAAAGACATTAATCATGTATCTAATATTCATTAAGTGAGATTAAGATATTCATACAATATTGATTTCACTTGAGAAAGAGAGTTTTGAATAGCTTTGATAATGACCTAATGATTAATAAATGATATAAGATCGTCTGTTTACTCGTTCTTTAGAGAAAGAAAAAATCTAAAAACAATGAATTTTAAGATATGGTATGTACTATAGAAATTGTGAAAATTGTAAAATGCTTAGAACTTTACTTAGTTTGATTTATAAAGAATATAGGGAAAGAAAAGAGTTTAAATCGATTCATTTTTCTCTTGTTGGATTTGAATTTCCTTTTCTTTTTATTGAACTAGATGGCTTTGTCTTGCATAAACTTACAGTGCTGGTATGTATAAATAGGTGGGTGTTCCTGTCATTGTTTAATGTTGGATTGACCTGTTCAAATGCAAGGAGAATGGAGTATCTTCACATTAGTATTGAAGATCATCTCTCACCAAATAATTTACTCATATCACCAAAATAAAATTGGTAGAAAAAAGGGCGAAGAATTCACTCACTGTCCATCCCGCTTGAATACTTTCTAGACCATCTTGTATCAAAAACTGAGCAGAACTATATTGATGGGGTTTAGTAGATGGATTCCAAACACTAAACCAAGCTCCTATTCCATCATAAACCATTGTGCCAGGATTCGGTTTTGTTTGAACAATAGCACGCTGACAATGACAAAAATATTAATCATCAATACACTTTATAAATCATCCATAATTTATATATTATATTCAAAAGGATATCACACATGGCATAGCGTCAAATATTGATATATGAACTTTTAGTTAAGGTGAATGAAAATTTAGACGTGAAAAATGAACATCAAGTCTCATAAAATACGAATTATATTCAGGTAGTGTTTTGTTGAGGGGAAAATGATTCCCTCGAAAAATAGTTTTCTAATTTTTCGTTGTTTGGCACCATAAAGGACGGAAAACTATTTTTCAACAAAAATAATTTTCTCCCATCAACTTTTTGACGATATGGTCAGCCCAATCTTAGGTGCAAATTTTGATTTCAACAGTTTAGATCGAAACTTAAATCCAATTGGAAAGATTAAAATAAATTCAAATCAAGATTTTAAGCTCAAATTTCTTTTATTTGGTCAATATTTATCTCCATTACGACAATTTAATCGATATTTTTTGTGACTAAAACAATTCAGTTGATTTGTCATTGAAATAGTTTCAATGGTTTGGATCAGAACTTGATCGTCAAATAGAAAAGATTAAAATAGGCTCAAATTCAAATTTTAAACTCCACATTCTTTCATTTGGCCATAATTTTTTTTTCACCACGACAATTCAATAGATATATTTTGCAACTTAAACAATGCAATCAATATTTTTTTACTATTAGAACAATTTTAACAGTTTGGATTGAAACTTGATCATTTAGATATGAAAGATTATAATAGGCTCAAATCCAAATTTTAAATACAACATTCCTTTATTTGATCAACATTTTTCTCCTCCACGACTATTCAGTCGACATTTTTTGCCACTTAAACAATTCAGCTTATATTTTTTGTCACTAAACCAATATCAACGGTTTAATTAGATCGAAAATTGATTTTCCAATAGGAAATATTTTAAAAAAAACTCAAATATGAATTCTAAACTCAACATTTCTTCATTCGGCCAGCATTTATCTCTGCTACGCCCATTCAGTTGATGTTTTCCTTTTTTCTATGGAAAATGATTTATCTTGTATCAAACGCCGAAAAATGTGACAGAAAATTGAGTTTCCTTGGAAAAATATTTTTCATGGAAAATGATTTTCAGACAAATGATTTTCCTTCCAACCAAACATTACCCACATTAGCAAAACATGAACCAAATTTATGCAGAAATGAGGACCAAGAATTCAAAGATGTATATTGGCATCTTACAATTAGTTAAGGGATATGGTGAAGCTATACGTCATTTTGGCGTCATAGGGTTCGACATTTTCTTGAAGTTTTTGGCCAGCACCATGAATATTTAGTTGTTAAAGAATAAATCTGAACTCACCTAAAAATGAATATTAGGGTGCTAGATGTGAAGAATATGAAAACGAGTGTTATCCCACATCGAAAAAATGAAAAGAATATAAAAGTGAGTGTTATTCCACAATGATAAAATTATAGGGTTTGAGTATTTATATAAGCTTATGAGTTGCTCTACCAATTATCAATTAATTTTGAATTGAAGCCTTATTTGAGCTTATATATATATATATAACTCATTTATTTAAATTAAAGCCCAACTAATATGAAAAATTCTACACTAGAAAAATTTACCAGAGGTTGTTGGAAAATGAATCTCCTTCCCTACCACAACCTACTACAAAACTCATCCTACCGAGTGCCCAGTCTGTGTTCTTGGTCTAAGAAAAATTTGTCACTACCATAGTCAAAGATTTATAGGTATTCACATCTTTGATATCTAAATACAAACGTCCATTGTTAATTATTTAAAATTTGTCATTTTGCAAATTCAAGCTTTTGGTAAAATATGAATTCTCAAAGACACAAAAAATTAATTAGCATATTTCCATCGTTTTCAAAAATTAATTAGTTTTTTTTAATCATAGGGGCATTAAAGGCGAAAAAAGTTATTAATTTAATTTAAAAAATGAAAAGACGAACAATTTGGGACATCTAGAAAGGAATAACAAGCAATAAAATAGTGCATAGGGATTAGAACTTATCTGACATGAGTTCCAGATTCCAGTTGAGAAATTTTGTTCTTAGATAGCAAGTTAGCACGAGTTGTATCAACCTTTACTGATTCTTCTAATAGGTACTGTATATGTAGGACATCCCCCATTCTTGAATTGAACATGTGATCTGTCATAGGAACCCTTTTTACAACTGTCACTGAGATCCAAAGATATAGTAATCCTCATTATTGCATTCAATAAGAGACGTTGTTGTTGTTGTCATCGTCGTTATTATTATTATTATTATTATTATTATTATTATTATTACAAGGAGGAGGAGGAGGAGTATTGTTGTTGTTGTTGTTGTTAATTATTATTATTATTATTATTATTATTATTATTATTATTATTATTATTATTATTATTATTATTATTGTTGTTGTTGTTGTTGCAATGATGTTATTATCGTTGTAATATCAAAAAAATGAAAAATATTATGCTCACTAATATATACACAATATTGACTAATATATACAATAATACTCACTAATATATACACGAGGCTTGCTTCAAATTGGTGCTTCATGTATTCTCAAAGGGAACGGCCTCCTCTTCTGTCACCTAGCTACTGGCCACACGACTCATAAGCTCTTACAAAAATGCCCACTTTAATAATCCTTCACCTTCTCTTGCGATACAACCAATCCCAATCCATCCATGGGATGATCTTATACCATTAATTTCCCCCATCTTCCTAAGTTGACGAGTTCACAATATACGTACTCTATATGTAATCATTACCGCATTGCGAATTAAGCCAACAACTAGAAGATTTATATATCACACATACAGGGGTACAATCTAACGTTCAATTTGCTTGGACTTTATCAAAGTAAGCATCAAAGTCGTTTTTGATTAATTATTCGGGTCACTAATCCATTTTCTTATCAAGACATGGGATCACAACATACATGCATTTGATCACCCATGATTCATGAAGGTTCTCGGATCTCCACAACATTCACATTTAGAATTTGAGACAAATAAAACTTTCCCTTACATAGGGTTGGGTTAGATGAATTTCTCTTTGTTTTCATTCCTAATGCACGAGTCTTGTGAATTTTGGCATCAAACTTATTACTGGAGAATTATCGAGCCAAGTCATATATAATATATTGCACATGCTCGTGTTCATACTATTTAAATTATACTAGTCATTGCAAATTTTCACAAATTGATGCCCTCCTTTTGGGATATGACCAAGGATGCCCCTATGAATAGGCGCATTAATTTTTTTAGTAATATTTCATTCAGTTTAACTCGAATCTAGATTGATTACTTTTTTTTAACATGAAGTATATTGAATTCTGGACTACATATATATTGGATCATTTCAAGATGGAATACTACCACCTCAAGTTTTCTCTGTAAATTTTTATGTGATTTTGGAACTATATCCCAATGCTCACATTCGACCCCAATTATGCTTTTTAACTTGTAAAGTACCTCTATTCCATGCATTTTCCTAGGACTATGTAGTCCTAGGTCCACATAAGGGCTTGTGTGTTTTTCGTGGGTAAATTGGGAGTATGGGATGAAAAGAAATAGTGGGAAGGAGTGGGAAGGAATGGGAAAGAGTGGGTTTTTCTTTGTAGGAGCAGGAAGGAGTGGAATGGAGTGGGAAGGAGTGATACAGAGTAGAATGAAGTGGAAATGAATGGAATGGAGTGGGAGAAAGATAGAATTATTTAAATTAAGGTGCAGGAACAATTGGGAAGGAGTGAAATGGAGTGCAAATGAGTGATATTTATCTTTGAATGACAGAAGAGGTGAGAAGTAGTGAAAAACAGCGAAAAAAAAAGTAGAAAAAGTGAGAAAAAGTTGGAATCAATCATTTACTCACGAAAAGAACAAACTATAATAAGGGCTAAGTTTGCTCACCCTCTTCATGTTGATGCTTACATTATTGTAATGTTTGCTTGGATGCAATGTAATATAATGTAATGTGATCAACTTTGCAATGCAGTTATGATTACATTGTTTATAATAATCATAATTATAAGATAGTTTTTATATTGTAATACTTTTATATAATCAAATAAGATAATAAAAATACAGTTATAAAGTTATTTGCATTGTAAAATTAATTATATTTAATTAAACATTACATATGAGTCCTTAATCTCTGTCTAACGCAGGGAGGGACCTCAACAACCCCCAGGCCGACTGCCAGAAAAGAAAAAAAAAAAGGACCGGGGGGGCGGGGGTCTTATAGTCTTATCTCACCTTTCAACATTTGCGTTCGATGGTCAGCATTCCACTTGCTTGCCGCTGCTTGCTTGCTTCCTTTCAACAGTGATCACTACTTTGAATCTCAAGAGACAGAGAGAGATGACTCTGAAAGTATTTGCTGATCGGATGTCCCAGCCTTCTCGAGCTGTGATTCTATTCTGCAAGTATTCAACTCTCTCTTTCACTCAACCCTGAATCGCCCAATTCCATCCTTTACAATTTGCAATCTTTTTCACTTTTTCTGTCGTTTTCTTCAGTTGGGTCCTCATGGGTCTCCTTGATGCAGGCTTAATGGAATCGATTTTGTGGAGGTCAAAATTGATATTTCTAAGCGCCAGCATTTATCTCCAGAATTTGCTGGTAACCCTCTTTTGTTTGTTGACTTTTCTTTTTCCTTTTCTTTTGTTTTTTAAACAAATACGTTCTTTCTATGGAGAAATTTATTTCCATAATATTTACTCAAATTGATCATTTCTGGGTTGGAATGGAAATATCCTCCCCTTTCAGATAATGATTGTGGTGGTTGTTGCTTGAGGCTGCCTCCTAAATTATAGCTCAAAATAGCCAGGAATTGGGTTCTATTCTACTATGATAAAGAGAAAGACACCTTTTGAATATTCTGTTATTGAGTCTTGAAAGTAAAAATGGGTAATTGAGGATTGCGAAGGAGAAGGAACAACCTAACTCATTTTTGCAGAACCGTGAGTCCGGGTCTGCTTTTGGACTCCTGCTGATGAGAGAGTGGTTTACCAGTGGATGTGAGGAAAAACATGTAGACATCTTCAATTTTGATGAACAAAGGTTTGGGAGGTTGGCCTGTGTTTTTCTTTGATGAACTACTGGGTTAAGTGGGTTTATTGTATGAAAGTTAGGTATTCAGAATTTGGGTTTATAAAAGATCGCTAGAGTTGAGACTTAAGACTTGAGGTCTTGATCATCCCTCTTTTCTTGTGGTAGTGAGAGAGCTTGGTGAGGTCAGTTAATCTAGATTGCATTCATATGTTGTGTCTGAGACTCTTCGGCTAGATTTTACTTCTCTACAATATGTGAGCAAAAGCGAGTTGGATTGAATTTGTGGATGCAGTTAGTGAGACACTAGGGGAGAGCACATGTGAATCCACCTCAAGTCACATTGGTTTAATATTGGAAAGAAGAGAGCAATGCTTCTAGCGGATTATGTAGTTCCTTTCAGGAGTTAGAACCCAATCAATGGAAAGGGTTGTGCTTATAAGCAATGCAATTGAGGAAACATTTTGGTTAGGTGGAAGAATGAACATTATCAGCAATAAAAGAGAAACCTACTTTTGGATAACCTAGTGGATGATCTTTTATTCAAGTCTATGACCCTTACTTGGGAGCTACATAAACTTGAGGTTTGTCGTAAATACTTGAGGATGTGGACTGGTCATTGCCTTTCTTCTAATCCGTACACTTTGAAGGTTTCCATGATTGAAATTAAATGGAATGAATAACTACTAGGATGGGAATACACTAGTGTTGTTGAAAGACAAATATTATGGTGCATAGATTGGATACTCTAGTTGCTGTTTGTGCTATGAAAAGTTGATTTGAGCCAAGAAGTTTCATTATACTAACCAGCTTATCTGTCATACAACCAAATTGTTAACATATTTTGGCAAATCCATTGGCTAAATACTATTGTATTCCTCCTTATTCTTTACGCAAATTAGACCAAACCAGACCATGACCCCAGAACACCACCTAGGTTCTTTTTTTTTTTTTTTTTGGTTGGCATTTTGGGATAGGGATTCTTATGTTCACGATCAGACCTCTGCAATAGAGTTATTGAGGGGATATTTCCATCAGATAGATTTAGATTATGTTGAGCACCTGATACTTGAGAACAAAGATGCCAAGGAAATGCATATTGTTGTATCCCACTATTATCATTTAATTGAAAATGGAAGAAAAGAAATGTTATGTTCTTTTCGATTGTCCTAATTTGGAATTTTATTTGGAAGACTCCTTGGGTCTGGCAACTTAGTTGCAATTGAACAAGGGAAAATAAGTTAGGTTCTTTAGGCAAAACTTCTATCATGTCAGCAACGTAAGTTTTTACCTTTGCGATTGTTAGCTGGTAATGGTGCTCCACTATAGGTGATGCCCCCCCAACCCCCAAAAAAAAGGATACTATGTTGAGAAGATTATGTGAAAGAAACTATGAGAGCATGATGAATTTTGTTCTTTGGCATCCTTTGTTTTCTGTTCTTCGTTTTCTTTTTGTGCCCTACTTTGTGAATTGGCGAGCCCTGAATATAATCAAAGGCCTGTCTACCTACTCTGGTAGTGCAGCTTTACATAGATTTAGAAGGCTGTGGTTGACTCTCATTTGGAGTGTTTAAAATTTATCTCTTGTGAGATAAAGGCTATGTCATCTTATATATCTATATGTACATATATGTGTGTGCATACATGTATGTACACACACACACACACACACACACACACACA
>JACYFF010031956.1:15810808-15838792 GCA_017589665.1 Selenicereus undatus | reverse complement strand
CACACACACACACACACACACACACACACACACCCGCCCGCGAGCCCGCAGACACGCGCACACACGTATACATATATTTGTGTGTATATATATATTTATTTGTGTGTGTGTGTGTGTGTGTGTGTATGTGTGTGTGTTGATAGTTGGTGCAGCTCTCTTTGAACTAATCAAAGGTTAACTCAGATTTTGGTTGCGTGAAATTAGGAGCGTTCACATAAAGGTTTGCATTTAGCCTTTTTCTTTGGGAGTGGGGGATTACTAGGTGAGCTTATATAAATCATGACTTCAACTTCAGTAGAGTTTTTAATTTTTTTGCAATTCTCTGTGGATTTCTCAGCATGCTAAGCATTAAATTCTTGAGTTGTACTATCAACTATAGCTAACATTAATTGCTGATATTTCTGAGAATTTATAATTTGCTGCTTATAATGAGATTTCAGATATAAATCCCATGCAACAAGTTCCTGCTATAGTTGACGGACGATTTAAGCTGTTTGAAAGGTGAGTTCTCTCTTGGACTATGATCCTTTGAGGCTAGTAGTTCCTATCTCTTTTTAGATTGCTCGTCCTCTTTTTCTCTGTATCTTTGGTTGTATATTCTTGTATATCTTGATTAGGAAGCCTCCCCCCACCCCCCGCCCCGCTCCCGGGGGGGCTTTCTTAGGGCTCAATGAGTAGAAAAAGTTCTAATTTAGCAGTTTATTGGCTTCTAAGCTAAGCAAAAAAGAAAACAAAAGACATGAAAAAAGAAAGTGGAATTAGTCTTTCCCGTATTTGGTATATAAGACATAAGAATGACTGAAAGAAAACAGCCGTACCTCTGTCCATGCTTTCATTTGGCGAAGCTGATGAGAAAGGAACAACACATGCTTTTCCATTTTCTAAGCGTTAATTTGTAACCAAGTCCTGCTGTTGCAGCAGAAAGGGTGCTTTATTGAGGAATCTTCTTGGGTCTTGTGAATGCCTTTTCTTTCTTTTCCTCACCCACTTGAGATTTATCTACAACGAACACTAGAAGGTTGTCCAATTCCTTTTGCTGCCTTTCTTTCTCTACCACGTCCTTTCTACCATGTAGGCTGTTCATCTAACATTAGTGAATAGCAGGATGTCTCGCAAATTAGGTCAAACGTTGTTTCATTAATTGTTCTAGAAGTCATGCAATGTGCAGGAGCTTTGTTCTACTTCAGCGTCAAATCTTTTACTAGCCAAAAATTCAGAGGAAGGAAGGGGAGTTTATCCCCCCCCTCCCCCAAAAAGAAACACTCCACATGCTCAGGTCTTTTATTTTTCAAATAAGTTTGATCCTGGAAGTCTGATTCCCTCAAGGCAAGCTTCTTGTGACAAACAGTTTGCAAGCTCTCACAGAGCTTGATTTTAGGAAGTAGATGTGATCTAGCTGCTTATACTCTTCCGTAAATGGTCAGCTGCATTGTGAATGCTGACCTTTCCTTTTCCACATACTTCATGGACATCAGCTAACTGGCTGCATTTCTAGAATTTATTTTCTTTATAAATTTTTTCTTTCTTTGCTTCTTCATGAGTTTTATCACATTACATAAATCATGTGTAGCTGTTAACTCATCAGGTAGAGTGATATTGGTGCTTATTTCCATGTTACCCTTGTCTAGTTTCTTGCTTTTTTTTTTCTTTTGTTTTGTTGGGGGGGGGGGTGTTTAAGAAGCCACAAAGGGTAATGGAACACAATTACAATATAATTTGGGGGGGGGGGGGGCACCTAATGTACCCAGGGTTTAATTTCTTTTTGTTGCCATTAATTTTTGAAGTCCATGCCCTCTTATCACTTGTATTTAGTTAATATTTCTAATGAGTTGTACTTCCCTGACTATTTGTATGGGAATATCTGCAGCCATGCAATCCTGATTTATCTTGCCTGTTCATTTCCAGGAGTTGCTGATCATTGGTGAGAACCCTTACCCCTTGTGTATGCCTATTACTTAATATGGCTTGAATGTTTCATACATTTGGCACATTCCTTCATTTACGTTTGAGTTCTATGTGATGCACTTCCCTCTGTACTCATCACATTTGTTGTTCAAGGTATCCAGCTGATGTTTCCAAGCGAACAAAAATTCATTCAGTCCTGGATTGGCATCATTCAAATCTACGCCGTGGTGCAAGTACTGCATATTTTTTCCTCTGTTTGTTCTCCCAGCTCCTTATTGACTACTGTTACATGTCCATTTGTTTCTGTTTCCCTTGTGATCATTCTGGTAGAATTGATAAATGACACTTTGATTGGAAATTTCTGAGTAGTAAGCCAAATTAGAATCAGTTAACCCAATAACCCATGGTTTATCAGTGGTGCCCTTTGCCCTAGCAGTTATCATCCTCATTTTTGTGCAGCTTAATGTCTGTTGTTGATAAGCCTAGTCCTCAAGAAACTCTGTTCTGGTTTACCCAATTCAATATGTGGAATCCTCAATACCTTTTTGATTCTGTTTCTGCTTTCTCATCTTAATTCTTCTGTTCAAGGTGTCGGCTGCTTGGCTGATGCTGGGTTTAAGGTGTATTATCGTGCTAAATTCCCTGCTATCGCATATTTATAGATATATCCATTTTGTTATTTCATAATCAACGTCATTGTGTTTTTATTGTTTGGAAAGCTGTTTTCAGCCATAAACTACTCAAGTCTACTGTAATGCCTGTTTCATTTCTTCCGAACATTTGTGTAAGGAACAAAGAGAGTGTATCATGTATCATGATATACTTTCATTTATGCTTACAGTTCAGAAATATTCTACAGGAATTATTCACTAGCATTTAGCATAATCCTGGACAGATGACTCACTTATGTGTTCCATCTGTGCTCTTGTATGGTAAGAACTCTTAAAATGCTGTGTTATGTGCAGTTCAGCTGATATTATTTTAGACTATCTCATTTTTTTGAAGCCTTTGAATATTTACTTCTTTTTATTTTTGTGTTACTTTAATTAGCATGATGACATGAGACATACAAATGCTTTTCTTGGTGTAGGAGTGTTGTTTATTAACTAGTTTTAGTATTCTTCACTTCTACTTCACAAAACCCATGGGAATTGGCTTGGAGCTAAAGGGAGGGGGATGTGACCATTTGCAGTGTTAGCAAGAATCTCAATTGGCTATTGAGTTTTACAGTACACCTGGGAAATTATTCGCTACCTTCATAAATGTGGCTTGGTGTGTCTCTTATTGTTTCTTTCCCAATTTTTGAAAGAGGACATGCAATTTGTATTATCTTTGTCACCATGCTTAAGATCAAAGCTGCACACTACGTGCTTACAGTGCTTCTCTTAGTTGCATTTAACTTATCTTTCCCTCAGAGGTGTATGGTTCAAATCTAACGAGGCATATTAGGGCAGAGGTTTCCCTGCTTATCACCATTATTCCTGTCCAGGCCCTTTCCCACTCGGTATTCATATGAGTGATGGGGCTGTTCATATGAAGATCTAAAGATGGACACTAAACATTTCTTTTGAAGCTGTATTATGTCCATGATGCATGGCAATTATTGGAAATTATAATTTACATGATGAAAACATTTTTAAAGCAAAAATCAAATTCTTATCCAACAATGGCAGCATCTTGCACATAACCCCCCCCCCCCCCCAACAAAAAAAAAAATCTGTCCGGCCCTGCCAAGCTCTCTGGTGGAAACCTGTGACATCTTTTCTCCAACCCTGCCCTTCACTCCCAGCTGCCGTTTCCCCCTTTTCACATACCCTACCCTTGATGATGCCCCTGCCAGGGTTGTTTACTTGTTGGTTGCTGCTGGCTGTTATCTTTCCCAACCCCCCTCTTTTTGCCCGTGTCCCCCCCGGGCCCCTTTGGGGCCCCCCCCCCCCCAAAAAAAAAGAAAAGAACGCCAAAAAATGCCCTGCCCTGCTCCCTCTTACCCCCCAAGATGAAATATTTTGGGAACCTTCCTGCTCTTGTTCTTGTCTGTGTCCCTCACCCTGAATAATCTTTAAGCACCTTAGCACAACTTTTTTTTAGCATCACAAGTGCCAGCAGCCAAATGTCTGCAGCTTTGCTGGAAAATCTTTAAAGGACAAGACTCCATGACACCAAAGCCTCAAATTTGGAAGGAGTGGACCCAAAGATTGAAAAAAATGAGATTAAGGTGAACCATACTGACATGGCGAGCTTTCATTCCTGGAAACTGGTGGGCAGTTGACAGGGAAGGGAAGGGAATGGGAGGGGGGAGAAAGATACTAGATTCCCTGAAATCAGCGCAAAGGTCAGTTGGGCATCAATTTCGCATTGTTTACGAAATTTCCACTAACAAATCCAAACCACACCTTTTCTTGTTTTCCCCCAGTTGAACCTCCCCCCCCCCCGGGGGTTTCTACGGGATTAATGTAGCCATTCAATCTTCTGTTCTTTGGTTGAACTTGCAGCTTGATATAATTTGTTTTGAGCATGTAAATTCTTCTATGCATCTCAGAGAGAGAGAGAGAGCGCCCCGGGGGGGGGGGGTTGTTTGCTTTCTTATTTCGTTATGATTGAATTGTTGTGTCTGTGTTTTAATTGTGGTTGAAATGTAATGTCTACATCCTAGTTGTTTGGACTATTCATTTTGCCTCAGGTATTCATACGCTCAAGTATCTGTGTGGAAACTCAAAGCTGTGGTCTCCACTCTCCAGCATGGGCATGGATGCTTGATAGCTTATTGTTTGAACCGAAACATTTGTAATCTTAAAAAAGGGGAGAGAGAGAGACCACCCGGGGGGGGGGGGGGGAGGTTTGGGGAGGGGTTTGCACTCTTATTTCGTCATGATTGAATTGTTGTGTCTATGTTTTCATTGTGGTTGAAATGTAGTGTCTACATCCTAGTTGTTCGGGCTATTCATTTTGCCTCAGGTATTCATATGCTCAAGTATCTGTGTGGAAACTCAAAGCTGTGGTCTCCAGCATGGGCATGGATAGTTGATAGCTTATTGTTTGAGCCGAAACATGTGTAATCTTCAAAAAAAGGGGCAAACCTGAACCCTATATGTAGAGTGTTACAGCAGAGTCCAATTAATGTAGGCTATATCATATTTATTATTTAACTTCTGGCATGTATGTAAAATATGCTGAGCCTGTTTTCTGGTAATGATATGTGATTTTATTTCAAAAAGGCATAATTATCGCTTTTTTCCTTCTTTACAGTGCTCTATGTTACAAATACTACATTAGCACCTGCATTGGGCTTTCCCTTGAATCTTCAAGCGGCGGCTAAAGCTGAGAAAATCTTGGATGCATCCTTGTCAAAAATAGAATCAATCTGGCTTAAAGGGAGTGGTAAGTTCTTACTGGGGAGTAATCAGCCATCTATAGCAGACCTTAGTCTTGTCTGTGAGATAATGCAGTTAGAGGTAAGAAGATCAAACTCAGGTCTTATTTTCGCTCTTTCTATTTTTCCTTTCAACCTTACTTGCTAGTTTTGGCTTATCATCATATTTTGAGTGCCGACTGCAAGTGAAATGAAGGCATCCATAAATTGGGTCTGTTTTCAGGTTTTGGATGAGAATGATCGTGCTCGGATACTCGGACCATACAGCAAGGTCCAGGAGTGGATTGAAAATACAAAGAATGCAACAAAACTTCATTTTGATGATGTTCATGGGGTCCTTTACAGAGCCAAGGTAAAGCTTCAGAAGCAAAGAGAAAATGCTCAATCCCAACGTAGCTTGAAGACTGCATTGCAATCGAAGATGTGAAGGATTGTGAGTATTGGTCGCGCAAAATGCTACAACGATCAGCTGTGTCTTTCATGAGTGCTGATGAAGATGATGTGTGTTGCAGTTTCACTTGGCGTATTACAATACAATTCTTCTCTTGGTAACACAGAGGTAATGTTAGACCTGAAGTGTGGGGTTAAAATGCTTGTAATCTTTTCATTACAAATTTACAATTGAATTTTGAAGCTTTTTGAGTCGGACCCTGATTTTGGAGTTTATTTGTATGAACTAGTAAGTGTACTGCATTAACGTAAGGACGAAACTATGACAATTTCTAGTTTCCTGCTTGTCGCTATCCAAATTTATTGTCATCCGTTGTGAATTAGAAGTAACAAACAATACTCTACGTATACAAGCAAATATAAGTAACCCTTCTTATTTTATGTATAACGTTAAATTTAAAACCTATTTCAAAATTTTATATAGTTATGGATTTTTTTTGGGGTTTTTGTTTCATAAAAATAATTATTTGATATGCTACACTCTAGAGCATAACACTAAATGTAATATAATATGCATATTTTTCTATTCAATAAACTATTAGCAATTTGTCAGAAGAGATATTATGAACATAAGAATTTGAGCTTATTTTACATATTCTGATCTTTTATGAATCCACATTTGTTCTAAATATTTGGTATTTGTTTTTGTAGCTTAAAATTACAAGGAGTATATAGCAGCTTTTTGTTTATCAAAACAAAGGTATAGCATTTCTAATTTCTCATAAATCATGATAACGGTTTGAAACGACTTACTTTTCTCAAAAAGATCCTTGTACACAGTAGAAGACCGGAAATTAATCCGTCTTATTTATCCTCCTACCAGCCATGGCGGTCAGCAGTGAGCACCGCCTTTGCTGATTTCTATTTGCTAGTAAGGGGGAAAAAATAAACGAACCTAACTAATCAACATCTGCTAAACAGACATCAGTACTCTGCTTATTTGAATTAACGAGACAGAGATAGATGACTCTGAACATATCGAATGTGCCAGCCTTCTCGGGCCGTGATTGTATTATGCAACTATTTAATTTCCTCTGTGTTGACTCTAAGAGTCAATATGTTGATTTTGATGATAACAAACAAAATAATTATATGAGTTGAAAATATATGCTCAAGTATAAGTGTACATGCTGTTCAGATCAAGAATTGGATAAAGGAAATTATTGATTTGTCAAATCATCAGGAGATAATGTGTGATTGCTTAAGGAAAAGATATGTGTGATTTTATTTGATTGATTAATTGGGAAGCCAATCAAGGAAATTATTTAGTTGATTCAAAATTTGAAATTTGAAATTTGAGGAATCAAATTAATTGATTTGTTTTGATTTTATCCTCACATAATTCTAACCCATGATACTTGCCTTGATAAAATGATATGATATGATTTGAGTCAATTTAGGCAACATTATCTCTTGATACTAAAAAAAATTCCTGCAATATTCTGTGAAGATATTATGCAGCATCATATCAACCAAAATCATGGGAAGGAAGGCAAGAGAATCAAAACAGAAACTGTTGACCATAAATCAAGGGCCTGAAATACGGTTTCAGCATACACTGGGCAGAATTTCCTTTCTTGGTGCACTTCCACGTAAGCTTATAAATAGAGGTTAAATGAAAGGGGAACAAGTATCCAAGCAAGTTGCAAGAACATTGAGCTTTATATTTGTGAATTTACTTTGAGCATTACATTGTGATCAAAAGTTGTGAGTGTATTGAGGAATTCTTTATTAATGAGTGAACTTAGGAGTTGGTGTGAAGTCACAACTCCCCCATACTTAAATCAAGAGGTTGATTTAAGTACTTGGGATCTCTAGAGTGAGGTAACTCTGAGAGATTGTGAGAGTTCATCTTAATAAGAGAAGTAGAGTGTTGAATCCTAGAATTGGATAACTTTAGGCAGGGACTTAAGCCTGATTGAGGCCCAATTTCGTTAAAATATTGTTACGCATTGTCTCGATTTAATTTCTGTATTTGCTTTCGATTCTTAAATTTAAATGTTTGCAATCACCCTATTCACCCCCTCTAGGGTTATCTGAGTCTTCACTCTCTTTCACTCAACCCTGAATTTCCCAATTCCATCCTTGACATTTCTGCAATCTTTTTGTTATTTTATTTTATTTTCTTCAGTTGGGTCCTGATGAATTTCGTTGATGCAGGCGTAATAGAATCAACTTCAGGGAGGTCAAAATTGCTGTCTCAAAGCGCCAGCATTTATCCCTGAATTCGCTGGTAATTTCACTTTTTGTTCGTTGATTTTTCGGGGTTTTTTTCTTGAAAAAAAAAATATATAGTTTTCTTTTTTCTCTGGAAATTTATTTCTAGAATCCATACTATTCTCGTGGATATGTGGATGAAATTGAACTCTAATATCTATCCCTTTCAGATTTATAATGCATATGGTGGTGGTGGTGGTTCTATTGGGCTATGTCATTTTAAATAGAATGATGATACGTGTCTTGTCCCAAGATACCCTTAAATATCGTTCCTAAAGCTGCTGATAAAACTGAGAAAGTCTTGGATGCATCCTTGTCAAAAATAGAATCAATTTGGCTTAATGGGAGTGGGAAGTTCTTACTGGGAAGTAATCGACCTTCTATAGTAGATCTTACTTACCCTTATGACATATGACACTCTGAGGACAATTCTTAGGCCATTGCCAGCTGAAGACATGCGTGTCAGTGGAAGGACCCGGGTGGGACACGCGTCTTCCTAGCCCTTGACACGCGTGTCAGAAAACAGAGGACAGAACTAGCTAGGAGTCGTTTCGTCCCGCGTTTATTTTGTTTTTGTCATTTAGTGAGGGCAAAACGATGCGTTTGGTCTGAAAGTCACGAAGCATGCGCAACGTTTTGAGGGGACCGTGGACAAAAAAAGGGAAAACGAAAATGCGTTGCTGTTTGACTAAGATTTGAATTTTTTTTTTTTAGCTATTGGGGACAGATCCATTGCCCCCAACGGATGTACTTGTTTTTTTTTTTTTTGGTGAAAGTGTCATGTAAATACCTTTAACATTTTATAATTTATCACAATTCAAATTCAAAACATCTCTTCCAAAAAAATTTTGACTTGTGAAAATTTTTGTGGGAAGAGAAGACTCAACAAAGAAGTGAAGTATTTTGTAAGTTATTTTCTTTTGGAATTTAAATGTGGTTTTGATACATGTCATGGTCTTTAAAAGGTTAATTTATTATGGATTTAGACATTTAAGTTAGAATTTTAAAATTAAATGGTAAAATAATTACATGTTAATATCACATGTTTAATGGATAATTTACATGTTTAATTCAAAACGATGGTAATTATGTTTTATAATTTTTTTACATGGATGATAGATTAACATGTTTAATTTAAAAAGAGGCTAGTAGTATATGTTTATAATTTGTTTACATATGTTTTGATAACATCTTTAATTTAAAATTTAATTAAGTAGTTTCAATAGATGAATTTGTTTAATAACATGTTTATATGTTTAATATATATGTAATATATTCTAAAAGATAATCTAATTTGTTTACATGTTTAATATGAAGATTTGAGTTAGTTTAAATTTAATTGGCTAGTTTCAATATATGAAATTGTTAGAATGAAAAATTGGCACTTACATGTTTATAACTAATAGATAATCTAATTTGTTTACATGTTTAAGTGAGTAGTTGAAATTTATAAATCTATAACTTCATAAATAAGTTTGCACATGTTAGGAAAATTAATATTTTGTTTCACATATTTAGTTGTTGTTTTGTATGGTTAATCTTAGTTATATTTATTTATGTTTAATTTAAAAAGAGGTTAGTAGTATATGTTTATAATTTGTTTACATTTATTTTGATAACATGTTTAATTTGAAATTTAATTGAGTAGTTTCAATATATGAATTTGTTAAGTAACATGTTTATATGTTTAATATATATGTATATATATATTCTAGAAGATAATCTAATTTGTTTACATGTTTAATATGAAGATTTGAGTTAGTTTAAATTTAATTAGCTAATCAATATATGAATTGTTAGGATGAAAAATTGGTACTTACATGTTTATAACTAATAGATAATCTAATTTGTTTACATGTTTAAGTGAGTAGTTGAAATTTAGAAATCTAACTTCATAAATAAGTTTGGACATGTTAGGAAATTTAATATTTTGTTTCACATATTTAGTTGTTTTATATGGTTAATCTTAGTTATATTTAGTTGTTTTATATGGTTAATATAATATAAATTGATGTTGGGAACTAATGCGAAGTTGGAAATTGTTACAATATATTTATCTTCTTAGGTAATTTGTTTGATATTTGTAATCTTAGATAAACATTTTTTTGTACGTGCATGTTGAATTAATGTTAACATAGTATCTTTCAATTATTACCATAATATGTTAAATCACATGCTTAGTTTAAAGTAGTTTAAATGTAAACTCACATGCTTGGTTTTAAATAATTTAAATGTTAAATTAGTATTCTTTTAACTTGGTTTGAATGTGTGATGGAAAATTTTGTAATTTGAATTAGTTGAAATTTAATTGAGTAATTAGAAGGAAAAATTGTTTACTATATGTAGGTGAACATAAAATGGACCCAAATGACGTACAATCATTCATATACTTACTTACCGCGGACAAGTCACAATGGGAAACTGGGAATACTTCAAAGCTTTCCCCGCGCCTTCCAAATTGATAAGATTACCTACCACCGCATAACCCCCCACATTATTTCCAACAATACCTCCCAAATTGGCAACATTGCCCACTACTTCAAAACACCCTACTTCAAAGTTTCAGCTACGGATCAATGTCCCGACCATGTTAACCACCCCAACCTCCTCGTACGACCTCATCAACTCCTCGTCCTCCACCTAGGAATAACCCCACCAACAAGGAATGTGGTATAGTGCCCCCCAAGTGGACATTAGAGGAGGATCGACGCTTGGTGAAGTAATGGATTAATGTAAGCACAAATCCCATCACCGGGGTGAATCAGAAGTTAGCAGGTTTTTGGACTAAGGCGGCCTACACCTTCAACTAGCACACTCATGATGGGGCTACAAAGAGAACGGGAAATGTTTGCAATGCCCGTTGGAATCGAGCCGCTCCATATTAGTGTCCAAATGGTGCGCTTGTGTGGCTCAGGCATAATGAGCAAACCCAAGTGAAGCAAATGAGGACGACATTATACAAAAGGCCCAAGATCTTTATGCTCCTATGGTGGGCAAAACCTTTGATCTCGTGCATTGGTGGGTGTTATTGAAGGATCAGCCTAAATAGGAGACCTTTTGCGATCAATCTGTAGAAGCATCTTCCAAACAGTTGAGAGTGAATGAGGTGGGGATGTACTCTAAGAGTGACACTCCTAGCACCCATGGCACCCCCGCAACTCTTGCCAGTGAACATACACAAACTGAAGAAGTTGGTGAGCTTATCCACCCTATTGGAAAAAAAGCTGCTAAGAGAAAGGCGAAGGAGCAAGTCATAGACCCGATGTTAGATCTACTGACCAAAGAGATGTCAATTTTAGGGGTAACAAATGTGAAGAATAGCACCATGTTTGAATGGTATGTCCTAGCGTAAGAGAAATAGGCAGATGCAGCAATGAAAGCTGTTGAGTTAAGAGATCAACATCAATCCTTCAAAGAAATGGAGCATCGACTTAAGGAGATGAAGTACGAGGATCGAATTTTGAGAATGAACATTGCTAAGATGTGTCCTAAAGATTAAGCTCGATATGACTCAATTCAAGAAGAAATTAGGAATCGCTATCGCTAAAAGTCATCTTCTTATAAGTTTGACCCTTCTTTAGATTGAAACCTGTGTTGTAGTTTAACGAACTGGTTGCTATGATACATTTATGGTGTTTTCAGTTGTGTTTTGTTGAAATGTTAGTTGTATTGGAAACCCTTTTATTTGTGTAATGAAATATTTATTTCTAAGTTTTTGCATTGATGTGTAAATTCCCAATTAGTTATTTCAAAATTTTAATTTTTTATGTTAAATGGTTGATTTCCTAATATATGTAATTCTATATTTAGCCTACATTTGTAACTTTATTTTTATATGTATAGGTACTCCACAATGACTGAGTCATCAATCTCATCTATTTCGTCATCCTCAACAGATAGTTTGAGCTTCATCCTAGAAGAATCTAGTGATGATTCATCGATATTGGAAAGTATTGTCAATAATGAAACAGGCTTGAAGATGTTAGAGTTAGCTGTGAAGATTAGACAAATTAGACAACAGAATAGAGCTTTATCATCATCACGGAGACCAAGAAAGAAGAAAAGATTTATAAAGAGAGATAGACAAGAAGCACATGATCGTCTCTACAAAGACTACTTCGCCGAAGATCCAGTCTACAATGAAACCCATTTTCGGCGTAGATTTCGAATGCGAAAGCACGTGTTCCTTTGCATAGTTGATGCCCTCAGGAGTCACTTTGAGTACTTTCGGTTGAGGTATGATGGTCTCGGTAGGCGTGGGCTATCGCCGCTCACCAAGTGCACTGCAGTCGTGTGAATGTTGGCTTATGGTATATCGGCAGATTGTGTCGATTAGTACTTAAAGATTGGTGAAAGCATAGCTATGGAGTGCATGAAAAATTTTGCCGCATGGGTCATTCAAGTGTTTGGGGAAGAGTATTTAAGAAAAACAACCCAAGCTGATGTTGACTATTTATTACAAGTGGCAGAAGCCTACGACTTTTCAGGTATGTTAGGAAGCATTGACTGTATGCACTGGGAATGGAAAAACTGTCCGTCAGGTTGGAAAGGAGTGTTTGCAAAAGGGATATATAAAGTCCCCACTTTGATTCTTGAAGCAATTGCTTCTTGTGACCTTTGTATATGGCTTGCATTCTTTGGGTGCCCGGGAAGCCTCAACGATTTAAACAACCTTCACCGATTCGATGTTTTCCAAGAGGTGTATGAGGATCGGGCTCCAAAATGCGAATATGTCGTCAATGGTCGCAAGTACAATATTAGATACTTTTTATCTGACGGTATTTATCCCAGATGGGCGACACCATCGTGAAAACTATCCCCCTTCCTCAAGGAGCCAAAGCAAAATTTTTCGTTGAGCATCAAGAGTCTGTTAGAAAGGATGTGGAGAGAGCATTTGGGGTTCTATAAGTTTGCTTTGGCATCATTCGTGGCCCTGCTCAAACCATATATGGACAAGGCTAAATTGGGTATGATAATGAAGACATATGTCATACTCAATAACATGATCGTCAAGGACGAGTGTGATTCATATGACCTTGCTTTTGAATATGAAGATGTGTAGGACAACATCCCGCGACCTAATGTCCAATGGGACCATCATCCATGCTATGCAGCCTACTTTCGTAGAGTAGTAAATGTTCATGGCCCAGAGTTACATATACGTCTCCAATCAGACTTAGCTGAAGAACTATAAAATCGGCATACGAAGCGACAAAGATTGCAAACGTAGTCGTTATGTGTTATTTGTCTATCCTTTGCATTGTATTTTTTTTAAATAGTTGAACGTTCGTGTTGTTTTTTTAAAATTGTTGAATCTTCTTATTATACTTTTTTTTAATATCGATAATTCATATTGTTTTTGTTTTATAATTGAATTGTACTTTCTATTCTATCTTCTTTCGCTTGTTAACCAATGCAAATTAAGTTGTCAATTTTTCAAAAATTTCAAATAAAATTAGCCATTTTTATGATAAAAAAATTATTCCGTAATTCCGAAAATTAAAAAACATTCGTACAAGTTATAAAATGTAAAATACAAACGCAAAATTAAAAATATAAGTAATAAAATATGTTTAATTGTGGCCCCCATGATAAATATTTAATTTAATTGTGCTTGAATAAGTTCCATTGGCTGGGAAATTGAATAGAATGCAAGATCAAAATTGTGGAACTTCTGCTGACGTGGCAGGCCTGAGTTCCAATTTTTGGAACTCAGGCCGGGAATGCCCTTACATCGAGGAACTCACAAACAAAATAGGTGAACGCTCACAAATACTTCTCACAACTTCATTTGATTTCATGAAAGTCTAACTCCTCAACATGTAATAGGTAGTTTAGATAGAGAACAAGAGAAGAGACATAAAACAATAAGGAAACTAAAAGATAACACTCTCACAAAGATATTATTTTCTAGTTAAAAAGATAACTAAAAAATAATTTATTCTTAAAACATAAACTACGAAATTAATGAAATATCAAAATACTTTGCATATATTGACATTAAGATAGATTAATATCTTGTTATTTCTCCTTTATCTTTTTCCCGCATCATATTCTCCTAGTTGGGAAAAAAAAAACTCATCATTGAGTTTTATACGAGGAAGAATGAAGAAAACCAAGCAAAAAACCATCTCCACTTCGTTAGACATATGAGAAAATTGTAATTGTGCAGCTTCTCCCAGAAAGGTAAGAATCAAATTAGTAGATATAGCTTCTTGTCAACTAGAAGTTCATTAGTGATAAATAAATTAATGTGCTCACTTTCTAGTCTTGATAGCTCCACACACTTAAGTTTTGGATACCAAAATTAAAAATCCCCATAATTAGGCAATGGCTTGCATTTAGATGTGGCTTTTAGACATTGATCATGTGTGGAAACATGTTTACATTCAACACTTTCTACACATTCTCTTAGATAATGGTCACTTTGAACTTCTTTAACTTCCTTCTCCTTTCTGGGCATAATTTCTTCTATAGATGAAATGATTTTTTATATTGGAATCCGAGATGTACATGTCTCCACATATGATCTTTGGAAGATGATGGGAGAGTTGGAAATTGAGTATCAACATTTAAGAGTTGACTTGAAAGTTCTCGCTCCAATAATTAGGCAACTTTGAACCTCACCATAGTAACAACATTACTTGACTATGAGCAGCAACAGAAGAAGGCGAGAAAAGTGACCGACGGTGGTAGAAGACCACTAGTAAGGGGTCTCAGCCTTCACTGATGGTGGAATAAGGCACAAGATCTTGTAATTACCAATGATTTTCAAGAATTCATGACTAGATTTCCAAAGATGACTTAGATCAAGCAATTGACTCTCGAATGGGTATGAATTCCTTCAATTAGGTTGGCATTTAGGGGCGAAATATACAGGGAATTGGAGGGATGAAGTCAATTTTGGGAGATCTAGGTGGATCAAGGAGAATTTGTGGTTCTAGGGTTTCAGCAATTTGCAGATTAGGGTGACGGTTTCACGAGTGGCTGAGCAATCAGCTGAACCAAGTTTTGATGTCACTCACCTCAATTGACTTGGGGTTTTGGGACGAAATTCGGTGGGCAATCAAGGGCTAAGCTCAATTTTGATTGGACTTTGATGGATCAAGGGTGAATTATGGATGCTAGGGTCAAGAATTGGGGTAAGTCAAAAATTAAGGTTTGCGAATTAGGGTTTTAGAGTTCCGGTGAACAACTAGCGCGAGGAAGGTTTGGAGGTGGTTGGCCAAAGGAATATGGCCGATGGGTGCTAGTCATTGGTGGCAGGCGATGCATTTTAATGGTGGTTTGAGGGCTTTGTCTATTAGGGCTAGAGTTTTTTTGTGCCTCCCTTGGAAATAGTCAAACTTAACTAAAAACTTAACTATAGAAACTCAGCAGTGACTAGAATTGAAAAGCTCCGACAACAAATTTGATGTATGGCACTTGGATACCAAAATTTGATGTAGGAAGCCTTGAGAGCAGTTCATACACCAAGAAACTCATACACAAAATAGGAGAGCACTCACAAATACTTCTCACAATTTAATTTGATTTCATTCAAGTTTGATTCCTCAATACATAATGGAGAGTTTAAATAGAGAACAAGAGAATAGACCTAAAAATAATGAGGAGACTAAAAGATAACACTATCACAAAGATATTATATTCTAGCTAACAAAATAACCAAAAGGTAATATATTCCTAAAACATAAACTACGAAGATAACAAAATATCAAAATATTTCACATATACCAACATTAAGATATACTCATATATTTTTATTTCTCTTTTATCCTTATCCTGCATGACCTTGTTTGTGAGATAACACAATTAGAGGTAAAAAAAATTAAATCCAGGTCCAAGTTTTTCTCTCTCTATTTCCTTTTTTTTGGGGTAATAATAAATGTATTATATTATCAAACTGAAAAAGATTTGCTCATCCATATGATCCTAAAGGGAGATTAGAGATCAAGCCTTTAGGAGATAATAGAAGACAAAAATTCTTTACACCTATTTTTAGTTCTCATACAAAGAAATTTTAATATCATATCTAGGGTTTGTTTTTTTTCATCCCTCGATTATATCCTGTATGACTCAGCATCTACTAGAGAATAGTTTGGCATTTCTTTAAATCCATATACTATAGGCAACTGCTGAAAGTGTTAAGTTGTACACTTTCCTTTGCATGTCCGCCCTATATAGTCTTCATGTCTGCCTCATGTGCTTCAGTTTATAAACATAGTTGTTGAAACCATAGAAAGTAGTGACTCCCTCTAGGATTAATGAACTAACATGGCATGATTTTAAAAAAATGTTCACGACTTTCTTGCTGAGTCAAACAGAGGACATAGTGTAAGCTTGGCACGAATATAATTTTGTGAAGCGTGTCCTTGGTGGATAGTCTGCCCAACCAGCCCTCCTTAAGCAGAAAGCTTGTTTTGGAATGTTATACTTGCTAGATGATTTTGAGCTTCAAGCAACTTTGGTAGGGTGCCTTGAATCCAACTGTAGCCACTCGATATAGTACATTGCCCATGTTTGTTAAATCTTCATTGGTCTCCATCAAAACCCAAGGCAAATGAACCCTTAGGACTCATCAGTTTTGTTCGGAACCATGATGAGTTCAAAATAGATGGTGCCTACCAAAAATTATTCTCCTTAAGATAGACTTCATCAACCCATTTAACCCATAGACACTCTTTGTTAGTAGCAACAAACCAAATGTATTTGGCAGCAGTAGCTTTTCCAAAATGTACAACTTTTTGTCGCAAGTCCTCCCTTCTTCTTTGGCAGACAAAGTGTATTCCAAGTCACTGATGAAACCTTCTTATACTCCTGGGATTGACTTCGTAGAAAACTCCTACAAACCCTCTTAATGTTGTTGACAATTGTGCTTGGTAGGATAAATAGAGTGGTCCAATAGGTACACATAGAGAACAATGCAAAATTTATCAATTGAAGCCTCCCAGCATAAGATAAGTGCCTTGTACTCGATCTTCCAATTCTACTGGCAATCTTTTCAACTAAAGCATCACATTGAGTAATGGACCATTTTCTTGGGGTTAAGGGAACTCCTAAGTACTTGACAGAAAATTTCCTTCTTTGAAGCCTGTCAGAGTAAGGATTTCTCTTTTAGATTGCTTAGAATTACCAGCAATAAAGACTTCATATTTATGATGATTAGCCTATAAAGCAGTAACACTAAAGGAGTGACGTAAAACCTCCATAATTAGGTAAATTGTAGGGATATGGGCATATAATCATCAAATCATTAGCAAAGCAAAGGTTAATGAGTCTGAGCGTCTTGTATAAAAGGTGGTATTAATAAACCTCAATTTTGATTAATCCCTTTTCCCCTTTTTGGTTCTTTCCCCCTATTTCTCCTTTGATTTAGAGGAATTTGAGCAAGTTTTGCATCCTTTAACGTCGCTGACTTGTTTAATCCCCTTTCTGACTTTTTGCAGGTATTTTTCGAGTTATTTAAGGAAGAAGGGCGGCTAGTACATGGAAAAAGGCAATGCGAGAGTACAGATTGGTCGTGCGAAGGCCCGAGGGGAGCAAGGGAGCAAGAAAAAGTAAAAATTCAAGGAATAGGACAGGCGACGACCATTGCATAGTCGATGTCCTGGCCGTCTCCTGGTTGCAGGAAGTGCTCTTAAAACAGGAGCTGGCTACGGCTAGTCGTCATGTATGCGCCTGACCGTCACTAGGCCATCTTCAGGTCGTCGCCTGGACAACAACCGCCACCCTTTCCATAGTTTTTAGCCTATAAATACACCGTTTTGCCTAATTTTTGGGTTATTGCTTAGTTTCTCTCTTAAAAAAGCACCTTAAACACTTTCCAGGGTTGATTTATGGTTAAGGCAAAATTAGTGTTCTTGAAATATTGTTGATTGAAGATTTTGAAGATTTTCATTCTCGATTCCATTAATCGAAGTTTGTTCTTCTTTCTCTCTCTTTTACTCTTACTTGGTTTTGCTTAGTTTGTTTGATCATGCTTGGTTATGATTGTTGGATTGTTATAATGATGATTAGTGAGTAGTTTTTCTCAACTTGGGTTGGGGATTAGGAGTTAGGATGGCATAATAAGCTTGGTGTGGTCTTGTCTTGCTTTAATTTTTAAGTTATTTAGAGGTCTCATTCTCTACCGACCAAGTGTTCGATGAAATGTCCGAAAGGTCATCCCATCCAATACTTAGGACAAATAACCACACCGAGAGGTGGGTATTTATCCTATATGGATAGAAGAAGAGAGAACAAGCATTGGGTATGAAAATAACCCAAAGCCTTGTTAGATGCAAGTTGGTCCTCTCTAACCTTGACCTTCGAGTCCCCATGAAAATAGGTGGGCTTACGGATTAAGGTTACCTTTACTTTCCAAAAGGAGGTTTGGGCGACCCTAAACAAACCAATCAACTCCTTATGATCACTCGTGAATTGGCTAAGTTCGAGAACTTATGCCTAGCATAAGTAGCCACTAGCGACTAATCCCCCGACCCAAGTCCTTTTTCCAATTGAGTTTTTAGATCACAATATTGACTAGTCTTTGTTTCCTTCTCTCTCAAACTTACTCATCGCCTCGCTAGATTCAATCTAACACTAAGTTAGGTAACTTAAGTCTTGTTCTCAGTGGACAACACCCCAAGTACACGGTGATAAGCCATTCACTTGCGGCATAAATTTTAAAGCTTATTTCCCATTGAGCAACAAGTTGGTGATTTTCAATATCAAGGTTTACTTAAGCATTCGAGGTTAGGCCTTTAGAAAATCCAAAAAAATTAAAAAAATTAAAAATTTCAAAAAAAAAATCGAAATGGCTATTTTCCATTTACTTCAATTCGAGTATGAGCTTTTTTTGGCAATACTTAGATTGAATGATTATCGTGCTCAATATATGCATTTCACATATGAAAAATGGGAAATATGTAATGTTTTGCTTGACGGGATAACACATGAGACCCAAGCCACCCTTAAGTCCCTGTGTTATGGTGGTATGTGCTCTTTGGACGTTGATGATATGTGGGACTTGTTTGAGTCTTTGGCTTGGTATCAATGGTACCATGAGAATGCCAGTGAGCCTTTTGTGTGCCTTTCCCCCAATTCCTATGATTTGCACCCTTATTCTCCTCTTGTGTGCTCTTATTGTCAATCTTTTGACCATGATGCGAATTCTTGTCCATATTATGATATTTCTAATGCATGCTATGCAAAACTTAATGTTGCAATGGAGACAATGAATGAGTGATACAAGTGTTTTGTTACTGAGATAAGGAAGTGTGGCCTATTACATGGAACCGACCCTAGTCCATCTTCTCCAAGACTTGAGGTTGGTCTCTATGATGATTATGAGTCTTCTATTCCCTTAGAGCCTAATTTTGTGGTTGATTCACCTTTGTTCTAGAGGAAGTGATTGATCCTCCTTTGCCTTCTTTACCATTCGTCACTTCATCCTTGTATAGCACACCTAGAAACACTATTGAAGGTATCTTGAGCTTACCTGTTTATCCTCTCCCTTTAGCTTAGTGTACGAGGTTAGAGATGGGTAAGTCCCCTAGGAGTGTTGCTATTTGTGTTGAGGATGATTGACTTTATTGGTCGGGTGATATTGCATTGTTAGTGCCTTTTTTTGAGGAGTTACATAGTGATGATGTGAGGGTTGGTGCTGCTCCTAGCATTGAGCATATTGATCCCATTTGCACTGAGTCACTTGACTTTACCCCTATTTTATCCCTTCCTTCCCACCAACCCCTTTCAATTGCATGCATTTCATGAGTTCTTAAGCGACATTAGAGGGAATAATCCCTCATTGGACCCTTATTGTGCATACCTAGAGGATATGCCTAGGAAGATCATGTGGAGTACTTTCTTTGATCATGCTTTTAATTTTTCCATGGCATTTGATAAGTGTAAGAGGACACTAATTAGCTTTGCTTCTTTCTTTTTTGTGTTCTCTTACTTACATCACTTTGAGATGCATGCACAGGCACATGATAAGCTTCTGAGAGCGTTGACTGCATTCAGGTTGCAGACTCGACTCTTGAGAGAGGAGGAGTGGCTAATACTCCTTAAGCCTCCACAGCATCTTCTTAGAGATGTATAGTTTGGGTACAATTAGTACTCAACCTAGTATAATCATTCTAGCTCTTCGCCGCTTCTTTTTATTGTCTTTCGTTTTGTTTCTAGTTGTGGACATTAGGTTGTGTTTTTGTTGGTGATCATTTTGAAGTGACATTTGGGATATTCTGGAGCCGATTCATGGCTATGATCACCTTTGTATGCCTTTTTGTTCATAATTGTGTTTTGTTCTCAGTTGTGTTATTAGATTTGTATATATTCATTTTTGGTGGTATTAGTTTTGTATATATGTGTGGTCTTATTGTCAATTGGGTGAGGTTATGTTTTTGGGTGAGTGTGTTAGCTTGTGTACATCTGTGTTTTGTTTTGTTTGGTATTTTGCGTGTTTTTGTGGTTGTTGTGACTCGTCGACTCCTAATGAGGACATTGTGAGGTTTAGGTGTGGGGGTGAGAGTCATGTGCCCTTCGTCCATATTTTTGTGAAAATTTTTAATTTCCACATAGTTTTTTTTTCTTCTTGGCTTTGGGGAACTTTTGTGCCTTTATCATTGGTTTTCATTCTTTGATAGCTTGGCTGCTAGCTTGTATGTAGGTTGAATATGCATGATAGAATACTTGTCTACAATGTGCCATTCTCTCATAATAACCCCATTTCACATGTGCGTTTTGCACTTATGTTGTACACTTAACCATTGACTTTTGGTGTTAATTGCTGAAATTTGGGTTTAGGGAGATTCTACTTGGTTAATTGACTTCCAATTTTGGCTTCATTATGAGAAAAAGAAAAAAAAAAGAGAAAAGCATGATACAAAAGTGAGCTTAACCCCAGTACCTCTATTTGGGCTTGAATAAGTGTTTTGCACATGCAAATAAAACTCCTAAATAGGGAAGAAGTCTGCATATGTACTAAGTTGTTCCTCTAGGAGTTTAAGGCCTAATAAGTCAAGAATTACCCACCCGGTCGAAGGAGCATAAGGAGAAAAGCATGGAAAAAAAGAAGAAAGAAAAAAAAAATAGCAAAAATAAAGGCAGTCATAAGCCTAGCATTAAAAGTCAATACACTTTGCATGGAACACCAAGGTGTGCAAATCGTGTCACTGTATTGCGTGTGGTGAAAAATGGGAGCCAACATGCATTAATAGCCTATGTGTGTCTTGAATGTATGTTTTGCTTGTATATGGCTTAGTAGTTAGGTTGCTAGGTTAATAAAATCAATCTAAATGTGTATGTATTTTCCCTTTTACCTTGCATGTATGCTTTGCTTTTGAAAAAAATAATCTAAAAATATTTCAAAGATTTTGTGGGTATATCTTCTGCAAAGCCTCATGATACCTCACTCGTCCACTTAGGGGAACCAAGGGATTCAAAGGCTTGTTGCATACGCTAACAGCAACCGTGATTCCTAAGAAAGTGAATTAGGTTCCTAGGGTATTTTTTCTTTTGTTTTTGCTCGAGGACGAGCAAAAGATTGGTGTGGGGGTATTTGTTCGATACTAAATTGTCATATTTTACATGCCGCTATCACCTAATTTTAGCTCTTATATTAATATAATCTTTAGGATTTTTACTTGTTTTGTTTACTTTTGTAGGTAGTAAGTTCAATCGAGTAAATACCACAAAAAAGAGCGAAGACGGAGCAAGAAAACTAGGAAGAATGCAAAGGATGAGGTGACGGGAGTCGTAGCCACCACCCCCAACCGTCGCCACCCTGCAGGTGGTTGGTTAGGGGTTGACGACGGGCGGCTGTCCTGTTTGCGACCGACTATCTTGGTGGCGATGGTCGTCGCCAGTTGTTGCTTTGTTCGCCTATTTTTCCCTCGGCTTGATTCCCTTTTTAAGGGCGTTCTTCGAAGCTTTTTGGGGGTTTCTTTTAGAGATTTTTAGGCTAGTTTTAGATTAGATTTAGCCAATAAAAATCCCAATAAGGGAAAGTTACATTAGGGAGATTAGATTGTATTTTGGTTGCTTTGGATTCAAGATTGAGGATTTTCATTCAAGCCATTCAAGAATAAGTTTTCTCTTCTCGCTTTCTCTTTCTCTTTCATATTTTGTTCTTCCCTATTTCATTTGAGCATGCTAGTTTAGATATGTTTTGTTTAAATGTTTAGTTTTTATTGTTAATCCATGTTAGATCACCTTGTTAGATTAGATTGGTTTCATCCTTTCTTCTCTCTAGTTCATGTTTGCTAGTATAGTTTTGGTTTGATTTCATGGCTTTCTTGAGATTATTAGTAGCTAGATTTTGTTGGCTTAGATTGTGATTAGCCTCTTAATAGTTAATTAGTCTTAAATTAGGTCTAACTACACCCAAAATATGTCTTAAATTTAGAATTTTCTCTCATTGCCCGCCAAGTATTTGATGAAATGCTTGAGAGAGCTTTCATTCATATTTTTAGGCGATCGCCTCATGCGGAGAGATGAGGTTCATTAGCTAGTGTGGAGAAGAGGATAGCTGGAATTTGGACATGAAAATAATCTAATCCTAGCTAGGTCCGAGGGTTGCTAATCTCATTGTCTAATTAGGCTAATCCCATGAAAATAGGTGGTTAGACTTATTAGACTAACTCATGACCATTGAAAGAGGGCATGGGTGCTCTTCATTGGTGCAGCCAACCATCTCCAGTTGTCAGTATAGGTTTGGTAGGTTAGAACTTGCCCTAATTGCTTGGTTAGTCAATTGGCAAAATCGCAACTCCAAGCCTATTTTCGTGTGTTTTAGTTTACCTCATCTTTCTTTCCTTTTCACTTAGCCTAGCTTGAACCACTTGAGCTAATCCCGGTACTTGAAATCCAACTCCCAGTGGACGACACCCCAAGTATTCGATGATAGGCCTTGCACTTGGGGTTACAAATTTAAAGCTGAAATCCCACAGAACAGGTATCTAAATTGGGGTTGAATGGCCTTGAAGGCCAATGTTACAACAGCACCACCTCCTACCGTGGGTCCCGCTTTCACGGAATCTGAGGAGATTCAAATGTAGGCAACTTTACATCTACATATATCTCAGCCCCTAGAGCGGCTGATTCCAAGAGACCCACAAAAAAAGTATTTTGCGGAACCATCTTAAAGAAGAAACTAAAGATAGGTAGCATGCAATGAACAAAGAAAATACTAATAAAACTGATGACAATAACTAAATAAAACGTAAGTACAACATCCTAGGGGAAAGTATTATGCCTTAGCAAACAACAAAAGAATAATATCATCTCTGCCCTGATGAAATTACTATCTACATACAAACATGACAACCGAAAAAAGAAAAAAAAAATCCAGTAACACACAATGACATATCCTACCCTACGATAACCCAAGAGTAGCTACTAAGCTATCTCTCTATGCTCTCAGACCTTAATCTTATCCCGCCACATTCTTCTATCTTATGCCATGTCCTCCGTCAACCCTAAAACTTTTAATTCCTGTCTAATCACCTCATTCAAGCTCTTCTTTAAAGGCCAATGCTAATCCTCTAAAATCTCCCTGAAGGCCGATGTTCTACTCAGATATTCCATGGTCAATACCAAGATGTGGGGAAAAACAAGATCCCCTTGCCGCAATCCCTTCGTTCGAGCAAATCTAGCATGGGTTTTACCATTAATAGTCAATGTGAAACTGCTGGTGGAAATGAGCGCCATAATTCATTCAATAAACTTTAGGGGGAAGTGAAGCTTCTTCATCAAATCCTCTAAGAAATGGAGTCAGAAGCCTTCCTAAGATTAATTTTGAGGAGGCAATGAGGGGTTACCTGCTCACTCTTTTTATAAACGAAGCAAATCTTGGCGTATCATGATATCATGGCCTATATGTCTACCTTCAATAAACGTTGGCTGGTTGTCTTGGACTAGGAAAGGAACAACAGTCTTCAACCTCTTACAAATCATTTTGAGCAATGCACTTGTACAGAGTATTACAACATGCAATAGGTCTGTAATCACTAGATATTGCAGGGTTAGTTTTGCAAGGCAGTCTGAATTTTCAATAGGTCATCCTTTGCCTTAGCAAACTCAATCCTGGCATCTCTCACACTAACTCTATTAAGTTTCCTCAGAGGTTGATGAAGATTTTGCAGTTTCCTTGATACCTGAAACATTTTGCTCCTTTGCACATGTTATTGCCAAGTAGATTTTATAATATCAATAAAGCTAGGATCATAAGTCAACATGTCAAAGAACTTGAAAGGGCATGTTCTTAATATAGCCATCTCAAAGAATTTCACCAAGCCAGGCAAGGGTCTGAGGTTTCCGCTTCCGTGAGCATAGTTTCAGCCTCAGGAAACGTAGGCCGTTCACAAGGAATCTATCAAGCTTGGAACAGATTTTGTCACCATAATCTTGTTTAGTAGTCCACATATCCTGGAGCCCTTCCACTTCATACCATGCAAGCCATGCAGCTTGAGTGCAATCATGAAAAATCCCTAGTATTACTCGAAGTGACAGGAAGCCCACCTATCTTATCATCCAACTAAAAAAGATGGTTAAAATCCCATAGAAGGATCCAAGGTTCATGAATTTGCCCAGCCAAACCAATACTAAAAGTCCATAATATTCTCCTTTCCTTTTCATCATTTAAATCATAAACTGCAGTCAAGTAGAACTTCCTCCTTGAAAAAAATATGTTGTACACAACAATGTATGCCCTGATCAAGAGCAGAAATAAACTGAACAGTAAATTCAATATTCTTCCAAATAAGCCAAACTTTCCCTCTTTCATGGTGATCGTAGATTTTGAAAAATATGAGACCCGACTTTGGTTTCAGTTAGTCAAGCTAATCCCACTTTATGGAGTCTACAAAAATCTAGCGAAGGCTTTTGTTTATTAGCGGAATTCATTCCCCTTATGTTCCAGTAGGCCAGATTATCCACTGGGGCCAATAATGGGATTACCAACATTTGTCATTACTGTACCATCATCATGCTCCTGAAACTAGCATTCCATGTCTTCCATTTAATGTCTTGTAGATTCCAGTGGGGAGAGGTTATTGACATGAGTTGTTGGCTTAGGTTGTGGTTATCTCGGTGAATTAGTAGGAATTGTAGTCCAGCCTTCCCCAGTCGGGGCTCTTTCATGATTGGTTGCACAGGCTGAGGGGGTTGGGTAGGCTTGATCTTGCAATTTGCAATCGCATTTCCAATACTTGTTACATTTGTCACATAAAGTGGATTTCCGCTCAAACACAGCCTCTTTCTGCATGAGTAAATCCTTCTCATTCTCAAAGAAGACATTCAGGAACTTGTGGTTGAATTTGTACTTCAATAAGAATCCAAGCAAAGCTAACTATATTCTTCTCTTTTGTATTCCTGTCAGCCAATATAGAAGTGCTATAGAGTTGCCCCGTAGACTGGCTATCTTGCTCAAGGAAGGAAGGCTCCAATACTTGAGGTTTAGATCAGGAAATTGAATCCAAACAGGAAGATTATGGATGTTATTCTTTTCAAAATTAGCACTTCAGGGTTTGACAGTGAACAATGCTTTGTTAAAATGGTAAAGTCCATGTTGCAATATCTGATCTCGAGCATCCACAGAATCAAATCGCACCAGAACCAAACCATTTCTCATCATGACAATTTTATCAATCACAACCTCCGACCAAATGCTTTTGATAAAACATTCTAAACACTGAGAGAGGAGGTGAGGTACCTAGCACATAACACATGACTGCAGATTCCCAAAAGTGCACTTCCGATTCAATGTCCTCAATCCCAACTTTCGTAAATTTGATCTCATTTTGCACATGAGGTTGGACAACATTAAGCTTACGATTGAATAGTGTTTTTTTAGCATTGATATATCGACATTGGACCAAAATGAGGCATCTATACCTTCATTGGTTTGTTCTAGAGAATTGTCCTCAAGAGCTCTCTCTTCAACAATAGCGGAGTCGAATTGATCTCTATTTAGATCCGTGAGGATTGCTAAAGCCCTGACTGAATCGATTCTCCTGATTTAAAATGCCTGAAGTTCTTGAAGTAGATGCCATTGTTCTATTGGTAGGGTTCGTAAAGATTGTTGTGTATGGGGGGTTTAATTCAAAGCAGACTTGGCTGTGGGAGCTGGATTTGAGCGAAGGTGCTTTAGCCTTCCTGCCCATGGCGCCACCCTAGGTGGAGAGAAAAGCCGTAGCTCTTGCTAGAAGAAAATTTTCTTAACCATTCTCTCTCTATTTCTTTGTTCAACCTTTCTTGTTTTGCCTTATCGTGTTCCACACTAGTAGCATTGGCTGATAAAGGAGACATTATGCATGCTGAAACGTATTTGGGTGGTCAATGTTTTACTTTATCATGTTTCATACTAGTAAGAACTGGCGGATAAAGGATACATTAAGCTGCTGAAACGTATTTGGGTGGTCAATCTCATGTAAGGAAAATATGGCATATAACTTATGTCATATTATTGTCAGAGGCGCTGGTTCAATGAAGTTTTATTAAGGACTTTAGAAATGCTCATGCTAACATGGTACTAAAAGGACAGGAGTTTTTGAAGTTGTTGAGAAGATGCTAAAAAGAGTGAATCAAATTTGCAATGTTACAGTCATAAAACTGAGTTGGTAAATGTGATGGAATGCCTTTAACTTCTTTTCTTCAACTCCTATTGGTGTAAGGCTAAAGAGTTCAACTTGTCTTCCCAACAGCAACACCCTTCCCCCCCCCCCCCCCCCCCCAAAACAAGAAGAGGGAGACATAAGCCCGTTTTTTCCATACGAGGATGGTTTTTGCCTAATTTCAATTACAATGAACTCTCCTGTGCGCCTTCCCATACCTTGAGTTTCTTGCAGCATGTCCTCTTTGCCATAAAGATTAAAAGACTTCGTTATTTTAAGTTTTGTGTGTATGGTTTCCCCCTTTTTTCTTGTTTTTTTTTTTGGGGGGGGGGGGGGGGGGGGGGCCTCATTATTTTGAATGTTTATTTATTTTTTTTACTTTTTCTAATTGCCATCTGCAACTGAAATGGAGGCATTCGTAAATTTGATCTGCATTCAGGTTTGGATGACAAGGATCGTGCTCGGATACTAAACCCACACATAACAAGGTTCAAGAGTGATTGCAGCTACGAAGAACACAACACACCCTCATGTTGATGATGTTCATGGGATACTTTACAGAGCAAATGCAAAGAAAAAAATGCTCAAACTCAACTTTGCTTGAAGGCTGCATAGCAATCGAAGATATAAATTGTGAGCAGTGATAGTACAAAATGCTATGGTTCTTTAGTTACAGTCGTGTCTTTGAAGAGCTCACTTGACGATAAGATGTTTCTGCATTTTCACTGTTGTTGCATTACATAATACAAGAAAATTCTCCTCTTGTAACATACATCATACATAAATGTTGAATTTTAGAAATGAAGAATAGACCTGACAAATGTGTCATTCGGTTTGGATACAGGTCGGGTCAAGTTTGGGTCAGGTCATGTTCGGGCTACGTGATATTTCGGGTCGCTTCAGTTTGGGTCGGGTATGGTTCGGGTCGGGTTGATTTCGGGTCAACCAATTTTTGGTCAAATACGTTCGCCATACTAAAACAAGCAACTTTGTAGAAAATTTCAGGTCGGGTGTGTGGTTTGGTTCGGATCAATTTGGGTTTCGAGTCCACTTTCGGATGAACATATTTCGAGTGTCGGGTCGGGTATGGGTTCGGGTTGTTCGGTTCGGATTTCGGGTATCGGGTCAGTTTTGCCAGGTCTAAGGAAGAACAAAGACCACGACATTATTCGCATTCTCTACTTGTTATATTGGAAAATATATCAGTTGTTATATCCAAGGATTCAAAATGCGATTTTGGTGGTGATTTTAGTTTTGGTCTCGATATGGAAAAATCGCTGTAATGTGGAAATTGCATTCTATATTGCGGCAAAAACATAGTTCGGCCGCCTCAAAAACCTTGCCCATGCGGCTATTTCGTTGCGGATCGGCCACATTCTGAATCCATGGTTATATTATACAATTAGTTTTATAGTAGTATTTGCACAACCACATTTTGGCTCACTAAAA
>JACYFF010031956.1:15792091-15805808 GCA_017589665.1 Selenicereus undatus | reverse complement strand
TTTTTTTTTAAAAAAAACAATAGATGGTGAGGGGGCATGATAAAAAAGTCAACTTGGTTGAATAGAATATATAAATTTAAAAAATCTAAGTAGATGAAGCATTAATAAATTTATTAATACCCCAAATAATTTATTAGAACAAAACAAAGGATGATTAGAAGACATACGAAATAGAAACCTCAGGCTTGAGTGAACCAAATTCAAACTCATGGCGTCCCAACATCTCAAGAACGCCCTGACCACCATGGTACCTTTCAGTCATTCACTCTTCCGGCACATTAAAGTAAATAAAGGATGTAGGCTGGACGGACAAAAACGTGTTGTCCACCCGTTTGCACCACATAATCTGCGAAAATCTATTGTCATCCTTTTCTTAGAATCAGGTACTGTTCCATATTTACCACTACAGTGAAGGCTAAAATTCATCCATGCAAGTAACTTTCAACTTGTCATAGGTGAGACATCCTTGCATCCAATGGTTATCATACAAAAGTCTGCATTTGGCACGAGACCATTACTCTCTCCCCAAAAATCCAATCTAATGGGGGTATGCAGCGCCATCGCTTATAGGCTCATGACCCTTCCATTACTTATCCGATGTGGGACTCTTATCTATGATTCCCCCGTACCCAATCCTATGACACCCTCGTCACAGATGGGGCCCCCTGCCTACCCCATTCCGTTAGAGTACTTCACGATACATCAGAGTCAGGTCTGGGTTGACTCTGATACTACTTATTATGAGACCATTACTCTATTCCCAAAAGGCTTATTTGATGTGTACAGTGCCACCGCTTATAAGTCTAGGTCCCTCCCATCACTTATCCGATGTGAGACTCTTATCCGAGACAACTTGCATATGGTGCCCTATAGAGTCCATATGGTGAGTCCAAGAAGGGACTATCTTATAGAAAGCTTTTATAAGCTCCTCTCATACTAATATTGATGATCTACTTCATGAGATTTGTCGGTGTAGAATGTAGATCATATACAACTCAACATAATTGAGCCATTTATATTTCAAAAGTCGGCTGTCATTCTAGATGCATGTCTGCGTTTTTGCATCCATATTTATATTGAACTTAATATGTAGTTTATAAATGAGATTAATTGCTCTAAAATCGGATGAAAACTATTCAAAAGAACACTATTTAAGGATTTGAAATTAAGGTTCCTTAGCAGCCAAAATGAGCCTGTCTTGTATCAATGTTTTCCAGATAGATTAAGCTTTTGTGAGTTTTGTCCCGTGTCCTTGGTCAGGGAGGAAAGTGAGCGACCATACAGGGAAAGCACGTTTCGTAAATTTTGGTCAAAGGAATTGAACCTTGCTGAATTGAGACTATTCACATTACGTCTATAAACTACCCTATTCGTTATTCATTTGAGTACAAGGACTTATCTGCTTATGTTCACAGCCAGTCTCTTTCATCATTAACCTTGTACCCTATTTAGCAGAGAGCAAATTTTTCACTCAATTTTGATTTCTCTGAACTCAAGGCTGTCCAACTTCTTTGGCCTTGTGTAGTTCCTGAGCAATAGTGACCAACAAACAACGCTAACCGATGAAGCAGCCATTGCAGCTCCAGCAAGCCATGGAGGTAACCGGAACCCAGTTGCCGGGAATAGGAGCCCAGCAGCAATTGGGATCCCTAGCACATTGTAACCCAGAGCCCAAACATAATTCAAACGTATTCGAGAGAAGGTTTTTCTTGAAAGGTCTATGGCAGTAATGACATCCTCTAAGTTGCTCTTCATCAAAACGATATCTGCTGCTTCGATAGCAATATCTGTTCCTGCCCCGATTGCCATTCCTACATCTGCTGCCACTAGTGCTGGTGAATCATTGATTCCGTCCCCAACCATCGCTACTATGTAACCTTGAGCCTGCATTTCATCAGAGTTCTTGAGCAATAGATACTTGAAAATGTGTGTAAAGAACAAGGATGTAATCAGACTAGGAAATCAAGTCAATAGGTTTGGTTTAGTGTCAAATTAACATTGAGGATGGACAGATGGAATTATGGGACTTCCTGATTCAGACTTGGCCGTGGCAGGATCAGAACGTTTATGTATTGGCTTGGGTCATCAGGGTTTTGATCATTTTGGGATTACTATTTCCAATAAGTTTGTCATGAAAAATGCAATTAATATTGGTCAGAAAAGTATGACACCAACTCATTTTGGGTGAGGTTAATTTGGATGGGCTCGAAAGTAAGTTTTGGGCTGTTCCAGTTGGACAATCAACAAACGGTTACTTGAAGCAGTACTATAAGAAAGACAGCCATTGAACCACACCTGCAGTTCCTTCACCTTTTCTGCTTTCTGCTCAGGCCTAGCTTCAGCAATGACAATCTCTATTCCAACCTCTTTAGCAATGGAGTAGGCTGTCCCCTTGTTGTCACCGGTGACCATGATGCTCTTGATATTCATGGACTTGAGAATGGAGATGGCATCAAGTGCACCATGCTTTAGAGGATCAGAAATGGCTATTACACCAGTCAGTTCACCACCGATGGATACAAGAATGCCGGTTTGAGCCATTCCTTCTGCTTCATCTAGCAGCTCCTCTGCCTCGAAAGGAACATGAATTCCCTGGTCTAGCATCAAGCTCTTATTTCCAGCTAATATCTCTTTGTTCTGGACGATGGCCTTGACCCCATGGCCAGTTACGGAAGTGAAGTCCCTTGCTTCGAGCCAGGTCTGATTTTCCTCATCCTCTCTGAACTTCTTGGCATATTCCACAATAGCCTTTGCCAATGGATGCTCACTGTTGGCCTGGAATGATTGCATAAACTTTGTCAATTGACCTGCAAAATTCACCTGAACACCTTGACCCAAGCCTGACCCTATTTTAACATGAAATAAGCAATTGAATCTTAACTTGACCTTACCCAGCTTGAGGTTTGTTTGATCTAATTATGAACCATATCTGAGATTATCAGACCCAATCCAAAGTAACCTAGATTCTAACCTACTATGTTTATACTTGTTCGAACAAAAGTCAATGACCCAACTAGACATAAGGTCCATCTGTTATTGCCAATTTCTCACTCATTTAGGCCTAGAAATATTATGAACTCCAAATTTCACCCAAACCATAATGATCTGACATGATCCAATCCAATCTAAGCATATGATAAACCTGTTTTCAACATATTCAAGTTGATATGATCCCGACCTCACCTGTACAACGAAGCACATGACATAAACTCAGTTTAGCTACACCTATGATTGAGCCCATTTGATATTTACCTAACTGGATACATTTTGGACTAAAAAAGGTTGCTGAACCCAGAACGACAACATGGCATAAGCCTGTCTTGACAGGACCAAATCTACACAACACTCATCCAGCCTGTACAGTCTACTTTCGATCCCTACTTCTCGAAATAAAATTCTATGAGACAACTCAACATAGGCACGATTGTTCAGTGGACAAATACCTAGCCCAATCAGAAATGTCATGTACTTGAAAGTTCGATGGAACTTGAAAGATCTAACATGATTCTTTTTGGTTCAATGCATGGCATAAACCCACTTTCGCTGCACCCTAATTGACATGATCCTAATGCAACTTACAAGTCTATTTTCCATTTTACTGTAAGCAGCATTCATAAGCTGTAATTTGATAAAGGTGAGCAATGTAAAGCACATATCCAGATTCACATTTGTGACAAGTCACAACAAACAAGTTGAAATTATTTCCCTGAACATGCAAAGTTGACCAAGTTCTGGATCTAAAGTAGAGCTGGTGCGCCAAATTTCCACACAAAGGTTAGCGTGCTTTCTTTTTTGGGAAAAATTAGCAGTACAATCCTACTATTTGCATCTAACAGGTCACTTTTGAGAATAGGACCTGTAGAGATTTGCATTATGACAACTTCCTTCAAATTTGGAGACTTTGCTTCTATTGTAAGTGCAACTCTCTCAAGTTCTGCTCTTCTTCTTTTAAATAATGAGAGGGTCATGTTCTATTGGATTTAGGGCATATTACACCCATAAGGGGTGCAGGCTCAATTCACATTATAAGAGGACGGCTTACCCACCTCAGAAACCCTAGTTCCTTGACTGGTCCATCTAAGATAGAAAGGGAACCAGTCTAAGAGGAAAGGCATTAGAGAAACATTCGAGGGTTCTCTAAAGTGAGTTTTCTACACAAAACCCTAAGGCTTTTTAATTAGGTTGTGGGATAGTGTGAATGTTTTCTGTATAGTGAGTTCCTTCCCCGACCAGTGATTCAGAGCCAATGTTTGATCGTCTTCCACTGCAGGATTAACATAAATTCTTTTACGCTTAATTCGTTATATTAAATCCTTCATGTTCATTATAAAAAAAAAAATGGCGTCAGAGGTGCTATGAGAAATGCCTATGACAAGCAACTAAACAAGATTTTGGTGGCAAATAAAAAGATCTTCTACATCAAGTGTCCCTTATTGACGCTAAACATGAGACCTGTGTTACGCAAGAATAGGTGGTAAGTCTCTCTCCTTGTTTGAAGCATTAGTCTGTGTAAAGTTCCATTCATATTCCCCAAGCAATAACCTCTGAGTCTGTTTTCCGTCAATGACAATTGAATGAGCTGCATCATTGACAATAGAAAACTTCATATACAAGCTGACGGCCACATGAGCCGGCTAAGTTTTTACTGTCACCAGGCTTCACCCTTAATATTTTAACCAGATAATGCCATCGCTTAAAATATAATATTATATAGCACAGGCAAACACATTGCTTCTCTTTCTAACTAAAAATGATTGGAGGTTTGCCGAAGAAGCAAAAGAATGACTGACAGTCTGCAAGTTGAAGGGTAGGGTAATTACCTCAGCAGCAGCGACCATTTCATAGAACTCCCGTAGTACCATTTGTTTCAAAAGTCGTGTGCTCACAACTAACGGCTTGCCCTCTGTGAGAGTTCCGGTCTTATCGAACACTATGCAATTTACCTGCAGGTAATCGACACATTGAAGAGTAGGCCATAATAACATAGACTTAGAAAGCGGAAAGCCATTGTAATCAGCCTCAGAGGCAACATTGTTTCCGAGAAAATTTTGAAATTTGCTAAATTGTTAGTCATCCAACTTCCTAACATAAGTAAATGAAAACAAACTGAAAAAGTAACCATAAAAGAATCTTCATGATAGTATATCCAGAGGCCTTAAGAAAAGTGTGTAGGCCACGAGAGATGCAGGAAATAACATCATAAGAATTAGCAGGTTAACATGAACATTAGTAGTAAGACCAATAGGAAGCATCCGATCTGGCTGAAAATTCTTTCATCCCCAAGAGAGGAATATCTCTATGAAGTGTTTCTATCAGTTCAAGTTCATGACTCGGAAAACTTGCACTGCATTGACAGAGTATTATGCAAACCTTATGTGTAGTTTCCAGAGCTTGTCCACCTTTGATCAGGACACCTTGAGAAGCACCGACCCCAGTACCAACCATAACTGCAGTTGGTGTTGCCAAACCCAGAGCACAAGGACATGCTATGACCATGACAGATATGCCGAATTGTAATGCAAGCTCAAAGCTGTCCATAGATGAAGGTATCCATGATTTTGGGTAGCTGTGGAACTTTCCAGCGAGAAACCAAGTGAGCCATGTTAAAAAGGAGAGAGCCATAACCTGTGGGAATAAAGCAATAAGAACAGTGTTATCTAAGATCTTTAGGATACTTTGTGTCAGTAAAGAGGCAGCCCACAACATAAATTTAAAGATGCATATCACATATGAACAAACTAACCAGAGGCACGAAGAATTTGGATACACGATCAGCCAGCTTTTGTACTGGTGCCTTTGCCAGCTGTGCTGATTCAACAAGACGTACAATCTGGGAAAGCGCACTTTCTGATCCGACCCGAGTTGCCTTAATATATAGGACACCATTCTGGTTCACTGTTCCTCCTATCACTATATCACCCTTCCTCTTCGGCACTGGTCTAGACTCTCCTGTTATCATGCTTTCATTCACATAGCTTTGCCCCCATGTAACAAAACCATCACAAGCTACTTTTGAACCAGGAATAACTTTGAGAATATCATTCTTTTGTATCAATCTGCTATCTATATCTTGCTCATTCTTGATGTTTCCATCAGCATCAAGAGTCAACAATATTGCTTTCTCAGGGGCCAGGTCCATCAGCTTGGCAATGGCTGCAGATGTCTTCCCCTTGGCCAAGACCTCGAGATACTTCCCTAGAAGAATGAAGGAAATTAGCATAGAACTAGTCTCGAAGAAATCAGTTCCCTCAAACGTTTCAGATGTGGCAGCTCTAAGCACTGTGTAGGATGAGTAAAAGTAGGCTGCATTTGTTCCCAAGGCGATTAAAACATCCATATTAGCAGAACCATGCCTCAATGATTTATATGACCCAGTGTAAAATCTCCAACCAATAACAAATTGAACAGGAGTTGACAGCATCCACCTTATTACCGCCCCAATCGTTAGCATCTTCACAACTTTAGTATCTAGTACATGTTTAATTGCCGGGATATACATAAAGACCATAGAGGTTAGAAATATGGGAATTGTGAAAATTAAACTCCATAGAAATGAATGATAGTACTGCTTGATTTGCTCCTGCTTGTGCGATTCTCTTCCTCTTTCTTCACGATATATCATTGCCTTGAAATGTTGGGATCCTGTTGATTCAATCACTTCAATGAAGTTTCTAGGTCCTGTCATGTCTGGTCGATAGGAAAGGGAAATTTTATGAAGTCTTGCATCCAATTCTACAGTTTGGACTCCAGGAAGCGCTTGAAGTGAAGTTTCAATCATTTTCCAAGAATGATCTGTTCTTATTCCATCAACCTTTAGTTGCACCCTACTTATATCTTCTCCTGTGCTAATAAGTACAGCTTCGAATCCAGCATCTTCTATGGTTTCTACTATCTTGTTGTAGCTAACTAACTTCGGATCGTATTGAATTTCAGCTTCTTCGGTTGCTAAGGCAACTTGAGCTTTTTTAACACCATGAATCCCGCGAAGACTAGATTCAACCGAGTTTGAGCAAGCAGTGCAAGTCATGCCATTTATGCGTAGCCGGCATACTTGAATGCTTCCCTCGCCAGTGTTGTCTTCAATCAATGCTGCTTCAAAACCAACATCCTCAATGGTCTCTCGGATTTTTTCCGCCTATGATTCAGGCAAGCTCCAAAAATCAGATAAATATTATCAGAAGAATTAATACAATTATATCAAATTTCTCAAAGGAACCAACTAAATAGAGGTGAGTCCTAATTAATTACCCATATTCTTTTTTAAAAAGGAACAAAACAAAATCCACATCTGACAGCACTTATGTTAGAGTTCAAAAGCCTATTTTGTCATGCTTAAAGAACATGAAATCCACCACAAACTCGGGAAGAATTAAATCCTAATTACAACAAGACAGAAAGTCAAAATGGCAAAATCAAATCCATCATTTCACCCATCTAATGATAAATGTTTTTCCATGACTCATAAAAAGCAAATAATATTTATCTTAAAAGATTGAAAAGCCCCTAAATATAGAAATGGGGGTTAAAAAAAACCAAAGAAGGTGCTATCACCTCTGGCTTTTCCTGGGCCAACCCAGAAATCAGTTGAAAAAACACCCATTCACCCCCCACCCAAAAAAAGAAAAAAAGACAAATAACAACAAAACCCCTCAAAAAAATGACCTAAAAATTTAGGAAAGCTTATTAAACCTTCCATCAATTCCTAGCTCCAAGTCACCAAACCCACCTGAGAATGGCAAATTACCATCAGAAAAAACTCCAAAAAATTACACTAAAACCAGAAAGTTGGATGTAATAGATTGAGCTAACTCACACTAACAAACAACGGAAAGAAAATGACTTGAGCCCTGTTATTCAACACATCAACAATGGCTTCACGGATGCCCGGAAGCCGCTTAATGGCCTTCTCAACAGAGCCAGCACAAGCAGAGCAAGTCATGCCATTGACACAAAACAGAGCTTTGGATTCTGATTCTTGAATCTTGTTCTCTTGATCTTTGACAGAAACCCCTTTTGGGTATTTGGGCATCGATGGATAATGGGGTCTTGGCGATAAATCTGACAAACTCTCGCTCCGAATGCACGCTAAACTGAAGAATTTCGCCATGGATTTTGTATGGCCTCCTCCTCCTCCCCCTTTTTCTTCGTCCCAGCTAAAACGCTGGGATTTTATTTGGATTGATGAATGCATTGCATGTGAAAACAGAGAGAGTTTGTTTTAAAAGTTTGAACCTCTTTTGGCTTGCTTTAGACTTGTGAAGTGCAGCAGGTGGAAGAAATGGGAGAGTCGTTGGGCAGTAGCAGACTTAGAAGCAAAGTGAAGTAGTTTTAACTCCGAAGAGCTGAAACACTAAAATTTATATTTATAGGGGGAAGGGTCGTGCCTCGTAAAGGATAAAGGAATATATACAATTGAGTATTGATTGCTCATCAAAATGAAAGTCATCCTACATGAGTATGACTTTGGTCATGTTCCTTTCTTCATGATAATGTTTCTAGTTCTTGACTAAAAATAGTGCTGAATTATGCAATTTTTCAAAAATATCACTTAGCTTTTTTTTGTAACTATATGTGCTACTGAACTGATTTATTATGTATTAAAATATCACTTTAATGCTCACTTACAATGGCATTTTAATGATTACTTAAATAGTTAAATGACATGCTTGAGTATCAAAAAAAAATAGTGATATTTTTTTTAATAAACCACATGCTTTAGTGACATTTTTCATCAAGAACTTTAATCTTTTTCCTTTTTTTAAAAAATAGTGACTCTAAAAATAGATCTAGGTTGCCACCTTCCCCCCCCCCCCCCCCAACGTCCGTTCCAACCACAGCCCAAAAGGGGCGGAAAAAGAAAAAAAGAGCTTCAACAGTAAATCAATTAGTTGCATTTTTGTCTTCATTCTCCATTTTTTTTTTTGGGTTTTAGGGGGCATCAATTTCGAATAGCATGTATGTGTGTATCATGCATATATATATTAGTTGACTCTGTCCACTTACAGTGGATTCTTACAACCCTTATCCCTGTCAATTTCATTCATGACTCTGTGTGTTGGGAACTTTCTAAAAATGATCAGTTTTTCACTAAATCAGCGACTTGGGCTACACATGGGCTAGACCTAGTCAACCCACCTGTATGGGAGTATAAATGGATTTCGAATTTAGATGTTATGCCAAAGTTAAAAAAATTTCTTTGGCAAATTTGTCATGCATGGCTGCCTACAAGAGGAACCTTGGCTCAAATAGGCATGCCCATTGATTCTCGTTGCCCTTTTTGTCACACAACGACTAAAGATACGACCCATTTGTTTTTGGGATCTGCTATGTCTCAGGATTGTTGGAGATTAGCAGTATATCACAATTGGATTAGCATGACCCCCCAATTCGACCCACAAATTGGTATACTACAAATGCTTAATGACGCTAGAGCTGCCAGTCCTGTAGTTAAAATGGATAGATTAGTTGCTCTGCTATGGAGTATATGGAAAACAATGAACAATATGGTGTTTCGTAATGAAACGCCCAACCCAGGAATAACATTGATCAGAGCCAAAAAAGCTACTGCTAAATGGCGCATTAGACACAACCTCACACATTCTTTTCAATTACCAACCCCAATTCTCTCAACCACCAACCAGAAGAAGACATATTGGGTAGCATGGAAGAACCCACGAGGGGGGTTCATCAAAATCAATTTTGATGGCTCCAAATCATCACAAGGTGCAGCAGGAGGATTCATCATCCGTGACTAGGAAGGAAAGTTCATCTAAGCTTCAGCATTCAATTTGGAAAGATCATCAATCTTAGTAGCGGAAGCAACAGCAATGCGTAATGGTATTAAAGAAGCAGTTCAAGCAGGTTTCACTCATATTCAAATTGAAGGAGATAACAAAATTCTCATCCAAACAGTTCAAGGACATATTCAACCCCCATGGGAAATTCAAGTACTCGTGTAAGATATATTAGCTTACACTAAATTATGTAACAAGGTTATTATTCATCATATTTTTAGATAGGATAACTGCGCAACTGATTGGCTGGCAAAGTTTGGTCACTCCTTACATTCCAAGGTTATTTGGAATGTGGTCCCATTCAGGGACCTTCTTTCTGTCCTCTATGAGGATAATTTAGGGAGAACCCTTGAGAGAATGGCTGACTAGATTTTACCGCAGTGTAAGACCCGCCTTCGTTATTTTTATGTTAAGTTGCCTGTATTACCTTTTTACGTTATAAAATCGTATTTTAGTAACTATATGAGTTAAATGATTATCGATTTGGTTTTGGAAGCTGTAATTTTATTAAAAAGATTCTTATAGCTATTATTGATTTTAAAGTTAATTCGTGTTATTTATGTCTTTAAATTATATTGATAGTTTAATCTAGTTGTTAAACGATTAATTTCATTAAAAAGAACGACTATTTGATTGATGTTGTTATTGACGTTACTTATTTATAAAATGTTCGAATCGATGCTAACCCGAGTTTTTAAAATCGTTTTCCATTTTACTTAATCGATTTCCAACGCTTAAACTGAAATGTTCGTCGTGAATCGTTTCAACCCGAGTTTAGCCTAACCATTAACGAGCACGGGAACGGGAATCAGTTGAATGATGTTAGTTGTCAAAAAAAAAAAAAAAAAAGAAATTAGAACAAAAGGGGGGGGGCACTCTCGGGCTTGGGCACGGGCAAGACACCCGACCCCCACTCTCTCTCTAACGCTCGCCCTCTCTCACTCCCGTGACTCCCTCTCTGCCTCACTCTCTCTCTCTCACCGGCGACGCCGCCTGGCGCTGCCGCCGGCCACGCGTCACCGGCGAGAGAAAGGGGCGAATGATCCCCCCACATACGTCTTCCACAGCCCAAACTCCACCACCCATCGTCCTCCACTTCTCACGGCCAAACGACCCAGAGAACCCATGCGTTTGCCGCCCCTATTTCGCCGCCCATGTGCCGGAATCCGGCCACCCACCTCCATCCCAACCTCCTCTATAAATTGGACCCAAAATTGAGCCCCAAACCATCCGCAAACGCCATCAATTCGCGAGCTAAGGTCTGGGTTTGCAAGCTTTTGGGTTAGGGTTCGGGTTCAGCAGAATTGGGCGTGTGATTGTTGGTATTTAGGACAGAATTAAGCTCCTTTAGGTGAGTGTTTCTTCCTCCTAAGTTATTACTATTTTCGAAATGAATTTTCAGCAGATTGATGTTGCATGTCGATTTAGGGCTAGCTAGACTTGCTAGAAATATCAAGAAATGGCTATGCATGTTCGAATTTGAATAATTGTGATAGTTCATGCTTAGGTTTATAATTCGATGTAATTTATGTGCGTGAAAAAGGGAATCATGTATGAAGATGGATTAATTTTGAGAATATAAAGGCGTAGTTGGCTTGAATACGATTAAATTAAGCTATGGTTTTAAAAGAATTGAAAACGAAGTTGATTTAATATATTTAGCGTTGATTCGAGTAATTAGCGACTCTTGAAAATGAGTTAATTTTAAAGTTATAAAGGTGTAATTAGTTAGAGCATGACTAAAGCAAGCTATGGTTTTAAAAGAATTGAAAACGAAGTTGATTTAATATATTTAGTGTTGATTCGAGTAATTAGCGACTCTTGAAAATGGATTACTTTTAAAGTTATAAAGGTGTAATTAGTTAGAATATGACTAAAGCAAGCTATGGTTTTAAAAGAATCGAAAACGAAGTTGATTTGATATATTTAGTGTTGATTCGAATAATTAGCGATTCATGAAATAACCTAAGAATGTTTTTAATCGATGCATGGTTAGCTGAATAGTTATGCTTGAAAATGACATGTTTAGTTAATTTGTTATGTTCTGAAAATGGCATGTTTAGTAGGCTAGTTAAGCGTTATTTTAAGTTAAGGCAGTATGGATGTATATGTATATGTGGCTGAAAGGTGCTGTTTGCACAGGTAAGAGCCTAACCCTCCTCCTTTCTAATAAGCCCTTGTGATAACATGTTATGGAAAATAAATTGATGAAACGAGTTAGTAGTTGGTTGGTTCGAGGATAACATCATGAGCGTTTGAGGTCTTGTGTGTATGGTGAAAGTGAGGAGGGAGACTGGGTTGTGAATTACCGCAATCGTGTGGATTGCGAGGCCTTGTGTGGCTTATTGGTTGAACTGATGTGATTGATTTGAAGTGCTTAAATGTGATATATGTGATGTATGTGCTTAAATGCTTAAATTGCTTATTATGCATAAGAGTGAGTTTTTCCCAAAGAAAGATTTCATGTTTTGAAAAGATAGTAGCCATAACTATTAATGCATGATGGCCTAATTTAATTAAATGAAAACGGTTTTGGGAGTGAACTCGCTTGAACGGGGGAATCCCTAAAGAGTTTTATAAAGGTGTGAGTTATACGTTAAATGATTTTACGATTTGAAACGCAAAGTTATAGCCGTTATGGCCGATACGCTTTAAGTGGCTAAGATAATGTGCTGCGGACAATATGAAATGTTATGAATAAAGTTACCTAGGGGATAAGTCCGGATAAACCCTAGAGGCCCTGACGAGGGTTGATGTAAAGGTCCGATATGTTATATGTAGCCATCCCGGGAATAAGAGCTTAAGCGTGAGCGTTAGGTCTCACTATGAGGTCGAGAATAGTTCTCACCTAATCAGCACCCTGTCATGATCTTATGCCAGAAGTACTTTGTATAAAGATGAGAAAAGCAATTGGCTTTTGCCATTTATTATGTTTTAAGGTTTTAAGGAAAAGGATGTTTTACGGGCCCAAAGAGGTCATATGGAATGAGTACGAAATGTTTATAAGGGTCGTTTTACGACATATACGAGATGTAAACGCTTTCAAAGGAATAAGAACCCCAAGGTTATGAAATGCTTTCAAATGTTCAAAGAAAGTTTCATTGCTGATTTAAAGGAAACGTTCTTATATATATTGATTGTGTCTTCAATTAGAATCGCGATATGTTAAATGAATCCTGTAATGACATGCATATGTGCCTGGTGCATACAGAAGTTGTGGCTTGCCAGATATTCATGTCACATCACCTATGTCTTCTGATATGTCTCGTGATATTATGTTAGTATTAACTAAATGCTTGATAAGTGAATGCTATGAGTATTATTGCTTGCAAGGTTTTGTTTTAAGGAGCGGAGGGACACTCACTGAGCATGTGGTAGCTCACTCCAATCCTTTTCCCCTTTTTCCCTTTCCCCCAGGTTCTCTTTATGACAGGAAGAAGTGGAGTCAGCTGGGATTGATTATTACTTGCAAGATGTCATTTGTGCCAACTTATGTGTTTAATGAGGTCATGTAAAATACTTTTAGTTTGTAAACGCTTGTAAATAGTATTCGAGGTCCATATAACGCATTTTGGTCATGAGTCGCTCTGTATGGCCATATGAGCCAACCATCTGGTCAGTTAGATGTCTTTTGGTTGAAGTTGGTTATGTTTTGGGATGTAAACCCCATACTCCGGCTGTGTGAACCGTTGAGTTGTATCTTTCACTGTTTCAGTATTAATGAACTATTATGTTTGGTGTACTCCGAGCGTGTGGCTCGTCGAGTTATGAACTCCGGCGTGTGGCCGTCGAGTTAGGTTTTAAATGTCACGCTTCCGTTGATTTGCAGGGACTTTTGTAAGGCGTTTAGCCTGGGAACGTTAAGTTTTCAGGGGAAGTTCTGTCCGTTTCGTCCCAGAATTTAAGTAGGAAATTAGGAAAAC
>JACYFF010031956.1:15755173-15777091 GCA_017589665.1 Selenicereus undatus | reverse complement strand
TATATATATATATATATACTCATCATAAGCATTTATGATAAGCATTCAACAATTTTCAACATAATTGATTGAGGAAAAATTCGATGTTTTCCAAATGGGCCTGACCAAGTCGGACCCATTGACCAGGTATATATATGGGATGGTGAGCCAAATTCAATTCTTCCCAAATGAGTCTGACCAAGTCGGACCCACTGACCAGGTCTATATCTGGGATGGTGGGCCTTCCCCAAGCCCATATCTAAGATAAAAGGCCTTGAGGCACAACCCCAGGGGCTCCCATAGGGCCCTTCCATACCGAGACCGACGGCCCACACGAGCAACCCAGGTAAGATTACTATTTTACCATTTTCCCGAAAAAGCTATAAATAGTCGCCTACCTACTTCAGGAAAAGGGTTGGCGGATTGATTCATTGAACACTTACTCTCTTTCTCTCTCTGTTGACCTTCGGCGTTGACCCCAAGTTAACTTGACCGTCGGAGAAGCGTTCCCCAGTACACAACCCGGGGTTGCCCTTTTTGCAGGTGGGGTCGCTATAAGAAAAGGACGTCGGGTGTTGCACGCCAGCTGTCAAATAAACTCGTTCCTTCATCCCACGTCATTACCTACTTCACCCTAAAGATTATGTCTGGAATCAAATTGGCGTCGTCTGTGGGGAAGAGGGGACGGTAGCGATGGTCGTGAGCGACGCAACCTGGGCACGGACTTGTAGAGACAATGCCCCCGTGGGTAATACCTCTGCGCCTCCTGAGGAGCAGGATGTTTCCGAGAGTTCATAAGCGAGCCCTCGAGCGGTCAGTCTGCCTCCTTCCGCACGGGAGGCGTACGTCACGGTGGACGCTCTGAAAAACTTCATGGCCACCATGACAGAAGCCATCACCTGCCAAGTTACAAAGCAAGTCAGAAGAGGAATGGAGGTAGCTCACTCGGCCAAGCCGCTTCCCCACTTTGACTACGTAACAGCTCATGGTGACGACCCTTCCCGACCGTCGGATCGAATACCTTTCCCCCGTCATACCGAGCGGGGCGAGAAGTTTCTCGGTCAGACCAGGGCGGTCGGCCTTATGAGGAGCCATTAGGTCGACGTGCGACGTTGGGGCTAACCGACCGTCCCGCTCAAGGGGCCACGACCAAATCAACAACCGCTTCCACGCCTTATGCAGCTCACTCTCGGTGGACCGCCTGGTATGAAGAACAAGAACAGACCTCCAGGCTTGAGGGGGAGGTCTCGGGCAGGCACCGATCTAGCCATGAACGCCACATCAGGAACGAGCGCACTCAAAGTCCACCCCCAAGCAAAGCGCGCGGTCAGGAGCCGTGCCACACAGACTGGTCGCCCCCTAGATCTTCTAGGCATGGACGAAAGAGGGTGAATCCTTCGGTCGTTGAGGTTGAGCGTCAGCCTGAAACCCCTATCAAGGTGTCGGGCACGGCCTGTCGGCCGAACCCCCTTCCCTTCTCCACTCCATTCAGCGCGAACATAATTAACACTCCGCGCTACGGGATAGTTAAAATGCCCACACTGGATCTCTACCATGGAACGACGGACCCTGAAGAGCACCTAAGGGCCTATAAGGCACAGATGTATGTGCAAGATGTGGGCGATGTCGCATACTGCTGCTATTTTCCTGCCACTTTGAAGGGGGTAACGCAGTCTTGGTTTAACAGTTTGCCACCAGGGAGCATCGTTTGCTTTCAAGAGCTGGCTGACAAATTCGTTAGCCAATTCATCGCCAGCCAAAAGGAAAGGAGGACCAGCATTCACCTCTCGAAGATCAAGCAGGGGCTGCAAGAGTCCCTCGCCGAGTTTGTCAAGCGCTTCCACCAGGAGGCAGTACTGATCCCAGATTTGCGCCGATAGTGCTGACACCCCAAAGAAGAGTGGGATCCTAGGGGAAAGGAACTTCAATCATAGGGACAGAAACCCTGCCCCCTGGGATAAGAGGCCGCAGTTTGAGTCGGCTGATCCCCGATTCACCACCAACTCCAGGAGCATCCTCATGAAGGTGAGGGGACACCCCATGCTCCAAAGATCGCCCCCTATGACCGCACCCCCTAAGCCGCAGAATGCATGGAAATATTGTGAGTTCCACGAGCAGACCAAACACACCACGACCAACTGCCAAGAGTTGAAGAAAGCTCTTCACGAATTAGAGGATAAGGGTCAGATTGATCGATTTCTGAAAAGGGGGGCCGCACTTCCTTCGACGGGAGCAAGAGCCCGCTCAACCTCAACCGCAAGATGAAGAGTGCTCGACGGAAGTCGTGGCCACCATAGCTGGGGTTTATCCGGAAGCAATAACTTGGTCAACTTGGAAAGCTTAGCTCAGAAACGTGCAGCAAGTTCTCACTGCGGAGCAACGACCTTGTTTGACGGTACCCACAATGGTGTTTGGGAGAAAGGAAGCTCCGCGATTTACCTCTCCCCATAATGACCCTCTTGTCGTTGAAATGAAGATAGCCAGTGCGATTGTGTGGCGAATCTTGGTGGACACGAGAAGTTATGCGGACATCATAACTTGGGATTGCTTGCAAAAACTTGCGCACCCCAGACGCGACGTCGTCCCCTTGGTACATCCTATCCTGGGCTTCGGGGGGGCAGGAAGTGAATCCCACGAGATGATCCACCTTCCAATGCGTTTTGGTGATAAGACCAAGTCCAAGAACCTTAAGGTCAACTTTCTGGTCGTTGATGTGCCCATGGCCTACAATGTCATTTTAGGAAGGCCAACCCTCCACAAGGTGAAGGCCGTCATCGACCCCTACCTCCTCCAGCTTCAGTTCGAGGTAGGTGACGGTAGTGTTTGCAAAATGCAAGGAGACCAGCGGACGGCCTGGGAATGCTACCTGGTAAGCATAAAACCCCTTGTAGAACATACTCGGGAGCGCGGACCCGATGAACCGTGCCGGATGGAGAAGCAGGCAAAGACAGGACTGGCCGCTCTGGCCCCAGAGGCTTTGGTTATCCATACCCTCACTTCCTCAGAACCTCCGCGGCCTCGACCAGAAGCCATGGACGAGATGGAGCATATCTTGCTCAAAAAGGAGCGGCCTGCGCACTGTACAGCTCGGTCGAGGGATCACGACCCTTCATCGGCAATCATCAGTTTCCCTCTTATGGGAATACAAGGATGTTTTCGCGTTCGGACCCGAGGAAATGTTCGACATTGCTCCAAACGTGATGGAGCACCGGTTGAACCTAGACCACTGTCATAGGCCAGTTATCCAGAAGAAAAGCCATATGGGCCCGGAAAGGGCGGCTGCGGCCAATGCCGAAGTTCACAAGTTGCTAGAAGCCGGTTTCATTCGAGAGTGTCAGTACCCCGAGGGGATCTCGAATGTAGTGTTAGTTAAGAAGTCCAACGGGGCATGGAGAATGTGTGTGGGCTTCACGAACTTAAACAAAGCCTGCCCAAAGGATAGTTACCCTTTGCCAAAGATTGAAAAGTTGGTGGACGCCACGGCGGGACACGCCCTACTGCGTTTCACGGATGCCTTCTCCAGGTATCACCAGATACCCCTTTGCCCGGAGGACCAAGAGAAGACAGCGTTTATCACGGACCGCGGCCTCCACTGTTACAAAATGATGCCCTTCGGGATGAAGAATGTAGGGGCCACCTACCAACGTTTGATCAACAAGTTGTTCAAGCCCCTTATTAGTCAGACCATGGGAGTCCACGTTTACGACATGATTGTAAAGAGTAAGACCAAGGGGGGTCATAGTGGGGATCTGCAAAAGACGTTTGACATACTTTGAGCGTTCAACATGAAACTCAACCCAAAGAAGTATGTCTTTGGGGTGCGGTCGAGCAAGTTCCTTGGTTTCATGATCAGTAGTCGCAGCATCGAAGCTAACCAGACAAAGTCCAGGCCGTCCTTGATATAAAACCTCCCCGAAATATCCGAGAGGTGCAACGCCTAACTGGTTGCATAGCCGCCCTCGGACGGTTTGTGTCACGATCTGTGGACAAGTGCCAGCCCCCTGGCACAGCTACCCAAAGTTCCCAATCCCCTAGATGGAGAGGTATTGGTGCTATACTTGGCTATCTCAGAGCACGCGGTCAGCGCTGTTCTCATGGTCAAACGGGCAAAGTAGTGATCCCAGTGAACTACGTAAGCCACGCATTGGTAGGGGCGGAAGCGAACTACCCCTCATTGAAAAATTCACGTATGCCTTAGTTATGGCCAGCCAGAAGCTGAGGCCCTACTTCGAGGCTCACAAGATCTTAGTCCTCACGGATCAACCCTTGAGGAATGTCCTTCAGAAGTTGGATGTCGCGTGACGGCTCCTGAAAATGGGTCGTCGAACTCTCCTACTATGACCTGGCCTTTGAGCTACGGCGGACCATCAAGGCCCAGGCGTTGGCTGACTTCTTAGCTGAGAGCACAACGCCCGCTGAAGAAGGGGATTCACGCCCGTGACCTTGGAACCTGTATGTGGATGGCTTGTCCACTAAGGACAGAAGTGGTGTCAGCCTCGTCATCGAAAGTCCCACAGGGATGCGGTACGAACATGCTCTCAAGTTCATGTTTAAGGAGTCTAATAATGAAGCTAACCACGAAGCCCTCATAGCAGGGATAGAGTTATGTTACACCATGGGAGCCGACTTCGTCCAAGCCTTCTCCGACTCCCAGTTAGTCGTTAACCAGCTAAATGGCGCATACGAAGCAAAGGACGATACTATGGCTGCCTACGTGCGGCGGGTACGGGAAACAACCAAGTTGCTGAAATATTTTGCCTGTCCTCTCTTACGCTGTATAACCCCGAGCAAGGGAAAAGGGTGCTGGAAGAATTGCACGAAGGCATGTGCAGCACGCATGCTGGGGGCCGTGCCCTAGCAATCACGGCAATACGGGTTGGCTACTACTGGCCCAACCTGCTGGAGGATGCCATGACATTATTAAGAACCTGCGACAAATGTCAGAAGTTCGCCCCCATCCAGCGAGCGCCCACCATGCCCATGACGCCTATTCTCAGCCCCCTGCTATTCGCCACCTGGGGAATGGATATCCTCGGTCCTTTTCCCAAAGCAATGGGACAGCGCAAGTATCTGTTCGTGGCAGTTGATTATTTCACCAAATGGATAGAGGCCAAGGTTGTCGCCTCTATAACCACTGCTGAGGTACGGAAGTTCATTTGGAGAAACATCATCACTCGCTTCAGCGTCCCCAGGGCCATTATCTTCGATAACGGCCGACAATTTGATACCAGCAAGCTCACAGACTATTTGACCAATTCAGGCTACCAAGCGAGGTTCACAGCTATGGCTCACCCTCAGACCAATGGCCAGGACAAAGCGACCAATAAGTCTCTTATCCACAGTTTGCAGAAGAAACTTGACAATGCAAAGGGAAAATGGGCCGACGAATTACATGGCGTCCTATGGTCTCTCCGCACCACTGAGAAAATCGCTAACCCCTTTTATGCTGGTGTACAGTTCTGAAGCTATATTACCAGTAGAGGTCGCCCTCCACACTCATCGGCTAACTGCGTTCCAGGAGGAGCTGAACAATGTAGCCCTCCAAGAAGCTCTCGACCTTCTCCCCTCCGTCCGAGGTGACGCTCTCCTTCGGGAAGCTCTCTACAAACTTCGAATCGCATGACTTCAAAACTGCACGGTTCGATTACAACCCATTCATGTGGGCGACCTCGTCCTTTGGCGCATGGAGGCTGTCGCACGGGCGAGCGAACATGGCAAGCTAATGGCCAACTGGGAAGGCCCCTACAAGGTGGCTTCTCAAATCTATCCTGGGACATACCGCCTTGAGACCCTCACCGGTTCTCCAATACCGCGGACCTGGCATAGCAGCAACCTAAGGAAGTATTATACTTAGACTTATGTTTTTCTTTATCTCCAGCCCCGATGTACACTTTTGTGTGCAAGCAATAAAACGAGCGGTCCACGGTGGCTACCTTTGCACCAATAAGAGCGTACTTTTCCTTCCAAAGCACGGCCTTACGGCCGGTCGCTACACTCTTAGCCCCAATGGGGGCTAAGGGTCCCAGAGCACGGCCTTGTGGTCGATTGCTACACTTTTAGCCCCCATGGAGGCTAAGGTTCCTAGAGCACGGCCTTCGGGCCTGCCGCTACTCTCCTGACCAGCTACCACCTCCCTTGTCCTTTCGCCTAGAGGTTACTACTACCCCACCACACACGAAGGCATGAAGAACAAGTAAAAAATAAGGCGAAAGAACATGTATAGGCTAAAGCGAGACAACAAGCATAAGGCAAAGGATCATACGATGAAAGAAGCTAACAGATAAAAGTGAATGTTCTTCATTAACAGATAGGGAACACAATCTCCAATTCAACCCCCCCAAACAAAGAAAAAAAAGAAGAGACAAGGGTAAAGAGCGGGGAGTTACGCATCGGGCTACCTACTGTCCTCATGCTCATCCTTTTCCTCTGGAACCCTGACCTCGGCATCCATGGAGTTGGTGACTTTGTCCCCAACATCGTCACCCTCAATGGGATGAGGGATAAACTCCAACTCCTGTGGGTCACGGCCCTCATCGGCGGCCCGCTAACGCTTGTCTACATAGTGGAGGTAAGCTTCAAAACAGTTATCTTCCTAGAAATCGCTGGCCAGCGTCACCAGAACCTTGCAAGGGTACCCAAGGGTGTCGGTCCGACCTTGCTAGTAGCCTTGCTCCTTAGCTTGGGCTGCATCAGCCCCGGTCTTCACCGACGTCTCCTCCAGCTGACGCTGCAGTCCTTTCTTCTCAACTTCACGGGCATCTAGATCAGCCCGCAACTTCTCACAACGCCGCTGGTACGGTGTGACGACCCTTCCAATCTTCGGCATTCGGCTACTGTCCTCACCTCCCGAGCGAAGACCTCGGCCATGGCCATCTTCTCCTCGGTTACAGGGGGTTATTAGGTCTCAGGACTTAACCAGGTCCTAGACAAGGGAGCGCCTGGCGGCAGGGTTGGCTTGGATCAAGTTGGTAGAGGACAGCTGGGCGAATAGCGAGGAACCACCGGGTGCTTGGGAAGCCGTCCCAACAGCTTTAGAAGGGGTGGTGCGCTCTTGAACGGCTGGGGTGCAGTCTCCGAACGATCGGCTCCCTTATCGAAGAAGGCCGACCGTTCAACTCCCGTATCCCCCACTTGTGATGGGGTGGCAGCCACGACCTTAGCAGGCTGACTCTTAGTCCGCTACCGCTTCCAGACCAGCAGGTTTACGGTAGGTTTCTTCCTACGAGGGATGAGGGTGGGAGCCTGCAGGAAAGGGATTGTGTTATCCAAAGCTTACAAAAAACAAATTGGGGGGGGGGAGGTAGGGACGAATGAGGTTGTCCACTACACCTTTTTGGCCTGCTGGGTAACAAGACGCTGCCTCTCTTCCTCCCGCTGACACTCGGCGTCGGCCGCCACCTGTTCTAGGGTGGCGTCCTCGGTCTCGAAGACTATTAACCTCGACCTCGCTTGATCTGTATGAAACAAAAGGGAAGTCAGGTTAGAACCAAACATAAAGTTAAAAACCATTGGGATGACTAAGTATCCTTGGTGTAATTCTTAAGAACCAGGAGGCTGGCCGCAGGGAGGAAGAAATCGTTGGCAAAAAATTTAAATTTGGGGAGCCAATTGGAAGGCTCCCTGTCACTGGACTTGTTCCTTCTCAAGCTTGTCGATAGCTATAAATTTAACCACTATTTCGGTTATTAAATACCTTTTACAGCATAGAGAAGTAGGGATCGATCCATAAGGAAAGATTGTTTTAAAAAGGCTAGCTTAATCCTGAATGAATTTACTAATCCAATTTATTAAATCTAATCTTAATAAATCTAAAATAATTAAAATCTAATGAATAAAAATCTCAAAAAAAACACCCAATGATGCTCCTAAATATTCTGGATTATAATCTGGAAATAAAAAAATAATTAGCTATCCTGAATAATCTAGAAAAATAAAAACAGAATAATAATTCAATCTTCAAGTAGAAATCAAAATAGAAATTATTAAACAGAAAATTAATATTAAAAATCACAAGCAGTAACCTAAACTAATAATCTTAAACTGGACAAGCTTATAACTCCAGAATAATGTTTGATTAATTTCAGGAAAATTAAAACAGAAACTTACTGCAGAATAATCGAGCAGAAAATTAAATCTGAAATTAAAAATAAAATAATCTGCACAAATATAAATATGGAAATAATCAATAAAATTATCCTAATTGTAGGACACAATTTTCTGGAATTAACAACACCTAATAATCGTAAATTAAAATCCAAAATCAAAATTTTTAGAATTAATAACCTAAAAAAAACCTGCACTTATTAATTTCACAAAATAATTCTGAAAAATTATCAAATAAATTTCACAAATTACAAAATTGAATATGAGCAGACTAGGACATTATATAAACCCTAGGACTTAACAAAAATGGAAAAAATACGAAAATAAATATTTTTAGTCTAATTTCTCACAAACCGGTAATTAAATACTAAAACTGAATATAAATCAATCTAAAATTATAACCACTCTAAAAATCAAAATCTAAACTGGCTAAAATTACCTAGACACTCCTAAAAGATTATAGTTTGGGGGGGTCGATTGAAATTATATTAAAGCTACTAAAAATAGAACAAAAATTAACAAACTAATCAAATTAACTCTACGCAACAAATAATGATCAGAAGTTATCAAATTTATGAAGGATACTTAGTATAATCTCAATTTACCATGCAAATTAATATTTATCATTAACACAAAAGTTAATTTCATTCATGAGTTAAACTGTAGAAGATATCCACCAGCAGTTCTTCCCCGTTTTTCCTTAGATTTAAGTTTACTTAGGTCCAACCCTAATCTAAACCCTACTAATTTGATAATCTTTACACCAGCGCAAAAATTTAATCAAATTAGAGCATTACGTATTAGAAAAACATCATTTAACACTTTGTAACCAATTTACCAGCAAATCGATTTAACAAAGATCTAAAGCGATTACCTAATTAAAACAGATGGGTTTGAGTCATCCATGATTAATTAGGGTGATACCTAGGCCTAAAAGACTATAACTTTTACGTATTATAATCTTCTAAACTATCAATCGAATTCATATTTAATCAACTAGCATGTGTTCTAATTTATTTAACACGAATTTCATAAACGATAAACGCTAATCGATAAAGAATCATGAATAGAAATCAACTAAGCATTCAAGCATAAAACTTGTTTCAAAATAATTAATTTAGCATGGCTTCAAGAAGATTATACTAAGCACGAAAAAATTACTTACTCATATTAAAAATAAAATCACAATTAACCAAAGGATTCATGTTTAATAATTAACTAAATAAAAAAAAGAAATAAAACAAAATAAAATAAAGTAATAACACAAAAAAATAAATAAATAATAAATAAAAACTAAGAGGAAAAAAAACTACTTGAAGAATATGGAAACCGTGGGGGTGGATGATGACGATGCGAGGATGATGATGGTGATCGTGATGAAGGCTGAAGATGGTGATTGAAGATGATTATGCGTGATGGTGATGGGATGATGGAAGGTGATGATCGTGATGAGATGAAGGGCTGCCGTGAGGTGTGTATGTATGGGGAGCTTGGCTGATTTTTTGATGGGGAGATGATAATGATGGCTGACGAAGATGATTGAGCAAAGGAGTGTGAGAAGATGGTGAAGAAGGGGGTTGATGGTGATGAAGACTAGGGCAGCCGTGGGGTTGTTTTATGGGTAGGGATGAAAGATGAATATATAATGAGTATGGTGAGGCTAAGGTTAGTGTCTTAGGGTTTTCTTCTCCTTTCTTCCTTAGGTTTCTTCTTCGTCAAGACTTCTAGCTTTTCGCCAACTCTTGAAACCCTAGCCCAATATAATAATTATGAAAATAATATTTTCCATAATTATTATTTTTTGGATCGTCTTGTATCCAAGTGTGTAAAACCCGAGTTTCTACGTCCTCTCTTCTCCTCTTTATTAAATTGATACTAACCCTGAAAATTATATGAAACAAAACAAATTAAACGAAATAATATATATAATATACTCGAAATAATTACAAAAATAATGCATGATTTTTGACTTAACAAATTCCCCCACACTTAGACTTTCGACGTCCTCGTGCAAAGAAATCTTAGACTCGACCTAAAAACTTACCCTCTTTCTTTCTTATAAAGTCATGCATAACTATGATGTTCATATTGGGCTTTGGCTTGCTTTAGAAAAATAGTGTTACTAAATTAATTAGTTTTTCCTTCAATAAGTGAGTACCTGCTAAACATCCAACTATCCTTAGAGAGTTTATTTATCAACCTCACAACATTTTAATAATGAAGTAACAAGATCAATAATTATCCATCTCTTTTTTATTATGCATGCACCAATCAAGAGGTCGAAAAAGAATTTAAGATAGAAAAATTTAGTCATTGTCTGGCTATAGAGACAATTGAACTAGGTAGAATAACTTCATTAAATTGATCCTAAACTTGCCTTGTATTTATTTTCCTCTTTTTCTTCTGTTCAAACTCCACTTGCGCACATATTCAAGGCCCATATAGGGTCTTAGAAATTAAATACTCTCTGTCTCACACTCACCCAAATAGAGGTGCTGAAGCAAATAATTCATTCTCATCTTATTATTTCTTTATTTTATTGACTCACTAGTACGGGAAGCAAGCTTTCCAGTGGCAGTATTGCTTCAAATGGTAACACCCAGTAACGCATGCCTCAAAGGGGTACTTGTCATTCCCAACTTTGATATATTTTTTTCCATAGATAAAAAATAGACAAGTAAAATCACAATTTTAATGAGTTATTCAACTAATTCAATAGTCTAGGAGATGGGCCAAGTCATTTTATTGCCTTTGAATCGGATATATTACATGACCAAATAAGATGGATAATCAAGAGAGTAACTCATTAAAAAGATGTATGAGGATCAACTCAAACTTCTCTAAAGGACAACTATCATGCTTAGAAGTCTTCACTTATAAAAGAATAAACTACAAAATAGTTAATAAAACAAAAAAATTTCTAAACAAGCAAGCCTAGCGTAAACTCATATCATGCATTATTTATAAGAAAAGAATTTTTTGTTTTTTTTCGATTTTCTACTTTTTTTTTCAAGAATAAATACTGCGAAAATTAAATGCAGGATGCACCCCCCCACACACACACTTAATTCATGCATTATCCCTAATGCATGTAAAAAGAACGAAATAACGAAAATAAAAGCAAAATTAAATGGGTACTTCCCCAAAAACGTTGGGTTGCCTCCCAACCTGCGCCTTTGTTTATAGTCGTTGGCTCGACTTCATGAAGCTCTTGGATCCACTAATTGGATCTCTTCTACTAAGTCATTATTGATCTGGTAAGGCACCTTTTGAAACTCAGCACGATAAAGACTCTTAGTAAGCACAGTTAAAATTTCATCTTTATTGGATAAGTCATAAATATCAAGGGGCAACTCAGCAATAACATCAAGTGCATATATGTAATTCACATCAGCAGGAAATCTCATGGTATCAAAAATATCAAATTTAATCACTTCACCATCAAATTCCATGGTTAATGTTCCTTCATGCACATCAATTTTAGTCCTAGCTGTTTTTAAAAATGGCCTGCCCAGCAAGATGGGAATATCATGACATGCATCACCCATGTTCATCACATAAAAATCAGCAGGAAACACGAGCTCATTCACTTGGACTAAGACGTCCTCTAACACTCCATCTGGGTAAATACTGCTCCTATCAGCTAACTGAAGCACTACACCAGTTTTCTTTAACTCTCCTAAGTTCAGTTTGTCATAAACAGACCAAGGCATAACATTAATGGAGGCACCCAAGTCAAGCATAGCCTTATCAAAGTAAAGATTTTCTATCTTACAAGGAACAGAAAACACACCTTGGTCTTTGCACTTAGGGGGAAGTTTTCTTTGAAAAATGACACACATTTTCCCCCACACTTATCTTCTCATTACCAATGAGCTTCCTGTTGGTAGTGCATAATTCTTTTAAGAACTTAGCATAATGAGGCACCTGTTCAATGGTATCAAGGAGAGGTATATTAATTTCTACCTGCCTAAAAGTCTCTAAAATATCTTGGTTAACCTCATTTGCCTTAGATGTAGGGCTTCTAAATCTACTAGGGAAAGGTGGGATTGGCTTATAAGGTTCTCTTTTCTTCTCTTCTATTTCCTTAGTAGTTTGATGAGAATCTGTATCTAACTCTGGTTTAGCCCATTTGACCTCTAATTCAGGCTCAACCTCTCTACTCTTCCTAGGTTCTTGTAACTCTTTCCCACTCCCAAGTGTTATGGCACTAACATTTTCCTTAGGGTTAGGGTAAGGCTGAGATGGTAATCTATTTTGCATTTAAGCCTGCAAATTGCTAACTATGATATCAGTTGTAGTCTGTTTCTGTTGAACCTACTTAAGAGTTGTCTCCAAAATTTGAATCCTATCATCCATTTTCTTGATGACTTGTGCTATGGGGAAATTGGTCCTATCTTGACTAGAAGTTGACAAGATGTTTGGTCAAAACTAGGTGGATTGGTTTGAGGGCCATGCCTAAGATTAGGGTGGTCTCTCCATCCTTCATTATAAATATTCGAATAGGGATCATACCTCCTTTGATTTTGGTTATAATAGACAACATTAACATTACCCTCTTGAAGTGTAGGACATGCATCAGTAGGATGCCCCTCTAAACAACAAATGCCACATACAACTGTTTTTTGTACTCTCCCAGTGACAATCTTATTTAACATAGTAGTAATATAAGATAACTGATTCTCTACAGATGAACTAGAACCAATCTCATTGACCCTTTTGACTTGTGACTCCCTAGCACCAAACTGCTGAGTATTTTGGGCCATTAGATTAAATAAATTTCTAACCTCTGCTGGCGTTTTATTAACTAGAGCCCCCCACTAGCAGCATCTACGATATTACGACCCATAGGAAGCAAACCCTCATAAAAATATTGAATCAATAGTTGTTTAGTTATTTGATGTTGGGGACAACTAGCACATAATTTATTAAATCTTTCCCTATACTCACAAAAAGTTTTTCCATTCATTTGTTTGATTCCACATATATATTTCCTAATAGATCCAATACGGGATGCAGGAAAAAAACTTTTCTAAAAATGATTTATGCAATGCAGTCCATGTAGAAAAAGATCCAGCAGGCATATAATATAACCAGTCCTCAGCATTACTAAGCAAAGAAAGGGGAAAGACCCTTAGTCTAATTTGGTCATCAGGAATTCCTTCAGGCACCATAGCAGAACAAGTAATAAGAAATTCACTAATGTGTCTATAGGGGTCCTCTCTAGCTAATCCATGAAACTTAGGTAATAAATTGATGAATCCAGAGTTCAGTTTCAAGGGTTTATTTAATACAACATAAGTAATGGACATGGGTTGGGTTTCTAGCTTAGGAGCAGCAAGTTCTCGAAGAGTAGACATTCTTACCTCTTTAAGCTTAAGATTTACTGGCAATCTGCAAAAATTAAAATAAAAACAAAACAATAAAAGTAGTAAAATTAAATAGACGTAAACTAGCAATTTAATTTTCTTTCCCCGGCAACAGCGCCAAAATTTGTAAAGCTTGTCGAGAGCTACAAATTTAACCACTATTTCGGTTATTAAATACTTTTTATAGCATAGAGAAGTAGGGATCAGTCCACGAGGAAAGATTGTTTTAAAAAGGCTAGATTAATCCTAAATGATTTTACTAATCCAATTTATTAAATCTAATCTTAATAAATCTAAAATAATTAAAATATAATGAATAAAAATCTGGAAAAAAAACACCCAATGATGCTCCTAAATATTCTGGATTATAATCTGGAAATAAAAAGATAATTAGCTATCCTGAATAGTCTAGAAAAATAAAAACAGAATAATAATTCAATCTACAACTAAAAATCAAAACAGAAATTATTAAACAGACAATTAATATTAAAAATCACAAGCAGTAACCTAAACTAATAATCTTAAACTGGACAAGCTTATAACTCCAGAATAATGTCTGATTAATTTTAGGAAAATTAAAACAGAAACTTACTGTAGAATAATCAAGCAGAAAATTAAATCTGAAATTAAAAATAAAATAATCTGCACAAATATAAATACGGAAATAATCAATAAAATTATCCTAATTGTAGGACACAATTTTCTGGAATTAACAACACCTAATAATCGTAAATTAAAATTAGAAATCGAAATTTTCAGAATTAATAGCCTAAAAAAACCTGCACTTATCAATTTCACAAAATAATTCTGAACAATTATCAAATAAATTCAAAAAATTACGAAATTGAATATGAGCATACTAGGACACTACATAAACCCTAGGACTTAATAAAAATCGAAAAAATATGAAAATAACTATTTTTAGTCTAACTTCTCACAAACCGGTAATTAAATGCTAAAACTGAATATAAATCAACCTAAAATTATAACCACTCTAAAAATCAAAATCTAAACTGGCTAAAATTACCTAGACACTCCTAAAAGACTATACTTTTGGGGGGGTCGATTGAAATTATATTGAAGCTACTAAAAATAGAACAAAAGTTAACAAACTAATCAAATTAACTATACGCAACAAATAATGATCAAAAGTTGTCAAATTTATGAAGGAGACTTAGTATAATCTCAATCCACCATGCAAATTAATATTTATAATTAACACAAAAGCTAATTTCATTCATGAGTTAAACTATAGAAGATATCCACCATCGGTTCTTCCCCATTTTTTCCTAGATTTGAGTTTACTTAGGTCCAGCCCTAATATAAACCCTACTAATTTGATAATCTTTACACCAGCGCAAAAATTTAACCAAATTAGGGCATTACGTATTAGAAAAATATCATTTAACACTTTATAACCAATTTACCAGCAAATCGATTTAACAAAGATCTAAAGCGATTACCTAATTAAAACAGATGGGTTTGAGTCATCAATGATTAATTACGGTGATACCTAGGCCTAAAAGACTATAACTTTTACGTATTCTAGTCTTCTAAACTATTAATCGAATTCATATTTAATCAACTAGCATGCATTCTAATTGATTTAACACGAATTTCATAAACGATAAACGCTAATCGCTAAGGAATCATGAATAGAAATCAACTAAGCATTCAAGCATAAAACTTGTTTCAAAATAATTAATTTAGCATGGCTTCAAGAAGATTATACTAAGTACAAAAAAATTACTCACTTATATTAAAAATAAAATCACAATTAACCAAAGGATTCATGTTTAATAATTAACTAAATAAAAAAAAGAAATAAAGCAAAATAAAATAAAGTAATAACACAAAAAAAATAAATAAAAAATAAATAAAAACTAAGAGGAAAAAAAAAACAACTTGAAGAATATGGAAACCGTGGGGGTGGATGATGACGATGTGAGGATGATGATGGTGATCGTGATGAAGGCCGAAGATGGTGATTGAAGATGATTATGCATGATGGTGACGGGATGATGGAAGGTGATGATCGTGAGGAGATGAAGGGCTGCCGTGAGGTGTGTATGTATGAGGAGCTTGGTTGATTTTTTGATGGGGAGATGATGATGATGGCTGACGAAGATGATTGAGCAAAGGAGTGTGAGAAGATGGTGAAGAAGGGGGCTGTTGGTGATGAAGACTAGGGCAGCTGTGGGGTTGTTTTATGGGTGGGGATGAGAGATGAATATATAATGAGTATGGTGAGGCTAGGGTTAGTGTCTTAGGGTTTTCTTCTCGTTTCTTCCTTAGGTTTGTTCTTCCTCAAGACTTCTAGCTTTTCACCAACTCTTGAAACCCTAGCCCAATATAATAATTATGAAAATAATATTTTCCATAATTATTATTTTTTGGACCGTCTTATAGCCAAGTATGTAAAACCCGAGCTTCTACGTCATCTCTTCTCCTCTTTATTAAATTGATACTAGCCCTGAAAAATATATAAAACAAAACAAATTAAACGAAATAATATATATAATATACTCGAAATATTTACAAAAATAATGCATGATTTTTGACTTAACACTCCTCCTCCTCTTGGGACCCTTGGCTGACTCAATGGCTTGGGCCATGAACTTAGGGATTGGTCGGGGCCTATTATCCTCGCATATATAGAACTGGAAGTAGCAGTCGTCCTCCTCTCCTCGACCGTGGGCTCCCCGAAGCGGTTCCTCATGGGTTTTCCCTCATTCCAATCGGACAGCCTAATTCCCAGCGTAAGAGAAGGAAGTCGTACTTCCAATGCTTCAAATTAGATTTCTTCTAGATAGTCGTCATGAAGCACGACCTATTGTTGAAGCAATACCAACCTATATCCCCAATCTCCTTGGGAGCCTTTTGAACGGTATGAACCAGACTGAACGCCCGAGCCGAACAGGCAAGGGCGCGCAACTCGCAAGTTGCTATAAAAGAGCAAATGTTGTGCCAAGAGGTGGGCACCACCTGTGCGGGCTCCAAATTGGACTTATTCAAGATCTCCACAATCACGGGGTGCAGGAGGAAACGGAGACCGTAGTTTAGGGCCACACAATAGACCGCTATACACGTGGCGGACAGCTTATTCACGGCGGCGTCAGCCTCGGGAATCACAAAACTATATCTCGCAGGCAGGAGGTATTGCTTCTCAAGGGCTGATCTTTTCAATTTAGTGACGACCTTTGGGTCAGGGAAATGGCTGTCCGACCCATCCTGTGGATTCGAGCGGGTTAGGGCCCCAGGGAACTCAGACCATTCGGCCACGATCTCTGTCACCGCTGGCGTACAGCCATTTCATTTGAGTATCGATTGGCGTGGTCCTAACGGCGCTTCAGAAGAAGAGGAGCTCGAGGACGCCCTCTCCGAGGATGAACTCCTTAAAGAACTCTTAGAGAAGGAGCTGGACGAGCCCGTCCCTAAGGTAGCACTAGAACTAGTACAGGCCACCTCGGCCTCTAGATTGGACTGGAGTGGAGCTGAATAGGGATTGCCTTCTGTGCCCTCGGCTGACAACTCATCAGGCGACCGGATGCACAGAGTGGACTTAGTCTTTGCCATTGCGTGAACCTGGATATCAGTCACATAATTAGCTACGGTGATCTCCCAAGGATACGTCACCTCCACGTCAGGGCTAAGTATGCTGGGGGTAGAGGAGTACTCGTAACTGGACCACAAGGGGGTGCCCGGTTCAAAAAGGGGCACCGTATAGGGAATCTTTTTGGGTTCCCTTGGCTTATTCTTTTGAGGGACGTTGGCTACCACCCGGCCATCAATAAAATTTGGGAGGTTGGAGAATTGCGGGTGCCGACCTTCCTCTAAAGGGCCAGTTAGCCCCTCATGGACGTCCCCACTGGATAAGCAAGACAACGACCTAATATACAACAAACAGTGCTTCAAAGGGCACGAAGATGTACCTGTAAGAGATGAATATTCAAAGGAGTTGGCTGAAGATGAAGATGAACGTTCAAGCAAGCCTTTGAAGATGCAAAGAGGTAGCTTGAGGCGCTACAGTAAATTTAAAGGCAAAGTGGGAGATGGGAGACAGAGCTTATCTCTAGAGGGTGGAAGTGTAGGGAGAGCAAATGACTCTCCCTCATTGAGTGTTCACCCTTATATACAGCAACAAGGCGGGACACACCCCCTGAGGAAACTCAACAGGCACGCCTCTTTTCATCCAACGCCACATGGCGACCTATCACCGCCATGTCATCGGCAGGAATTGAGGATGTCGTGATAGAATGGGTCTCCAGAGGCACTCCGGAAAGTCTGGCCGTTATAACGTCCGGGCACCTCAGGCATGGCCTTATGGCCGGTCGCTACACTCTTAGGGGCTAAGGGTCCTAGAGCACGACCTTGCGGCTAGTCGACACACTCTTCGCCCCAATGGGGGTTAAGGGTCCCAGAGCACGTCCTTCTGGCCAGCCGTTACACTCTTAGCTCCAATGGGGGCTAAGGGTCCCAGAGCATAGCCTTCTAGCTAGCCGCTACACTCTTAGCCTCAAGAAGGGCTAAGGGTCCCAGTGCACGGCCTTGTGGCCGGTCGCTACACTCCTAGCCCAATAGGAATTAGGGGTCCCAGAGCACGGTATTACAGCCGGTCGCTACACCCTTAGCCCTAATGGGGCCTAAGGGTCCCATAGCATAGCCTTGCGGCTGGTCGCTACACTCCTAGCCCCCAAAGCACGGGCTTACGGCCGGTTGCTACACCTTTAGCCCCAATGGGGCTAAAGGTCCCAGAGCACGCCCTTGCGACCGATTGCTACAGTCTTAGCCACAATGGGAGCTAAGGGTCCCAGAGCATGCCCTTATAACCGGTCACTACACTCTTAGCTCCAATGAGGGTTAAGGGTCCCAGAGCACGACCTTATGGCCGGTTGCTACACTCTTAGCCCCAATAGGGGCTAAGGGCCCCAGAGCACGGCCTAACGGTCGGTCGTCACGCCCTTAGGCACCCACTGGGGTCGAGGCATGGCTTCACAGCCTTTCACAAACATACAGAAACAAATGAAGGGCAAGTCATCCGAGGCCTATTTTCATTACTGTAAGCATGTAAATACAAGCAACGAAACGGGGGCAGGGTAGTACGAAAGAAAAGTCAAAACAAAGCTAACTCATCTCCTCATCATTAGAAGGGGTCGGCCGATCTAGAGCCCTCCTTCTGGCCGTCTTAGGAACTCTAGACTTGCACCTCATCAGTCGACCGATAAAGCTGTGTCGCCCTAAGTACGCAGTCCATGCAATCCATCCACACCTCGAAGGTTGACCACCTTAGACCTATTAACGATGATTTCATCTTCTCGCCTGTGTAGTCATGAGTCATACCTAGTTCGACGACCTCGTTCAGCAGCATGGCATGGAATATCGCCTGAGTAATTTCAGGGAGCCCAAATTCAGCCGCTGCACTCTCGGCATCGGATAACGAAAAGCACGGGCATAACACGTGGAAGTCCTCGGGAAAGGGGTGAGGCGGACGTGAAGCGCTCCTCTAACGCCAGATGAACGTCTCCCTCACCTAATTAGCCATCTCTCTCATGTTGTAGATAAAAGGGAACGCCATGTTCGCTTGGGAAACAGGAGTACCGATCGCTCTCCCTATGATTTCTACCACTCTAGAAGAATAAAATACTTGAGTATCCTCTGTGGGAGAATGACGTTGTATTTATAGAGGAGGAATCGGGGGAGCTGGAGAGAAGAGAAATTCCCAAGAACCCAATAGCCAACCCATCCCGGACACGTGTCCAACCAACCAGCATAAATTGATTGCAAGCAAAGTAAAGATTATTAAACAAAATACGAAAGTGCGGCCTTTTATTACTAATTAGCATAAACAAGTACAAAGCAGAAACTGGAGGAAATGCTAGTAAGAGGGTCGCACATTCATAGGCATAACGGCCTGGCTCACCGCCCTCCTAAGGGGAGGTCGCCTTCTTAGTGGATGCGTCCTCATCCGCCGCCTCGACTGCCGACCCCCTTCTGCTTGACTGGCTCCTGAACTCTCCCCTGATCCACCCTTTGGGCGGAATCGAGCCTCGTAGATTCGGTTGCTAAATAACCAGATCCATGATTCAAAAGCGCTCTTACGGAGCTTAGAGAGGGCCGACTCCAAAGACTGAAGCGTCCATCCATGCACTACTCCAAGCTTTTCGGTATCGTTCAGAAGCATCGCATAGAAAATCACTTGGGGCAATTCCGGGAGTTCGTAGCACCTGGCGGCCTCCTCCGCCATGGCCAGCTCGAAGTCCGAACAGAGAATCTAAAAATATCTCGGGAGGGGCAACGGGGAAAAGGCAATCCCATATCGGTCCCACACAAAATGGCGGGTAACGTACTCACTTATTGCCTTGGTATCGAGGGAGCGTGGAAAAGCCATGGGAGGAACACCCGGTAGCAGCTATTGCCAAATAAGGAAGCATGCGACACCCTCTCTGTCTGTCGCCTTTTATAATGAGCAAGGCGACGGTTTCACACGACAGCCATTCGGGCCTCGTTACCTGTGCATATGTGGACGATGGCTCCGGGACCGTCCCTTTCAAAGGCCCAATTTTCGAGGACCCCTGGATGCGCGCCGACCATCGACGGTGCTCCACATTTTCCCTGACTACTCGTCTGGCTCGACGTACAGGTAAAATGTGGGGGGCTAAGTGATTGAGGAAAAATTTGATTCTTCGCAAATAGGTCTGACCAAGTCGGACCCACTGACCAGGTCTATATCTGGAATGGTGGGCCAAATTCAATTCTTCCCAAATGGGCCTTACCAAGTCGGACCCACTGACCAAGTCTATATTTGGGATGGTGGGCGTTCCCTGGGGGGCTTCCCCTGGCTCATATCTAAGATAAAAGGCCCTAAGGCGCAACCCTAGGGACTCCCCCTAGGGCCCTTCATACCGAGACCGGCGGCCCGCATGGACATCCCAGGTAAGATTACTGTTTTAGCCTTTTCCCGAAAAGGCTATAAATAGTCGCCTACCTACCTCGGGAAAAGGGTTGGCGGATTGATTCATTGAACACTTACTCTCTTTTTCTCTCTCTTTCTCTCTCTGTTGACCTTCGGCATGGACCCCAAGCTAACTTGACCGTCGGAGAGGTGTTCCCCGGTACACAACCCAGGTTGTCGTTTTTGCAGGTGGGGCCGCTCTAAGAAAAGGACGTTAGGTGTTGCACGCCAGCTGTCAGATAAACCCGTTCCTTAATCCCACATCATTACCTACTTCACCCTAAAGATTCTGTCCAGAATCAATAATTAAACATAATTCAACATAATTCAACACTGTTAAGTATTTATTGAAAATACATAATTGTAATTTTTTCAACCATGTTTTAACATATTTCAGCTTGATTCAACATGTTTAAATAATAAATATCAGTAAATACTTCTCAAAAGCCGAAAAAAACATGCCCTTTAGTTAATTTGTTAGTAAGCAGCAATCCTGAAAAAAATTATGAGTTAGATACAGTATAATTCAAAACAAGGTATGCTATGATTTATAAAGCAAGGCTGTATAGTGTTCTTGAAGGGTAAGTAGTTCGGCTTTGAAAGGAAGGGGTTTATTACCGCAATTTATAACGTACAATCTGGTGGACACTTGCTTTGTTCGTCCGACCCCTGTATGTTGGGCCTGCATGTTTATTGGGTCCCATTGCTTTAAATACAATTTTGTGCAGGTCTCTTATACAAGAAGAGAGGCGAAGCTCAGTAGCATGTCTGTTTATTGGTTATTGGCAGGGTCAAGGGCTCAGAATCGATCGAAGTAATGTCTATCTTAGAGAATTTCTTTTCGACTCATAAAAAGTATTAATTGGTGTTTATTGCTGAATGATGCTAAATCATGTCAAATAATTGAAGAAAATTAAAAAATATAACTAGGTATTCTCAATAACTACTTAACAGTGCTGAATTACGCTGAATTGTGTTGAAACTTGCTGAATGCTGATGATAAATACTTATGATAAGTCGAAACAAAAGTGCTTTTATTTTTAATAATTTTATTCATTTTCTTTTTTCCCATCAATTACGTGAGTTTTTTTCGCCCTTAGTATATTCTATTCAACTACATCTATAACTTTTTAACCTTTTTTTAATCTTTAATATTCTATTTAATATATATTTTTCATTTTTTTTACATCTTCTCATCCTTTTTTTAATATCATCTACTTATTTTTCCTCTCTCAATATGCCAATATTCACTAAATGACATCGGATGTTTACCAAAGAAGTACAATAATCGTATCATTGAAGGAGAAAAAAATTAGGTAACGAACTACTCAATGATTAATTGTATATTGAATGCTCACTAAATAACGATTTAAATGTTCAATTTTTTTAAATAAACTACAAAATATTAGATGTATGTTTTTTGTATTAGCGAACGTTGTGTGTGTGTGTGTGTGTGTGTGTGTGTGTGTGTGTGTGTGTGTGTGTGTGTGTGTGTGTGTGTGTGTGTGTGTGTGT
>JACYFF010031956.1:15736438-15754773 GCA_017589665.1 Selenicereus undatus | reverse complement strand
TCGTAATTTGAATGATTACCCGATCTAATTTAACGTTAAAAAAAAATAGTGCCAGATATGGGAAAGGCTTCTCACACGAGTGAATTTTTTTGCTTTTAGTGAATCGTAACTATTAGATTATCCATTTTCTATATGGAGATGAATGTGTAGAAGAAACAGTATATTAATAAGGATACTTTTCCAAAATCAAAAGAGCGCCTGGGTTGAAAAAATAAAGAATTTCTAACCATCTTGCTTTGTTATCCTATAAAAAAAAACCAATTAGATGGAAAAAAACTCTACCAATAAACTCTTTTTTCCATTCATTTCCTTTTAGGATCAGTTGTGGTCTGATAAACTCTACCGATGATGTAGACGAATTCCTTGCTTCATCCAAATATGTAAAAGATCCTAACCGCACTTAAAAGCCGAGTACTCTACCGTTGAGTTAGCAACACACACACACACACACACACACACACACACACACACACACATATACATATATATGTGTGTGTGTATATATTAGTGAGTTGTACATTCTTAGTGAGCGAAATCTAGGTGTACAGTAATACATTTAGGTGAGTTGTATAGTTTTTCGTGAGCAAAATCTAAGTATTAATGAGCATTGTGTAGATATTAGTGATGAATTTGATTATATAATTACTTGCATATTTTCATAGTTTCATTTATTTAAATTGACCAATTTGTTTTACATAATTTGTTTCAAATTTCATTATATATATATATATATATATATATATATATATATATATATATATATATATATATATATAACAACTCACTAAATGCATGTGATAACTCACTAAAAGTCATAGTAAAGATCAATGAAATACAAAATTTTGAAGTATTTACTCACTAGGTGTATATTATATCTTAGCAAAACATAAAAAAAATAATTCACTAAAATGTCAATGTACAAATAATTGAAACATTTCAAGTATGTCGTTCTTATACATTTAAAGAATCTTATATTTGAGTTATTCAAACGATATATTATAGTACGTTAGAAGAAGAATGTAAAGTATTGATCACTAAATGTATACCACAACTCAACAAAAGTTATTGTACAGCTCACTAAGAAAATATCATATCTCAAAATATAACAAGAATGTGCAATTGTATATTATATTGTTTACTTACTCATTGTGACTAGAAATTGTTAATTTTGCTTCACTGAATCATATTAATTGATCATCAAATATATTCATATCTCACTAAATATTTATCATAGCTGAGTAAACAAATATCATAACTCTCTAAAGAAATAGTGCAAGTGGTTGAAACTTTTCAAATATGTCATTCTTGTGCATTTAAGGAACGTTATATTTAGTTAACTAGAAGATATATCATAACACATTATAAGATAAATATAAAGCATTGCTTACTAAAAATATGACATATCTCAACATAAGTCACAATTCAGCTCATTAAGAAATCGCGCATCAAAATATGAACAAGAATGTGTATGTGCTCACTGAAATTGTGTATTGTATTGTGCTTGGTCTTTGTTTATACAAACAATTATTGTTACTCAGTAAATCATATTGATAACCAAATATATTTTATAACTCACCAAATAGATATTTCAACTCACTAAATAAATATTATAGCTCACTTTTTTTAAAAAAAAAGTATAGATAACTAGGATATAATTTAGTGAGCTTCAAATACACATTGGTCAGTAGAGGAGCCAAGGAGTTGCATGACTGTGCGTGTTCAGGTCAAGGAATATTATGTATGACTGACCATACATTATTGCATGGTCATGCATCCTTGTATTTCGGTCAACTTCATTTTTATTTAAGTGTTATGTTTTGAGACTCAAGGGAATACATAGTTCTTAGCTTTTGAGTAGAGATGTTTTTTGAGAACCCTAAAGGTTAGCAGTTAGAATTGAAGATTGTTACTTTGAAGGTTTATGCTTTTGCAATCGATCAATTGCCAAGTTTGTTCCTTAATATCTCTCTCTCCCATTCATTATATCTTGTCTATTCTTATTACCTAGTATCATGTTTAGGTTTTCGAAATCCATGGTTGTGATTACGATTGTTACCATGTTTAGAGGTTAAATGTACTAACTTAGGTCAACATGATGCAGATTATGCCTAGATAACCATGAATTGGTCCCGATCTTGTTTATTGCTTGCATCACTCGATTTTTTGGTAAGACCACCACATGCTTGATGAATTACTTGAGACAGTATTCATATTTACTTGTTAGGGTTTAGGAGAATTTTGAAAGAATAAACCTTTACCTAGTGTGACCTACCACACAATTAGGGTTTTAATATAAAAATAATTAATATTTTAACTGGGATTTGAAGTTGTTTATACTAAAATCTTTTGACTGATAGTCCTATGAAAATATGCGACTTTGGTCTTTTGATTAGTCTTCGATTCCTTAAAGAGGGAGAGGATTTCCTTAATGGTCAACTATTCCATTCATCACATTAGTTTGAATAGAGTTGATAAGGGTTAACAATTGATTTCCTAGCATGATTGCTGTTAATTCCAACCTAGATGCTTCAACCATTTGATTTTTGAACCATATCGTAGACTGTTTATCGCTTCCTTAGTAATTAATTCAACCTTGAATTTGTCTGGCATGGATTGAGTAGTTTGATTAGTTTTGGTAGGTGAAAACAAATTCCTTATGGATTCTACCCATACTCGCCGGTTGTTAGTTATAGCTACACCATGGCTTAAGGTTAAGATTGAGCAAGTTTTTTGCCCTAGATAGAGTAATTTGATTAGTTTTGGTAGTTGAAAACGAATTGCTAGTAGATTCGAGCCACACTTGCTAGTCGTTAGCTACAATTACACCGTGCGCTCGCGGTTAAGACTGAGCACCACTCCATTAAAATCATATCAATCTTCCACCCACAGGGCGAGCAAAGTAGGCTCTCAAACTCCTTTTCACTTTGAAGTGCTTACATCTTTATTTCGGTTTTCTTTACGGATATGTATATGGAATTTAATCAAAAGAAACTTTGGATTATGGAAGAGTTTTCACATTTTGGAGTGTTTTTAACCTATTTTCCCCATTTGTGGCTTTTTCGTTGGTTACACGTGATTCATCCTATAATACAAATAAAAAGTTGTAATTTAATTTTAGTAATTAGCAAATAAGTCCTTTTCTTGTCCCTTTTTAAAAGTTGCGTCGTTAATAGAGGAAGTGTGAAACGTCTAATAAAGAAAAAGCTCATATTACTCCATTATTATTATTAACCATGTCCCCATTCCGGGATGAAAAGCATTGAAAAATGTTTGGTAATTATTTCTCAATCAAGCATTAAAGTTGTACTTATTTACCATAAGACGAATAATTGTCCTCATAAAATGATAATTAACACTATAATTACATATTTTCCTCTTGAAAATGTACACATATTAATTAATTCGAGAGATTCGGCCTTATTTTCTAGAATAATTCACTTCCTGAATTCAAGTCTAATAATGAAGAAACTCATACTTGAAAAAAATTGTTTCTTCTATTTATCCACAGTATATCAAACTGCAATTAACAAAAAAAAAATGGAAATTGACAAATCCATGAATGCTTTTTGCATATCTATGGAAATTTCATTACTTTGGATAGATTTTTCCTTTCTGTTAATCATGGTCAATGACTAAAGCCAGACTCTGTAATAATTGTTTCATAAGTAATTTTTTATTTTGCAATTCTTAATTAATGCTTTTTACTAGCTTTGTTTGCGGATTAGAATATGTTTTTTATTTGTCAGAGTTCCACTTTGTAAATAATTATGATACTTTTATTTACTTTCAATTTTAAAATAACTTACCCCACCTCAAAAAGATTTTTTTTTTTTGGTGATAAGAAAATAACATCTCTTATATATACGTACTACACAACCTCTAAAGCCACTTTTATATTTATAAAATACAAATTATATGCCTGCCACTGTCTTCTTCTATTCTTCTTTTCTAATTTAACGGTATTCATATCGCCCATTTATCTGAAGGTTGAATAATTTATGATGAATATTTGTCAAATGTTATACGTATGATCTTATTGTGATTTCATTATTCTATTGAAATGTAATTTCAGTTTCTCACCAAACCATACGAGGCTATATGGATGATTTGTTTAGTCAAGGATTTGACACTCAAGAGGAACTTATCCAAACAGCAAGACACAATTACATAGCAAAAGGGTATGCCTTATCAATCAAAAACTTGAAAAAAGATAAATATGTTGTTCTTTGTTGTGACAAAGCTGACAGTTATCGAAATAGAAGAAAAATTCCAATGGAAAACAATAAAAGGGTAACATGTACATGACTTGTAAATTGCTCATTTGAAACTGAAGGAAAGAGATTGGATGAAGGATTGAAATTACTCACAATCATGATCCTTCTATTGATATGTTTGGGCATCCTTTAGCTTGTCATTTGATAGATTAAGAATTTGTGGACCTTTGAAAATGTCTACGACAGCAATTTTATAGTGACAATTAAAAAAAAAAACCTTAACCTTCAAACTGTACCTCGGACTATATACAATCTAAACAGTAAAATGCAAAAAGAACATTTGGGTGGTCATTCTGTAGATCAAGCTGTCTTTGAAGAATTTGAACATGAAAATCTAATATTCTATTATTTAAAAGATGTCGATGGGCACCTGAGTCATGTATATTTTGCCCGTTTGAAGTCAATCATGCTAGCCAAAACATATTCTTTTGTATTTGTGATGGATTGTACCTGCAAGACTAGCAAGTATGGCATGCCATTACTTGACATTATTGGAATTTCTAGTTTTAACAAGACTTTCTACTCTTGCTTTATCTTTTTAAGAAGTGAGAGAAAAGAGGGTTACACTTGGAATCTGTAAATGTTTACTAGTGTTTTGAGTGTCAACTGTAAGCATGTAGTCATCATATTAGTTCAAGAGTTAGCTTTAATAAGTGAGATAGAAGTTGTTTTTTCAAATGCTACTAATGTCTTTTGTATACAACATATTCAAAAAAATATATATATAGTCACTGCATGCAATAGTTAATTTGAGGAGAAAAAAGATTGGGATGTCGTTCTCTATTTGCATATTGCAATGTAATATGCAGAAATAACAGAAGATTTTGAAGAAAGTCGGCTCCTTTTTCAAATTGTATATAGAGAGAAAAAGATACCATCGATGGTGTCATTGATATTTAAAATACAAGTATCCTAGAGAAAAAGAGTGCTCATGCAAAGTTGAGAAGGCACCTGCAAGTTTTAACAAGGAATCTTTACAAAGTGACAAGTAAGATATGCCTTGCTATTAAGAATGAGCTTCACAATATCAAAAGACAACTTGAGTGCGAAAGGCTTCAAGTTCCTCACAAGTACAATATTCCATATTTTAACGATCTTATTATACATGTTTCAATGTTTGCTTTGAAATCCCTCTATGAGCAATATGAGATGGTGAAGTATGGAACATTAAAGCCATTGCATTGGCAATTTCATTGCTACAATGGCATTACCATGTGCACATATGATGCCCAATTGAAAGAAGCAACTTTACCTTTACATCTTATACATTGTCATTAGAGGATCAGTCATAAAACTCTTACATCTTCAAGTTGTGGAAGTGAGATAAAAATGACTAAGAAGAAATGAAAGAGTTGCTTGAAAGTCATATGATATTTATCATCATTTGTCTGTGTTCAGAAAGGCATAGGTGAAGAAGACAACTACTAAGATTTTGAATATGGAAGACTATTTGACCCATGACCCAAACATACAAGTTCGTAAGAAGCGCAATGCCAAATCCACAAAAGGAAATGGCTCAAATTTACCTATAAGACACTCTTTGTAAGTTGAAATTATCGAAGCTACATGGAGAACCAAAAATATAGTCTAAGTGTTAGTGAAACATCTGTTATTACAACAACTCCCAGTGTGAGTCCCTCTGTCACATGGCCTGAGGAGATCCAAATGCAGGCAGTCTTACCTCTACATATATAATTGCATGTAGAGATATTACTTGCAATAGACCCGCATTAAAAGCTTTAAGATAATATTTTCAAGGTTGAAAAATCTATTGATGAATAAATTTAACAAATACAAGACCTAAATTACTTTAGATAACATAAATTAACATGAATAACAGTTGATGGAAAATAGTTGTATACACCTTGAGCAGTAAGCGGTGACAAACTACTAATCTAGCCAAACACAATCTACACTTGAACAATCAAAGGTGGGAGTGATAACGCAGATACGATGAGGGTATTACTTAAAGCAATAAGAGGAGTGAAGATAAAAACCCTGCAAGGATCAATCTACTAACCTATGATCTGCAACATTAATCCTAAGTCTCCACAAACTTCTATCCTGAGTCATGTCCCTCATTAGTCCTACATACTTCAAATCATATTTGATCACCTAATTAAAACTTGTCTTTGGTTGTCCTCTTCATCCCTAAAGGTCAATTGTGTCGCACCTTCTCACTGGTGCATTCACACTTCTCCTCTTAAAATGAACAAACGATCCTAGTCTAGTCTCCCTCATTTTATCATCTATGGATGCAACCCCAACTTTCTCTCTAATCACTTAATGCCTAATTTTATCCAATCTCATACGGCCACCTATCTATTGAATCATTCTCAACTCTACTACCATTAACCTCTAGACTTGAGTCTTCTTGACTGGCCAACACTCTGAACCATATAATGCAGTTGGCCTAACTACTATGCGATAAACTTTTCCTTTCAATCTGATTGAAATTTTCTTATAACACAATCCGCTGGAAGCATTCTTTCATTTTTTTCATCCCACTATAATGCAATGGTTAATATCTTCGTCAACATCTCCTTTCTCCTCAATAATCGAGCCTAAATACCTGAACTTCTTGGCCCTTGGTATTGTCACATCACATATGGTGACCTCTTCCTCACCCACTTTCTCACCACTAAACCCACATTTTAGGTATTCACTCTTGGATCTGCTCAATCTAAATCCCCTATATTCTAAAGTATGTCTCCACTACTCTAGCTTATTGTTAAGTTTATCCCTAGTCTGATCGATAAGCAAATAGCATACAATGTGGTACTCATCTTGAATCTCTTTTATGAGCTCATCCATAACAATAATGAAAAGAAATAGGCTTAAAGTTGAACCTTAATGGAGCCTAATGTCAATAGGAAAGTCCTCTCTATCTCCCCCCAAGGTCCTAACACTTATTTTTAATCCCTCATATATATCCTTGATAGCCTAGATGTATGCCACAGACACTTCTTTCTTCTCCAAAACTCTCATAACACCTCATGCGGTACTCTATCATATGCTTTCTCTAGATCTATGAATACCATGTAAAGATCCTTTTTCCTATCCCTATACAATTCTATGAGTCTTCTTACGAGATCGATTACTTCTGTAGTTGATATATCTAGTATAAAACTAAAGTAGTTTTTAGAAATTGAAATATTCTTCCTTAACCTTCTTTCAATCACCTTTCCCACAACTTCATAGTGTGACTAGGAAGTTTAGTACCCCTATAATTATTACAATCTTGAATATCACCATTCTTCTTGTAAAGGGGATGATTGTATTGATTCTCCTTTCGCGAGCCATCTTGACAATCCTAAAATGACATCAAAGAGCTTTGTTAACCATTGTAGTCCTTCACCCAAACAATTCCAAATTAACACAGGGAAATGATCCAAACACACACCCTCTCCATTCTTCATCTTCCTTAATGCGTCTCTAACATCCTCTTTACCAATACAACTGCGTAACCTATAGTTTTGTTGCCTCTCCTGATTCCCTCTATCATCTCTGGGAATACTCAGTCCTCTCTCCACTAAAGAGCTTAGAAAAGTAACTACACCATATCTCCCTTATTTTTGCTTCCTCTAGTAAGACCTTAACGTCATCATCTTTGATGCACATTACATTTCCAAGTCTCTTGTTTTCCTTTTCCTAGCCCTTGCTAACTTGAAGACATGCTTCTCACCCTCCTTTGTCTCCAATCTTTGATACAACCTTTCATATCCGTTGTTCTTCGCTATAATGACAACTTTCTTTGCTATCTTCTTAGCAACCTTGCACTTAACTAAACTAATTTTTTTTCCGCCATTTGTTCTATTATCGATTAGGGTATTGTATACAATTTCTCCTTTACTTTCTCTTTTACTCCTTCATTCCACCACCAAGCTCTTTTTATTCTGCCTCCATGTCCTCTAGAATGAGACAAGTAAGATTGGAATTGGTTTAAATCTACCTTGTTCTCAAACATAATCCTTTTTTAGAAAATAAGGCAAGTAAGATTTCAATTTATTCATATACATAACAATATTTTTCTTGTGATCATTTCTCACCATTACACAACATTTGTCTCATGTATACATTTTTTTCCTTCATTACTTTGTCGTTTTATGCTTTTTCAAGAATGAGAATGCTAAGAAGTTGATCTTGAGAATCACATACCCACAAATTATTCAACCCTTTAGATGCATGTTGGACGTATATGACATTGTTTCCCTCTTTATCGCTATCATTTTGAGAAGGTGGGTGGTAATTATTCTTGTTCAAGCTATTTTTGTTTGTCACCATTTTTTTTCCGACGTGTTCTATCAAATAATTGACGCAAACAAAAATTAAATTGAATATATTAACTATAGCTAAAATAAAGATAATATATTCGACTTTTTGGATTAATAAGTTTTAACCAAAATAATTTTAACATTGAGTATGACTTAATTAGTGCAACTTTGCAAGCCAATTTTAAAATAACGACTTTAATGAATTGCGACCCTTGAGGGTTTTTTTTAAAAAAATTAAATAATTACAAGTAAAATAAATAAAATCAGTGTATTCCTAAAAGAAAAAGGCAACATGGATTAGGAAGGAAAAATCATAAAGTAAAAAATAAAAAAAATAGAGAGTCAATATATTACCTTTTTTTTGTATGACAAATCAAAAGACCGGATTTAAGGAATAACAAATTGGTAAAAATAAAACTATCGATTGAGCAAAAAGGCAATATATGGGATATGACATTTGGTAATGGGCAGCAATAAAGGAAGACATCAAAAGTTGGGAGTATTTGGCTCTGCTTGGTAAAGAGTCTTTTAGGCTTAAACAAAGCTAACTGTTTGACTTAGGTTAACAAATTACTTCAACTGTTAGGCTTAACAGTTCTTTACATTAACTTTTTGTACCCAAAAAGTTATTTTGTAAAAAGTTCTTTAGGATAGTTTTTTCAAAAATGTTTGTATGTTTACCCCTAGGATGACTTTATTGACTATGACAATTTTCCCAAGATTACTTCAAATGACATTCACAACAAAAATTTAACAAATATTTTCTAAAATAACCATATTATGGATTATCATGATGTTTGAGTTAGCACTTTTTATATTAATATTTTCTAAAATTTATCAAATAATTAATGTTAATTAGTTTTAAATAATAGATGAATAGGTTTACATAACATAAATTTCAAACGTTATAAAAAAGCAAATTAAGATAACGATGAACAAAAATATTGCCATAAACAAAATTGGGTAAATGTCTTCTGTAATTTTATACATCACATCATTCTTAATTAATATTTATAAGGAAAACAAATATGCAATTTATAAAAAAAAGAAGAAATTGAGTTAAAGGTATAATTGCAATTTTACAAAATAAAATTGTTATAAATAGCTAATTCTACTAAATACTTTTTACAGAAATAACTAATATAACTGATTAAGTCAAATAACAAATATAATTAGTTAACAACTAACCATTGATTATCAAATAGAGCCTTTATCCTCTAAAGCAGCTAAGGAACATTAATCATGGATTGCAAAAAACAAAGTACTGATTATGAAACAATGATTACAAGGTTTGGTTTTGGCCATTTACTATGATTAACGGAAAGGGCAAATGGGCGCACACTGAAATTTCTGTGGATATGCAGAAGCCTTTGTGAATTTGTCAAATCCCCAATAATCAAGAACCGAAAAATGAAGAAAAATCATCCTTTCCAAAGGTATGTCAATCCACTTCAATTTTTATAGATTACCAATGGCATGAAATGTGTTAATACCTGATTTCTAAATTGCTTGAAATCCAGGATGACATATTAATGGTCTTTGCTAAGTGGGAACTAAGTGCACAACTTTTACTTAAATACTATTGGAAAATTTACCTACAGATGTTGAAAGAAATTTGTATCCCTTTTTTCGTGCTCTTTTTTTTCATTTTGGAGTTATTTTTGCCTTTAAGAGCTTTGTCACTTGGTTTTACGTGGCAAGATGTTGTCTAGTTGTAATGTCTAAAATACCCTAAAGGGGTAGAGGGAAAAGACTGAGGAGAGAAGATGATGGTAGCTGTAGTTGAGTGGAAATTTCCCTTTGAAAAACACATCTCTATTCTTTCTCTACTCTCTCTCTCTCTCTAATTCTACTGTCTTTGAACCAAGCGCAGTTCAGAGAACAGGGTAGAGTGAAACATGGAGCTACAACAGTGGGAGGCAGAAGGAGCAGTTGTGTCTTTAAAGAGGAAAATACATGCGTTCAAATAGGAGGATGATTTGAAGCAAAATAGCATAAGGGAATTTGTCAAGAAGCTTATGTTAAGCTAAGACAACTAAATATAAATAATTGCAAGGCTTTTTGTTAGCAGATGATGAACCCATTGATAGTGGATTATATCATTGCGAAATGGGTATGGTAGGTGAATCCTTGTTTTCTGAAACAAACATGGTTTGGATCTGTGAATGAGCTTGATTTAGGTGAGTAATGATTTTTAGTTGGGTTGAAACTATTGGAGTACTGATATAGTGTGAAGGTGGAGTTGGGGTCAATGAGGATGGGGGTAATGTATGTTGTAATTAAATATGTTGCTTAAGTGCAGTGACAGTGGTTAGGTTTTGGGAAATTTTAGGTTAGAAAATAACAAATATGAAAGAATTATGTGTTGATGTTTGATTATGTATGAAATTTTCATCTATTAGCTGATAGTAGTAGTTGTTGGCGAATTAGGGCATGTTTCATTTTGTGAACCCTTATGTATCGATTTATATCCCAGGATGCCAATGATATAAAGATGGGGTTTTGGGTAATTGTACGAAGAAATGAGAAATATGAAGGAATTATGTATTAATGTTTGATATGAATGAAATTGTCATATATTTGCTGGCAGTAGCGGAGGTTGGTGAATTAGGGTATGACTGATTTTGATAATCAATTGTGCCTTGATTGATATTCCTAGGATGTCAATGATATAAATATGGGGTAGACAGTGTTTAGGTTTGGGTAATTTTGGGAAGGGAAATGGAAAATACGAAGGAATTATGTGTTGATGTTTGATATGAATGAATTTGTCATATATTAGTTGCAAGTAGTAGCTGTTTGTGGATTGGGGTATGTTTGATTTTGATAACATGTTTATGTCTGGATTGATATCCCATGATGTCAATGATGTAAAGATAGGGTAGACACTCTTTAGGTTTTGGTAATTTTAGGAAGGGAAGTGAGTAACATAAAGGAATTATGTATTCGTGTTTGATATGAATAAATTTTTCATACATATGCTAGCAGTAGCAGCTATTGGTGCTTGTAGTATTACAACATGTCTGATTTTATTAACCCGGTACGTCTCGATTGATATCCTAGAATGTCAAGATGTAAAGATGGGTTAGATAATTTTGTATATGAAGTGTGAGGAGGAGACTTTGTTATATACTGAAAGTTGTTATATTTGTGTAGGTGCTACAGTGATTGTGCTGCTTAGGAATTGTGTTTGTTAATTACTCATAATGAAAGTTAGTGTTAATGAGGAGCGTGCAGCAGTTGTCAGAGAGGTTTTAGTGTATGTATGTTGGGGAGATTACTTGAAGTGTGGAAGTAATGGAGTATTGACATATCCATGGGGTAGTCGTGACTATGTACAGATTAGGCAGAATATGGGGTTTGATGAAGTTGTTAAGTTAGCAGAGGAGACAATGGGGGAGGGTCTGAAAGGTGAAGCTTGTGGTATAATATCAAGTATGATCGGATTATGTTAATACCGTTACATAGGGATGCAGATGTGTGTAAATTGATAAAGGGTAATGATGAATTTTCTTACATGTATGTTACTGAGAAGATCATGCCAATTTTGCAACCAATGCATGTGGCTAAAGCAATAGAAATGGGTGGTGCGAAGGGTACTTGTTATATGAGTGGGAAGGGTGTAGGTTGTACTCAAGTAGAGGATCATGGTGTCCAGTAGAATGACATAAGTTCCTGTGTAGTTGTTGTGACAATGTAATAATGTATATTATGGATGGTATTGCTTGTTGACATTGTTAGGTAATTTGGCTATAAAAAATGTAAGTTGGAAGAAAAAAATTTAATGTATGCTTAATTAATTATACAGGGTTGATGACGAAAGTGGTAGGCAGCAATCGATAGGTGAAGAGGAAATGGGGGATAGAGAAGAAGTAGTTGACAAACTGAATGCAGATTCTGACGACTCAGCCACGAACTCTGAAACTGACGTAGATGGTGAAGAGTGTGTGGTCTCATTCTGGATTTAATTTTGAGGCTTACAAGAAGAGGATGGGCATCTAGAAGAATGAAATTATAGAGAAATCAAGCAGGATTGTGGTTTTAATTTCTGTATATCTCTGTTCCTTGAGATAGTACAAATATTTATACACAGAGGTGCCCTGTAAATTAGGCAACTACAACCAAGATTACAGCAACTACTACCAAAAAAATACAACCTAAATATTTGCAGAATAATTTGGCCAATATTTAGTCCCTTTAATTAAGGAACTAATTATGGTTATTTCTACACTCCCCCTCAAGTTGGGCATTCGGTGCTCCAATGCCTAACTTGCGTAATACCTCATTGAATGCTTCAGTGTTGACAGCTTTTGTCAGGATATCAGCTAACTGATCTCTTGATCTGACAAATGGAAGTTTAATCGTCTTATCTTCCAGTTTGTCTTTTATGAAGTGTCTGTCTATCTCAACATGCTTCGTTCTATCGTGTTGAACTGGATTTTCTGAGATGCTTATTGCGGCTTTGTTATCACAAAAGAGTTTGCATGCTGTTTTCTGTGGAAAACCAATTTCACTCATAAGTTTCCGGATCCATAAGATTTCAGTTATCCCTTTTGCAATACCTCTGAATTCTGCCTTTGCACTTGATAAAGCCACTACTTTCTGTTTCTTACTTCTCCAGGTGACCAAATTACCTCCTACTAGGGTGAAGTACCCAGAGGTGGATTTTCTACCATCACGATCTCCTGCCCAATCTGCATCCGTGTACGCAATTAGATCTAGGTGATCATTCTTGTCAAAGTAAATCCCAGTGCTACTTGTACCCTTTAGGTACCTCAAAATCCTCATTACTGCTGTCATGTGTTGTGTTTATGGAAGATGCATGAATCTGCTCACTACCCCTACTGCATAGGCTATGTCTGGTCTTGTGTGAGCTAAGTAAATAAGTTTCCCCACAATCTTTTGATACTGCTCCTTATTAGTCAGCTTTGCACCTTCAATAATTTGAAGGCCATGATTTGCCACAATCGGTGTTTCCGCTGGTTTGCAACTAAGCATTCCTGTTTCTGCCAGAAGGTCAAGGATATATTTCCTCTGGTGAATGAAGATCCCTTGCTTCGATCTCAAGACCTCTATGCCAAGGAAGTATTTGAGGTTGCCCAAATCTTTCATCTCAAATTCCTGAAATAATTTTCCCTTTAAGTCTGCAATCTCCTCCTCATCATTTCCTGTAATAATCATGTCATCTACATAGATGATTAAACAGGTAATTTTCTTTTTTTCTTTCTTTAGGAATAAAGTATGATCGGAATTACTTTGACTATATCCAAACTTCTTCATAGCTTTTGTGAATCTTCCGAACCACGCCCTAGGAGACTGTTTCAGTCCATAGAGAGCCTTCCTCAATCTGCATCCTTCCCCATCTCCAAACTCATGAGAATATCCAGGAGGAACCTCCATATACACTTCCTCGTCAATGCTTCCATGAAGGAAGGCATTTTTCACATCAAACTGGTACAGAGGCCATTCCTTGTTTGCAGCTACAGAAAACAGAACTCGTATTGTGTCAATTTTGGCTACAGGGGAGAAAGTTTCTGAGTAGTCTATTCCATATGTCTGAGTGTATCCCTTAGCCACCAGTCGTGCTTTGTATCTCTCAATAGTTCCATCTGCTCTGTATTTGATGGAGAATACCCATTTACATCCCACCTTCTTCTTCCCCTTTGGTAAGGTGCATTTCTCCCAAGTCTTGTTTTTCTGTAGGGCCTGATACTCTTCTTCCATAGCCTGCTTCCATTTTCCATTCTTGACAGCTTCCTCCACATTTTTTGGAATGTCTGCGGAATACAAAGAAGCATTGAAAGCTATGGCTGTGCTGGATAGATTTTCAGTGTTGATTCTTTCAATCGGATATTTAGACCGTTGGTCCTCATATTCAGGATCATATCTCCTTGGTGGAACTCCTCTCGTACTTCTAGGGGGTAACTCATACCTGTTTTGTTCACTTTCACCGGAGACATCAGTAATTTCAGGCATATTATAAGAACCAGGAGAGCTATCGGATGGTACCTCTACTGATGAGATATCATTAGATAGATGCTCATTTGTCGTATCATTAGGTGTAGGCGGAAGAGGGAGTGAGTCCGCTGCTCCAGGGGCAACATCGATGGTATTGCCTACTTGTGTTGTAGGTTCTGGGTCTACCATTTCTGGATATGTCAACCAGCTTAGGTCATCACTCATATTCTCCCCCTGAGGACTAAGCTGGGTATAATAGTAAGATTGTTCAAAGAACTCACAGTCTAAGGTGGTGTAGATCTTTTTTTGAATTGGATCATAACAACGGTATCCCTTTTGATGAACCCCATACCCGATAAAGACACATTTAACTGCCCTAGGCTCAAGCTTGTTTCGAGCCCGTTTTGGTAAATGAACATAGACAATGCACCCAAAAACTCGAGGGGGTAAGGAATGGACTGATGGGATGGTGACATGAGAGGATAAGGTGTCAAGAGGTGTTTTGTAATCAAGTGGTTTACTGGGAAGCCGGTTTGTGAGATAGGTGGAAGTAGCAATAGCTTCTGGCCAAAAATAGATTGGGACATGGGACTCTATCATGATAGCCCTAGTTATTTCAAGAAGGGTTCGGTTTTTACGTTCGGCAACTCCATTTTGTTGGGGAGTATCTGGGCATGTGGTTTGGTGGATTAGACCATGATCAGTAATGAATTGTTTCATATCTAAGGTTATATATTCCCCCCCATTGTCAGATCGTAAAATTTGTGGGTGAGCATGAAACTGAGTGCATATCATATGATAAAATTTGACAAAGACATCAAACACTTCAGATTTATGTTTTAAGAAATAAACCCAACTCATACGAGTACAGTCATCCACAAATAAAACAAAATAGGAATAGTTATGACACGCAAATGCAGGCGCTGGGCCCCATACATCGGAATGAATCAAAACAAAAGGTTTAGAGGCATGGCTTAAACTAGGATAGTAAGTATGTTTATGACTCTTAGCTAAGACACATGCTTCACAATTCAAGGCTACTTCAATATTTTTAAATGAGGGAAATAAACGTTTAAGATAACCAAGAGAGGGGTGACCTAGCCGACGGTGCCACATCCAAAGCCGGTTTTCCGGTGATCCATGAGCAAGCAAAGCGTTGCCCTGTTGAGCCACCTCATCCACATAGTACAAACCCCCTCGTTCAGTACCACGCCCAATGATCCGTCCTGTCAGAGCATCCTGCACAATACAACCAGATGCCGTTAATAAGACAGTACAATTAAGCTCCTTAGTCAATTGACTAACAGATAAAAGCTTATGAGTGAGACTGGGAATTAAAAGACACTTGTTTAAGTGAATATCTGAGGTAACATCAATAGTCCCAGCCTGGGTAACAGGAATATATTCCCCGTTTGCCGTTTGAATTTGAGTACGATGGGTGGTTTGAGTGATTCCAATATCTAACTGGTCACAAGTCATAGTATCAGTGGCTCCACAATCAAAAATCCATGGGATGATTTTATTGCAAACAAGGCTAAAGTTTTGTTGGGGTAAATTATTGGGCTGAGTAGTTTGGGCTAGGGATTGAATTAGGTTTCTTTTGGTTGCTTCCCCTTTTTCCACCGTATAAAAGAAGGAAGAAGGCTCCTTCTTTCCATCTTCACCTTCTCTTTCCATTTTCATGGATCTCCCTTCCTGACCACCGTAGTTCTCGGTGGTTCTATCTTCTTTCCCCATACCGGCGGTCCCCTCTGAGAACCTCTCGTCCCTGTCGGTGCCGTTTCCACTGCTGTCTGGGCAACGGCGTCCGTTTCCACTGCTGGCTGGGCAAGGTTTCACGGCAAGGTTGGCCTTGCCGCCGGTCGCGTTCGCGCCGACCTTGGTGGCGGCCTTCTTCTTCGTGTATTCTTCCCACCAGTCAGGGTACCCGATGATTTCGAAGCACCCTTTCTTGGTGTGCTTCGTTCCTCCACAATGGCTACACTTAAGGTGAGACTTATCTTCACGCCGGGATGAGGATTCCGACCGGCGGTGAGCAACAAGGCCACTCCCAATCTCTGAGGGACCTTGTCCTAATGATGAGGCGCTAGTCATAATACCCCGGCGCATAATTTCTCGCCGGATGGTGGCGTATGCGGCGTCGATGGTGGGGAGAGGGTCTAGATGTAAGATGTCCCTCTTTTCTTTGTCCAATGAATTATCAATTCCAGCCAAGAATTGATATAAACGTTGCCTCTGTATGAATGAGTTGAACACAGTAATGTCCTCTGCGCATTTCATCGGGTTTGGCATTCTTCTGTCAATTTCCTTCCAAAGTGTATTTAATTTGCTAAAATACACTTCAATTGTATCTTTTCCTTGGGTCATGGTGGCTGCTTTAGAACTCAGATCGTAGATCTGAAGTTCGTCCCTTCCACTACTAAGAAGCGTTTCGATGCCCTTCCATAATTCCCGGGCTGTTTTATAATCCAGAAACTGGTTCACTAGATCTCCATCAATGTTCTCAATAATCCATGAGACTACCATGGAGTCTCGCTGAGCCCACTGGTGATAATCCGGGTCGTCTGATTGGACAGGGTCGGCAGTGATATGGTTGAGCCTTCCCCGCCCACCGATAGCTATTTGCATCAGTTTACACCATTTTGTGTAATTCGTAAAGGTTAGTTTTTCGGCCACACGCACTGTTTGTGATGTGCCGGATTCTGGGTTGTTTTGGGTTTTATTTAACTTCTGGAATAACTGGAACATTTGTTCCGTTTGTTCCATGGATATTAACTGGTTGTTTGATGGTGGTTGTTCGTCCATTGCAGGTAAGGACTTCTGGTAAATGATGAGGAAAAACAAGGTTTCGTATCCCCAAGTCGGAACCTTACGGCTCTGATACCATATAGAGAAATCAAGCAGGATTGTGGTTTTAATTTCTGTATATCTCTATTCCTTGAGATAGTACAAATATTTATACACAGAGGTGCCCTGTAAATTAGGCAACTACAACCAAGATTACAGCAACTACTACCAAAAAAATACAACCTAAATATTTGCAGAATAATTTGGCCAATATTTAGTCCCTTTAATTAAGGAACTAATTATGGTTATTTCTACAGAAATAACAAGGGACAGAAGTTTGCGTCTACAGATTTATTTAGGTACATCATTTTGAAGTATGCAAAATACCTAATCAATTTGATTATAAATTGGAAAGGAACTACAAGCAGGGCATTGTAGTGAAATGCAAAGCGAGAGGCTGTAATTTTGACATTTGATATGAGATGTCGTGGCTCATCAGGCATGCTCATCGGGCTACAATTGTGGTGTCGTGACTCATATTTGACATGAGATGTGACACATGATGTGAAATGTATGTTGTAGAAATCATTTGTGGTTGTTGTGTTGGACATCAGGCAGGGAGAATCCATTCTGGAAAGTTGTTGCACTCCTCTTGTGTAATAGGGTTGGTGGTCTTGTAATGACTATCCTATATACTTTATAACCCAACAGACGTTATCATAAACCCAAGACATCGGCAACCGTTACTAGGAAAACATAACTGACCAATTCAACAACATTTTCCTCTTGTAATGTTTGCAAGGAGAAACATGGGTAACACACATGCTGTTGTAACAAATCATAATTGAAATCTGTTACTTTGGTCAAGAAGTTGAAAAGCCATCTGACATTGGTGGCAGTGCAATTGGTGTCGTCGTAATACTATATGACAGTACTTGAAGGTGCAAAACACGCATTACGTACATGCCAATAATTTACATAAACTGTAGAATATCAAAGCATATGGTTCTTTTATTTGAAGGTACGAAAAGAGTTTTGTATT
>JACYFF010031956.1:15712380-15736428 GCA_017589665.1 Selenicereus undatus | reverse complement strand
CAGTAACCATGTTCGCAATCTCTATTGTGCAAGTCTCGTCAGAAAAATCCATCTTCTCCCCAATTACTAGTAAACCAATCAACAATGCTACCCCCACCATCACTACTCTCTGCCATATAGTCTCTCCTAGACGAAGTTTCCACAACCTCCACCTCCTCCTCCACTTCTGCCCTCTTTCTTCTCCTTCACCCTCTCTCTAAACCCTCCCCTTCCCATCCATCATTGTCCGACACTGTTTCGACACTGGTTTTCCCTTATGGCCATCTACAGTAGTACACCATTTACTTGTCCATTACTAAAAATTCCAATTATTCCCACGGAAAATGCCGACCGAAAAAGAGACCATCACACAGGCCGACTAACATGCCGACGGATAAACCAAAAGAGCAAAAAGGGGCAGCGGATGTTCCGATGGACGCATAATCTGTCAGAATTTCTGACAGAATCTGGGTGATTCGTCGTAATTCCGACAGGTGTTCGACGGAATGTTCGTCGGAACCCTGGTCAAATTTGACCAGATTTGTGCCGATTTTTTCAACAAAAAAAATTAAAAAATGACTCTGACGGAATATTCTGTCGGATATTTCGTTGGAACACGGTGGCCGTTGGACACATTTTAAAACCCCACCCTAACTTTCTTTCTTCATTTCGAGCATTTAAGAGTTCGAAGAGAGAGAAAGTCGAGCGTCCAACTACCGCCACAACGCCGCTGCCACCGCCGCCACCCTCAGCCCGCCGCTGGTCATCCTCACATCCCACCGCCATTTATGACCCTTTTCATCTTATAATTTCAAGTAAGTGATGTTAGTTTAGTTTGTAGCAGATTTTTTGATATATTTGAGAAATTTGAGCTAGAATTTAACAATTACGTGATCATTTGTGATGGTTGTAGAAATTTTATTGAGTAATTTGTTGATTTTGGGTTTTGAATTTGGTTGTGTTGATGTGAATGTGAAAGTAATTATTAAATATTATTAGTAATTGTTGGGTGTTGTAAAAATTGAATTGAAACTTATTTTTTGTAATTTATGGTGTGTAATTTTGAATTTGCAAGTATATAGAATTTATTATTGAAAATGGAAGTTTGATGTGGATAACTTGTAGATTTTATGATGGTTACAATTAGTAGTGAATATTTAGAAAAATAGTATATTATTATGTAATAGATGTCAGAATGTGAGATGTTGTGACGCATGATTTGGATAATATATGTGCTTTTTATTTAGTATGTTAGACCTACTTGTGATATATTAAGTACAAAATTTGGATAATATTTGTAATTAGTAGATTATTTCGTATGTTAGACCTAAAATTTAATAAATTAAATGAAAGTATGTTTTGGATAATATTTGTAAGTTGGATATTAAACTTGTATTATTTCGTAAATTTTTAAATATTATTTATTGTTATGTAGATTAAATAATAGCATATTATTACCTAAATATTTGAAGTTTTAATTTGTGTGGATGATTAATATGAAGGATATAAGTCATAAGAGAAAACATATTGCGAAAGGGAAAAAGTTACGTTATTGTTGATGTGAATGTCATTATTGTCGGTGTGAATGTCACAAGTTTAGACTTCAATTTCAGACATTTAAACAGGTTTGCATCCTGATCTAATTGTCATAATGTCTTATTTTTGTCCATCGCATATTGAACATAGTGCATGATGAAGTACTAGAATAATATGCAAATAATTGATTTAACTATGTGTGAAGAAAATTGTAATCATTATGTCCATATTATTATAAATAACAAATTAATGTATACATTTATAATCGTCTACAGTGGATAATATGGATGGACCATCCCATCAAAGGTGGATTTATAAAAGATTTTTATTGTAAAGAAAAGGGTACAAATAAGAATTTTTAGGCGGAGTTGAATTGTTTGATCAATTTGCAAGAAGCCAAGTGAAGTTCATAAATAATTGACATTATAGATGTCCTTGTGCCAAATGCCAGAACAAAGCTTCTGGAGAATCTGATGATGTGAGATTACACTTGTACCAAAATGGTTTTGTTAAAGGCTATTGGTACTGGACATTTCATGGGGATGTAGAACTACTTCATATGACAATGTCGGAACTAGCAACACACAAAACTTGTATGAGCACATGGTTTCAAGTTCTATACACGTTGATAACACTTAACCATTTGTGGATCGTGTTTAAGCAATGGTGAATGATGTGATGATTACTAATGAAGTTATTGTCAATGAGCAACCAAATGCAGAAGATCAGGCATTCTATGATATGGTTCAAGCCGTGCAGAGACCTTTATGAGATGGGTGTAGTAACCAAACTAAATTGTCAAATGCCATCAAATTAACGAGTAACTAATCTGATTATAATATGCCTCAAAATTGTTTGAATGAGGTGATGCAAATAATGCATAAGAGTTGTCCGATAGACAATCGTGTCCCCAGAAATTATTCAGAGTTGAAAAAGAAGGTTCGAAGTTTGGGTTTAGATGTGTAAACTATTGATTGTTGCCGCAATGGTTGTATGTTGTACTTTAAGGAGGATTCAGCACTTGAAAAATGTAATTTTTGTGATTTGCCAAGATAGAAGCCAAAGAAGTCAGGCGATAATGGGAAACCAAAACCATATGTGAAAATATTCTACTTCCCGCTGACACCTAGGTTATAACGCCTTTACGCCTTAAGAAGCACAGGTGAACACATGAAGTGGTATTTTAACAATAGGCGTAAGGATGGTGTTCTTTGTCACCTTTCAAATGGGGAAGCATGGAAACATTTCTATAGCGAACACTCAAATTTAGCTTCTGAGTCTTGCAATGTGAGACTTGGTTTGTGTGCAGATGGGTTTACCCCATTTTCACAGTCTACACGACCTTATTCAATTTGGCCTGTTGTTATCGCACCTTACAACCGTCCTCTTTAGATGTGCATGATGACGCCATATATGTTCTTAAGTTGCATTATACCTGGGCCAACAAATCCGAATAACAAAATAGATGTGTACTTGTAACTTGTGATTGATGAGTTGAAAAGTCTATGGGATGGTGTTCAAACTTATGACATTTTCAATGAGGCAGAACTTCATTATGAGAGCTGCATTAATGTGGATAGTAAATGATGTCTCTTCCCTTGGAATGTTATCTGGATTGAGCACTCATTGTGTTTTGAGTTGCCCTGTTTGTATAGAGAAGTTGAAAGCAACACATTTGAAACATGGGGGCAAACCACCCTGGTTTGACTGTCACTGTCAATTCTTACCTAAACATCATGCATTTCAAAGAAACCGAACTGCATTTCGTAGAGGAAAAGTTGTGAACAATGGTCCTCCATCCAGGAAAAATAGGGAGGAACTATTCCATGAGGTTAAGAGTCTTCCTAAAGTAACCACTGATGGAGATTTCATAATCCTGGGTTTTAAGGAGAATCTTCATAATCAGATCAAGCAAAGCATTTTCTGGGAGTTTCCTTATTGGAGAGACCAAATACTACATCACAACTTGGACGTAATGCACATAGAGAAGAACTTTTGTGATAACATCATCAACACTGTCATAGATGTACCTGGAAAAACAAAAGATGATGTTAAGGCAAGGCTGGATATGGCAGAGATGTGTGATCGGAGTAAGCTGAACCTAAGACATGGTGTTAATGGCCGAACACTAAAACCCAAGGCTTCCTACGCCCTTTCTTTGGACAAACGAAAGGGGTGTGTGAGTGGGCGCAGCAACTAATGATGCTTGATGCTTATTGCTCTAACATTGCGAACTGCATAGATGTGAAGTCTGCAAAGTTTCAACACTGAAAAGTCATTATTGTCATGTGTTTTTGCAGAAACTAGTGCCAATAGCATTTCGGGGCCTTCCAGATGATGTATTAGAACCACTCGTTGAGTTAAGTGAATTTTTCAGAAATCTTTGCTCAACAGTGTTAAGGGTCGATAAGCTACAAGAAATGCAACATAATATCAACATCATACTTTGTAAATCGGAGAGAGTTTTCCCACCAGGATTCTTTAATGTCATGGAGCACTTACCTATACATTTGCCAGAAGAAGCATACCTAGGGGGTCCAGTGCAATATCGATGGATATATTCATTTGAAAGGTAAATATGTATCCAAATGTCACTACAGTTTGTATGTTTGTCCTAAAGATGTCAGATATGCAACGTGTACGCGGTGATGGATGTAGTAGAACTTGGGGAAGAGGTCATAACAACCAAAGTGGCCAAGCAGAGAAAGAATTTCAGGGATGGCAAAACTATCAAGACATCCTTATAATGTTTTTCTTGATCCCAATAGCATCCAAAACATACAACTCACCCAAAACATACCTCAAACTTCTACGTTCCCCCATGTTGACCTTTCTTTCTTCCAGTCACTCACACTCAAGGAGCATTTATGGCTAACCAATTTGGCTCCTACATCCCTGTACCACCTATCATTCCACAACACAATGAAGAAAGGAGTCAAAATCATAGTGAATATGCTTCAAGCCATGGGAGCATGTACAACAAGGTGCTTATCAGGCTAGATGATAAAGAGTAAGTGATTACACATTTCCAATTTTGTATATTCAGAACCCAAAGATATATATAAATATGATTCTTATGAATAGAAATTTCTAACTATGTTTCTTATTTGCAAGCTTCTTTCCCTATGATGTGGTGTTTGAAACAACAAAGATATTTGTGAGCAAATTTCCCGAGCCTTGGCCATCATGGGGTAATGTCCATAAATCACAACGGGATCTGTGGTTTGGCGAGTTCAAGGTAAGATAAATTAATAAGTTCACTACACCTGTAAATATATTCTTGACTGAAACATTATTTATGTTTTGCTGACTTCTCTTTACAGAAGCGTTTATATTGGGCTCCAGAGCATGACTCCTAGATTATGAGGAACTTTGAGAAAAAGGGGGCTAGTAGGTTGAAGGACACATTTGGGCAGCTAAGGAAAAAGAACAAGCAGCCTCTGTGGTTGTCTGACAGCACTTGGAAGTCACTTCAAGAGTACTGGGCTTCCGAAAAATTTAAAAAGGTGAGTGCACAAGCAAAGAAGAACTGGAATAGTGATCAGGATGGCTTAGGTCCTTCTTTACATACATGTGGCTCAATCTCATTTAGTGAGCAAAAGAGACGTTTGGTAAGTGATTTATTCATTTCATGCATTTTGTATTTTCTATATGTTTTGCAATGTAGGAAGAACTCCCACCTATTTCAACTTATTTGCATATAATATAGGCTAAGAAGCTTCAAAGGAAGCCAACAGTAATAGAACTATTTAAAGACACTCATCAACATGAGTAAGACAACATATGGGTTGATAAGATATCTGAGAAAACATATGTAAGTAACATCTACTTTTTATGTGTTTAAAATATTCTGACTCGTGCGATTTTGATGCTAGATCTATAACGTATAATATTTTTAATCTTATTTTGTAGACGGAGCATCAACAGAAATGGAAACAAATAAGAAATTCCCAATATTTCATAGATCCTAGCTCCGATCCATCTAAAATTCCATCTGAGATAGAGCTATAGGTGCAAAACAACTTAAACAAAAAGGGAAGCGTGTATGGGCTAGGTTCAGAAGGGATGAAACTGAAGCACCTGTTCAAGTGTACAGCAACATCCAGGGGCAGTCAGGAGCCAGATGTGCGAGAGACGATCACTCAATTGAACAATGAGTTAAGTTCAATGACGTAGATAAACCGCCGAACAGAAGAAAGGAACCGTCATTTAGAAGAGAAAGTCATGATGTTGAGTGAATAATTTAGTGGGGTGCAAAACACACTAAGTGAGTTCATTAGATCTCAATAAGCATCTGGTTCTGGATCACGCCTACCCCCTTCTTCGCGCCCTCGACAGCACCGTCGCTCTACTTATGCTCCTTCTCCTCATGCTCCTTCTCCTCCTCAACCGCAATATCAAGATGATGATGGTGATGACCGTGGGTATGATCTGTATTCTAGTTACAACTATTTCAACAATTAGAACTTCTAACATTCAGTGAATTTGATATTGTGTTATGTGTATTTGGTACAATGGTTTGGGATTGTGCGTGCTGCAATCATTTTTAATTTTGAACACTTTGTAGCTGTGTTGTTGAATAAAAGTAACCATGTGTGATGGTTACTTTCTAAATTAGTTAGAATGTCGATACTTTTGTGTGCAACTTAACACTTGTGCTGGTTGAATGAATGCAACCACGTGTAGTGGTTACGTTGTTGTGATTGATGTACCATATGTGGTGGTTCTAAATGTTGGACTTGTAGGTTTTGTACAAATTGTAACTGGATTATTAAAGTTGCCTAATGTTTTTACAAAAATTAACAAAAATTCCGACAAATTTAGCGATGGATACAGTATGCACCGACGGAATTCCAACGGATTTCGACGGAATTCCTTTTTTTAATTTTTTTTGAAAAAAAAATTCATTAAAAACAAGGAAGCATCTGACGGAACCGTTCCGTTGGATGCAAGGAATTCCGTCGAAACAAGCCTCCGACGGAATTCCCTGTCCATCGAAACAGTTCCGACGAACTAATAAATGTCGTCAAAATACCTTTCTGACCCCGGTTATTGTGGTGGACAAACTCGGTCGGAGTATCCGCCGAAAAACTAATTTTCCGACTGAAAAAAGCACTTTTTCGATCGGAAAATTCGTCGAAATAAATAGATTTGTTCATAGTGCGTCGTCTCAATTCCTTGCAAACTTCTACAATACAAACAAATACATTACGCAAAGGTTTTCGAAATAATACAACCATCCTCATAATCAGCATAATTCATGGCAACATCAAGTACACTCACATCATAACAGTATTCATAACTACCATATATTTATACTGCATACCTAACACATATCCACATATTGTAAACCTGCTGTAATCATAGACAGCATAACACACCATGTTTTTAGCTACAGTTATCCTGGGTTTGCATATTCATATCCAGGGGATATCTATTCTGACATACATTACACAACTACATTCAGCACATCCATTTTCCTTTCAAATCTTCCCCAAAATCATCCAAATTTACTCGTCTTACATTTCATACAGAAAGACTCACTACAGGAAAAACTGTCTTTCTCCACATTTAAAATTGTATTTGCCCACGGATATATGTGTAGCAGGTATTCTTCGCCGCACTTAAGCTAAGCGTGCCAATTGAAAGAGTGGGGAAATATTCCCCGCACTTGATATCCGCGGCAAGGGTTACGTTTCCCACACTTATAAGCGTGGGGAATGATGTCTTTCCCCACTGATGTATATGTGGGTATTGTGTTGCACATATAAGTGTGGGGAAATTTAGCTCATTGTGAACATCTACGCTCTTTGTTACTGCTGTTATAAGTGTTGCAACTTGAACCTATTCAACTAACTTTTAAACAACTAACTAACTTTTGAATGAATTCGTGAATATTTTGGCGGGAACTTTTTTAACAACTTTTGGCGCCTTCAATAATTTTTCAATTTTTGGTAATAATATAAACCTTCATAAATTAAGATTTTTGAGCATTGTAGCATATATATATATATATATATATATATATATATATATATATAAAAGCTATAAAATTACAAAAATAATACGACAAAATTATAATAATTATTGGAATAATTGTTGCTATCAAGAATTCACAAGTACTGTGCCAGTAAAATAGAAATGAAGTATCTCGGATGCATCCTAAGAGTAAAAATATGTTCTAAGAATGTGACATAAATACATAGCCAATAAGCAAGAGTTTCTCAACTAAAATTCATGTGTAGCATCTAAAATGGGAGAGGGGAATCAAGGGCCAACATTTCCTCCATTTCTTGTCCCTTCTCGTTGCACATTTCCCTTGGTTGTGACCTAAAAATACCAAATCAATCCATTAGAATAAATATAATTCCACATTATAGAAATTGAAGCAAACATGAATCATCTTGAAAATAAAAGACATTGTTATACTGCAGAAAGAAGTGATAAACTTACAAATGTAATTTCGTCCAATTTTTCTCGAAGCACTATATCTAACATACTTGGTTCAGCCTTACGTTTGCAAATTCCCATTGCCTAGAAGGAAGATGAAAATAAAAAATTACAACTTAGAAAAAAAAACATGAGTTCCGTGATCTCTAAAGAACGATATTAGAGAAAAATAATTTAAAAAATGATAACAAATAATTAAAACTTCGAAAAAAAATATTGCAATTTGTACCACTCCCGCTAGGTAGAAAACAATGAGTTCCTTCTTCTCTGAAGAACGATATTGGTGCACCTCCTTAGGATGATTTCTCACAACAGTATCAACCAATATGTCTACTTGAGCACGACTCAACTAGAATCAAAATATGTAACAATGTATGAGATACCACGACACAAACATACCAATATGAATGTTACATGATTTCAAAGTAAATATAAATCTTCTTACTGAAGTTAAACAATTTTTTTCATGTCGTGTTGCAATTCCATGCTCAACAGCTGCCTTTTGAAGCATATGTGAAGATATAACAGGAGTGTTTTTGACTTGCTTGTCCATTCCTACAAAAGTTCTCTAATGACAGACACAAAATAAATAAATGCATAACCAACTGAACATATACTTTATGTTAAAGAAAACATAATGTTTGATTGATATATGTACCTTCTGATTTTCTGCATTGCTATGCAATGATGGTTTGCAATCCTTTATTAAAGTGCCTCTTGAGGTAGGATTCGCTTTTGTTAAAAGTTCCACATGAGAGCGACCGCCATCATGATTAAAAGCAATATGTGTTGATGGTTGAGCATTAGGTATGACACCAACATTATTAAGAAGTGTGGAACTACATTGGACAGCATTAGGTCGCTTGTCGCCATGGTTAAGAGATTCAGTTCTGATGTTACCATGTGATTGCTTGGACAATGACTAGGAATATGAAAAAAAAAACAATTAAAAGGCAAAAATGAACGAGTTTAACCACCAGAACATTTTTTTGCTTCCGATGAATAACAATTTAATTATATATCATTTGTACTTACTGGTGTCTTTCCTGATTGCTTTTGGTGACCACCTTGCATTGAGTCGATATGCTTTGATGGCCTTGTGCTTCTTTGGGTCTTATGCCCTACAAGCAATTAGCATGGAAATATAATCAAGTACTAAAATGAAATATAACATAACTTACAAACATATAATCTTTCACTACCTAGGACATTAGAGATAGAGAAAGCATCCCCAGATTTGGGTGAATCATTGCTTCTATCCAGATCAACAGGCGTGTCAGGCCTTGAACCTTTTTGAGATCCATCGCATATAGGTGAATCTTGGCCTTTGTTTTTATCACATGGTTGGGCATTCCTTGAAACTTCTTGGGAACCTGTACTCTATATAAATAGTAAGGATTAAAATTTAAGAAAAGATTGACGAGCATGTATTACAACTAATAACCCAAGCAATGTAGCAGACGACACAACAAGCAATGTAGCAGCACACACAGCCTACCCCTCAGCTAGAAATGTTAGCAATTCCTAAAATTTCTGGAACTAAACGGACAACATTTCGTCTAAAACCTGATCATAACCCAGGCTTAAAGCCTTACATTAGGTATCTGCAATACAGAAAAAAAAAAGAAAAAACATTCCAATAACTCAACGGCCACACGCCGGAGCTCACAACTCAACAGGTCACACACCCGGAGTACACAACAAAAGCATATTCATAAAAGAATATACAACGCACAGATTACAACTAATAACCCAAAAAACGATTAACGAGCTTGTATTACAACTAATAACCCAAAAAAAACTAATAAACAATTGTGCAAACTGAGAGCATAAGAAAAGCGGAACAAAATAACGAAAAAAGAAGCAGACGACCCCACAAGCAATGTAGCAGCATACACAACCCTACCCCTCAGCTAGAAATGTTAGCAATTCCTAAAATTTCTGGAACTAAACGGACAGCATTTCGTCTAAAACCTGACCATAACCTAGGCTTAAAGCCTTACATTAGGTATCTGCAATAGAAAAAAACAAGAAAAAACATTCCAATAACTCAACGGCTACACGCCGGAGCTCACAACTCAACAGGTCACACACCCGGAGTACACAACAAAAGCATATTCATAAAAGAATATACAACGCACAGATTACAACCAATAACCCAAAAAACAATTAACGAGCATGTATTACAACTAATAACCCAAAAAAACTAATAAACAATTGTGCAAACTGAGAGCATAAGAAAAGCGGAACAAAATAACGAAAAAAGAAGCAGACGACCCCACAAGTAATGTAGCAGCACACACAACCCTACCCCTCAGCTAGAAATGTTAGCAATTCCTAAAATTTCTGGAACTAAACGGACAACATTTCGTCTAAAACCTGACCATAACCCAGGCTTAAAGCCTTACATCAGGTATCTGCAATAGAGAAAAACAAGGAAAAACATTCCAATAACTCAACGGCCACACACCGGAGCTCACAACTCAACAGGTCACACACCCGGAGTACACAGCAAAAGAATTTACATAAAAGAATACACAACGCACGGATTACACATTCATGGCCAAACGACTTACTAAATGATGCGGAGTGGCTAAAGCTTGTGCACCAACTTTCGCATTCAGCACTTCTAGGTGGTTCTCCAAGGTTTGCACTTTGTTTAGAAGTTTCAACACAATCGGTGATTCAGCCGGGTAACGTAGATTACGTAAATCTCTTGCAGACACTCCACGACCCAATCCCCACACTTTTCCCTTCGTTTCAGGACCCATTAGTTTTTGATAGGCGATGTTCTCCACTTGCTTGGTTGACTCTGAGAAGACAACTTCATCGGACACTGTCTTTTGCTTGATAATATTCTTTGCTGAATCCTAACTCACAACAAAAATGTAACTTTAGACATCCATCAATCCTTCAATGCATGTAAATGATAATATAAACTTAAACATATATAATTACCACAAATTGTTAGGTGATGGGATCGTGAAAGGTCTTATCTTTCTTATTCTGACGAGTCTCTATGAACCATTCGATTGGACCAGGCTCTCGATTGTGTTTCCTTTCCTAAAACCATAACATAACTATGTCAATTTAAATGAAAAATAGCAGCACATGTTTTACGCATACCTGTTGATAATGTCATCGTAAGAAACGCAACACTTAGCCAACTCACAAACTTTTCATGCAAAATAGCAAAACTCTGTGAGCCAGCAGTGTGAGGATGTAATTGCTTTCCCCTTGCTCTCTTCCCAATCTCAGAGTATTTCTAAAAATATATATATATATATATATATATATATATATATATATATATATATATGTTACAATTCATATTCCAAACTAAAGTTATTATCACGTATGTAGACTATTAGAGTGTAGTAGCTAACCTGAAACTTCTCTGAAAAACATAGGTCTACAAATCCGAACCACATTGTATCACCTACTCCATAAGGACGCTTCAGACCTGTAGTATTTCCTGATTCAGCTGTTGGTAAAGCGTACAACTCTTCCTTGGTTGTACCTTCCTTAATGTATTTCATTCGCAGATAACGTTTGTATCCTCTTACCCTCTCCCCAACAACGCTCAGAACTTTTTCGTCGACAGACTGAGTGGCTGGCATCACAAACTTCTTCTGCATTTATTCAGTGTAAGAAAATAATGAAGTGTGTAAGTTAAGTTTGACAAGTACAACAACTAGAAGTAAAAACAAAAGAACCTCACCCTTATATAATTTATAATTCGATCCTTAAACAAAGAAGGTACAAGTCGCCACTCCTTGTAGTTTAAAGGACAGAAACGAGGGCGCTTCGCCACATCAGCAAGGAATCGGTTGAACACGCTTCCTGCTTTTTTTACTGGCTGTAAAAACTTGTTCAAAGGCACCAAAATTCTACTCGAAACATCCAAGCCATGCACCACTTTTACAGTGATTCGCCCTCTAAGCTTGCTTACAATTCCTTGTCCATCTATCAAATGGAATCAAATGACGTTAAAGATAAAGCATAGTAATTCATCGTAGCTAGTATTATTCTTATAATTTTAAGAAAATAAATAATCTTTACAATGTTCAATATCACTATTGCATAATGTCATAGATTAAAACTGTGGGTCGAAATCAAGTTATGATAAGTATACAATCAACTTTTTCACCATTTATGAATGTAATAGTGTTACTTACCAATAACAAGCACTTCAGCATCATCATTAAATCCTTCTGGGACGGGCACAAGGGATGGATCTAAATCCATCAGAGGATCACTGTTTTTGTCATTCTCATCGAGCACCTCATTGGCACTATCGTCATCACCATCAACGTCATCTACAAGTAGCTCGTCTGCTGCTGCGGTTTCATTTTGCAGGGAATTCTGATACTCAGCAAACGTACAACGTGAACAAAACATGACTCCTTATATTTGGACCTGAATTTCAAGCTCACATCATTTCAAAATTTTTAACATAACAAACTTTTAAAATGATAACTAGAAGCAATATCAATGCTTTACACAATTTATTGTAATCATAAGCATGATTTTTAAACCTGACAAACGCAATGCAGAGTCAAAATCATTATATTGAAGATAACGTCTCTAGTGATACAAAAACAAAAGGAGATTCAATAACAACAAAACTCTAACAAGAACTGGTTCATATTTCACGACTCTCCAACTAGATTGGCCCAATACGTCGGATCTCTAAACTCATCATCCTTTCTGATGTCAACAGGCATGCACTCAGGGTAGAGCTCATCATCAACTTGCAATGGTCCTAGACGATATGTGTCCCTCGGCTTTACTTTAACAACATGCTCCCAACCCTTATCTTTCTCATCTTCAACATAGAATACTTGTTGTGCCTGAGATGAAAAGATATATGGATCATCCTTTAAAGCGCCTCCCTCATGTATTTTGTGTGAGAAGTTTACGAGAGTGAACCCTCTTTTGTCCCTCTTTAGACCCCTGGAGTTTACGTTCACCCAATCACAACGAAATAGTACCACCTTACACTCCGAATAGTAATCTAACTCAATGATGCCATTGATTTTTCCAAAATAGGTTTTTCCCTCAGCTTCTACCATGACCCCAAAATTTTGAGTTTTCTTTGCCTTATCTCTCTTTTGAGTATGGAATCGATATCCATTGATAACAAATGCATTCATTCGCTTTACAATTGGGTTAGGCCCACCAGCGACATTAAACCATAGTTGAACCTGACTATGCAAAAATACATTAAACCATAGTTGAAAAAATAATAAAATTCCATAACATACAAAGACAACCTAAAAAGTTATGTTTTTAATTTTTATTTTCAGTTTTAAGGGTTTTATTTCGTCTGAAAAACTATATTTTACTAGCTGGGTGTTTTTATTATTTGTTTGCGTATTTAGTTTATAGTAGTTAATTAGTTTTCAAATTTATGAACTCTTGATAGTGAGACAAGGAATGAGGCAGGAGATCAATTAACATCAAAATATGGATAAAAGAGATTTAAGAAGGAAAATAATAGGGCATGTTTTTAATCCGACATTTTGCTCAGTAAACTAGACGTATAATACTCAGCTCATAAAACACATATGAATGGTTGAAGTTCCCTAGTCTATACAGGGAAGGTTGCCCATTATATAGCTAGATAGCTAATAATAATTATCGATGTGACCATGTAGTTCAATCCATCCAATGAACCTTGGATAGCTTCTCCCATACCAAAGTACAAGCCTTCATAATAAAATTAGGGAATTTAGCTGCTTCAAATGCCTCAAGTACAGAAAAATTTCATCTTTACTGTTTTCTGTCAGTATAGTATACTATTAATATGACTTAGAACAATGTACTAAAGATCATGCTCAAAACATGTAGATACTCTTATGTTAGAATGCCCCCCTTTTGCAGACCTAGCACGGTGCTCTCGCTTTGTAAAAGCATGTCTCCAATACAGGGATGCGCACTATATGAGTTGCCCTTGGACTAACAGCACACAATGCAAGTGTTTGCTTTCTAGTGTCAAAGAATCAGATTGAATTACTCATTCTTTCCTTTAAAATTTATTCAAAAAAAAAGAGAATAACAAAAAAGAGAGAGGGTTCACCATTATAGTTTCACTACAATTATAATAGTAATCACGTATTTCATGCTTATCAAGACAGTGAGTTCCTGCTACATACATATTACAAGTAAAAAGATGATATGTCTGCCATTTTATCTAATGGGTAAAGAAAATAAAACGAACTGGTTCTGATAATGCAAATGAAACTCATTCAGGATTACAGACAGGAAAATCTGAATGCCTACAAACTAAAGCTCAGACCATCAGGAACATGTTTGCAATGACCTACAAAATTCTCATCAACACAGCAGGTTCCCTGTAGCTTCCCTGCTTGATACAGGTGAGGAACAGCAAAAAGCAAGAGAAACAGGGTAATGGTCATGTCTTAGAGTTAGAGTTCGATACCCCTAATGTATAATTGGTGATTCAATAGTAAAATTATTAAAGGGCTTCAAAAGAAAATAAGGACAGTTACCATTACTCTTATTCTCCAGCTGATTCAATCCTAGTATCCCAAACCCACAAATAAATGAACCCACGCAGCTACAAACCTTTATGAAAACACTGCCATGATCCCCAACTAAACAAGAGATGTTACAGGAAGCTAAGGTCATGGATATCCAGCAAATTATTTCATGGCAGGGAGACCAAACGCAAAACCCAACGACAACAATACAGAATTCAATTGAAGCAATTTCAAAGGCACACAATACAATCCCTAATTTTCAATATCAGACCACAAAATTCAGATAATGAGAGAAAGGGGATGATGATACCAACTCTAGATTGAGCGAATGGCCGGATTTCTTGCCGCCGGAAGCCAGGAGACGCCGGAATTTCAAGCTTTGGTAGCCCACGAATATCAATTTCAGGGCACACAATTCAACCTTCGGCCGGAATTCAGAGAAGGAGACGCCGGAATTTCAAGCCCACGACTCAAACTCCACCACGTGACCGCCGGAACCTCGCCGCCGATCACCACCGACCAGAGCACACCAGACGCTGAAGAACTCGGTAGGGTTAAATTGGAGAAGGAAGCAGAGGGTTGCGCGGGAGTGAATGAGGGCCTGAGATCGAGTATTAATTTGATTTCGATTCTAAGCTATTTTTTTTCTTTTTTTTTTATTTAATTGGTGGTTTATTTAAGGAAAAATACAATTTCAATTGTCTTTTCTTTTTTTTTATTTGATTTAGGCGGTTTAATTAAAAAAAAACACAATTTAAAAAAATTAAATAAATTGGCTTCCACACTTAATATCTGTGCTAATTGTTTCATATTTACGATAGGTAATTCCCCACACTTAATATGTGTGGGCATACATTATTATCTTACTATCACCCTTATAAGCGTGGTTATATTTATCCGCACTTATTATGTGTGGGGATAGTATTGGGTACTTATTTTCCTGCTACATTTACTCAAGTGTGGTTAAATAAGTGCGGAGAAAGACAGTTTTTCCTGTAGTGACTACAATCCTCACATCACCAAATGGACAACCCGGGTTGTGACACATGCAAATACTGGTTAACATTCACGAAAACTGTTCCTAACAAACATCTAACCGACTTAATTTTAAGCACATAAAATCCATCTCACTCACTACGAAACATAAATTGCTGATACTAAAATTTTATAGCAACTCACATTATACAAGGACTTCAACCTGGGATGGATAGTATACCATTCCGGGGTAATGATATCCTGATCCGAACATCACTAACAAACCAACAATTAAAACATTTGGAACACAATTCGTAGCAATGGCTAGTAGATTTTCACATATCCATCAATACAATCGACCCACCATATGCACATAACATCCTCAAACACTAAATTTCTAATTTCCCATTTGCTAAATTCCAATTGAAAAACCAGTTATTACAATATTCATATCCAAAGGATATTTACTATGACATACATTACACAACTACATTCAACACCTCCATGGTCCACTCACACCTTCCCCAAAAACCATCCATATTTACTCCTACAATTCATACAGATACACTACAATCCCCACATAACCCAAATGGACAACCCAGGATATGCCATATGTAAATACCGGGTTACCATTCTTGTAAACTGTTCCAAACACTTTACAAATTCGAGTAATTTTTAGGTACATGAAATCCATTTCACTCACTCAATACAACCCACAAATAGTTATCACTAAAATTTTAGAGCAAACCACTTAACACAAGGACTTCAACCTGGGTTGGACACTATATAGTTTGGGTTTAATCATATCACCTCCCCTACGTCACATACAAACCAATAATGGCATAATTTAGAACATAATCGAAAGCATTCGCAAGTGCGTTCCATATCTGCATCCCAAACAAACAACCCAACATAGCCACATAACATCCCCAAACCTGAAATTCCTAATTTTTTCAATTTCAAATTTCCTATTGAGATTCATATCATCCTGCTAAATGTGTTTCCCATACCCAACTTGCAACAAATAGACTTTAAATGATATGCTATGAACTTGATAAACATATAAACATGCAAGAAACGTTACCTTTTCTACCAACTTCATTTACATAGTTGCAACCGCGCAACCATCCACCAAAGACAGTCGTGATTTCGAGCACCACCAAGCTTCAATTTGCCAACTTCCTTTCTTCAAGATCGAAGATGGACGCTCCCAGTGTTCGCTCTCTTTCTCCTTTTCTTTTACATCTTCTCAATTTCTCTGCAACCTCTTCAACCTCCCACAATAACTCACACTCATGTCCCAAATGTTTTGAATTTTTCAATTTTATCTTTTTTTCAGCTCCTTCAAACATAACTTCATTTTAAAACCAAGTTACTTAAACAAGGGGCACAACAAACTTTTGCCCTTCAAAAGCAATTGACTTTTTCAACCCCCAAACTGTTATATAAAAAGTAGTGTCAGAGTTTGTCGAGGACACAAACAACACTTAAACAAAAGAAAAACACCAAAACGTAGATACAAATTTATTGGAATACCTGTGGGTAAAATTTCCCAATAGTATTACACTTTTAGATGATTTTCCTTTTGTTGAGAATTGGTATCCGCATTTACTTCAGAACCCATAGTTCCTCAAAGTCTATACCATACTTTTAGGAATATAAAATCCTACAAGTCACATAAATATTATATATTAAAAATTGTTTATATAATAAACATATGCCGAAAATTTATATATATATATATATATATATATATATATATATATATATATATATATCTATAGATATATATACACACACACATACACACACACACATGACAAGAGGAAATACATATTCTTAGGTACATGACATACATTACCCAGTTTCTTTTTTTGACTCCTTTTTTTTTCCTTTTTGTGGTCCTTTTTTTGGATTTTGGGGGGGGGGGTGTTGTTTCACTGTTGTACGATATTTGTGATTCAATCAGTTTCTGAATCGTGAAAGACAATGCACCTTATCAGTAGCGAAACCGGGATTCTAAGCAAGGGAGGCGAGATTGGAAAAATTAAGGGGCGCTTCGCCAAAAAAAAAAACAGAGAAGGCAGAATGAAGAGTTGAACCAGGGACCTCCCACCCAAAGCAAAGGACAACCACTGTCCTGCTATGCACTCTTATAATGTGTACTTATGAACTAATTAATATATATCTATTTTTCTTATCCACAAAAATATCCCACATTTAATTTTTTTTTTCCCCAAAAAACTGGGGGGTCAATTGACCCCCTTGCCTCCACATGGCTCCGCCAGTGCACCTTATTGTCATTTCTCTTTGCTTTTTTTACTTTTTAAAGTTAAGTTATATGGATCAGCTCACGTGCCATATCTGTATACAAAGTTGCTTTTAATCTTGCCATCAAGATGATGATGGCTTCTCAACAACTTCAATTATTTCCATGCAAGCAGCTTGTATCTTTGACTGGATCACTTATGGATCTCGTTTTTTGAGTGCACCAAGGTCGTAAGAATCAGAACCCTAATTAGAATTGATTGGAGGTGCTTAGGAGCAAAATCACTAAATTGAATTAAGAATTGTAAGAGTCTAACACCTGTTTGAAATAAAAATTATTTCCATAACAATAAAAATCTTAATAAACATTCATAAAGAAATAGAAATTCAATCTAACTATTGTATATAAGTTTCATGCAAAATCTGTGATAATGAAGTCTTGAATATAAAAATGTATGAAGACAATATGAGGTTCCTCGAGGACCATGGATCAGTACCCAAGATCGAATAATCATATTACGTATATTCCTAATACACATCGTTTGAAAAAAAAACGAGATCGTAAGGTCCCAATCTTTAAGATTCTAGTGAGAGTTGGATCGATGAAATATTTTTTTATCATTGAATTGTAGGATCGTAAGATATAGATCAATAGTTTAATAATATGACCACCAGAGTTGCAAAGTCAGACCCTAGCATGATAATAGACACAAATCGATCTGAAACTATTGAGAGATAAATGGTTCCAATAGAACATGAATCGATGAAAATTAGATAATAGTCCTTGTATTACAATGCCATATGCTCCCACTTATTAAACTTTCACTTTTTCTCATATCTAAAACTCATGTTCTCGATCGTTGGGTTCATTTGACTCCTAGGTTTTATAATTTGAAGTTTTCTTTAAATTTTGTGGCAATGCTACATAAGCCAAAGTTTGACAATTATACCATATAAGAGTATAAAGAGCACAAACAGCTACACAAATTGATGTAATTCCGCACAAATTAGCCATTCTCAGCGTGAAATATATCAAATTAGTATTTTTGGATAAGTTTTTAAATTGTTTCTAACATAAAATTAACACAACTATCAAGGCTCTATTCTTTTCGTGGGTAAATGATCCACTACTTCCTACTCGTTTCCACTCTTTCCTACTCTTTTTCACTCCTTTCCACTCTTTCGCACTCCTTAAAATAAATATCACTCCTTCTCACTCCTACCTACTACTTTCCACTCATTTTAATTATTATTATTAATTAATATTATTAATATTAACAATAATTACTACTATGATTTTTTATAATGAATTAGTAATTATTGTTATTAATAAATAATTATTATTACCATAAATATTTTTAATTATTAACTGTTATTATTAAAAATTATTAATAATTAATAATAACATTAATAGTAATTATTTTTACTACTAAAAATTATAGAAATTATTAATTACCTCTAATAAATAATTAATGAATAATTATAAAATAATATTTCTTAATATAATCATTATTACCAATAATATTAATAATAGTTCCTATCACTAATATTATTAATTATTAATTTTATTAATATTTATTATTATTATTGGTATTAATAATTATTAGTATCTATAGTAATAATAGTAATAATTATTCCTTTAAAAGAAATTATTATTGCAATTACTACCAATTTTCGTTAATAATAATTTACAATAATAATGATTATAATAATAATAATAATAATAATAATAATAATAATAAATATTATTAATTATTATTGATATTATTATTGTTATGATTAAATGTTATTATTAATATTAACCATTATTATGACTATTATTAATAACATTAACAAGAATTATTATTGTAATTATCATTGTTAATTATTATTAATATTAATTATTAATATTCTGATTTATTATTATTGTAATTATTAATAATTATTATTTACTAACAACATTAATATTTATTATTTTGAATAATATAATAATAATTATTGCTTATTAATTAATTAATTATTAAACAATAACTTTTAATATTTTTAATTATTAATACTTAATTATTATTGTCATTATTATTATTCGTGTTGGGTGTCTTTGGGCCTCTTTTGCTACTTTGTTTGATCCACAAGGCCTTGAAATCATCTTTCTGCTCACTTAACTTGGCTCACAGAGTCAAAATTTGCAAACACTCTCAAAACAAGCGAAACCAAGCATAATAGTATAAATAAGGGCATAAATCGTTGAATTAAGCACACTAATGCCATAAAATGACTCCTAAACACTCATGGATGCTATGCAAATATGACATTTATCAGGACACATACCTATATCATGAATCATCTATGAAAGTTGTGAAATGAATTTTCCCATGACGTGTTTTCACATTAATGGGTCTGCAGATGTCGGAGTGAATGAACTCCAAGGGACTTGATGTGCTTGAAACCTTACCAAAAGACTTTATAGTTGCTTTGCTAGCTAAACTTGACTCACACAAGGGCAACATAACCTTAATGAGTCGGTCCCAAAAGACCTTTGTTAGCAACTTTGTTAACTCTTTCTTGGCCTTTATGGTCAAGTTGAGCATGCAAAACAAAGTTAAAAATGAGGCAAAGATGGAAGATGTTTTATCTTGTCCAAAACACTGAAAACACCTTTCAACGTTGCATGGCCAAACAAATTACCATTGTATATGATAGATGAATATTGGAAGAGAAAACTAATCTTAGAAGCAAAAGACACAAGCGAACATCGCACCCCCGGTGCAGAGAGCGTCATGAAAAGGCAGTGCTTTCTCTTCATGGAGTTTGAGACAGTAAGTGCTTATTTCAAAGACATCCTCTTTAGTGTCGTTTCCTAAAATGACAGTTAGAGAACCCACCAGGTGGCGATGAAAGTTCACAAAATCGATTTCGCCCTGGACTATATGCCTGGTTGCTCCTATGTCTACAATCCCCTAGGGATCATAGTTGGAAACAAATGCTTGGGAGCACACACATTATTCCCGGGTAACTGTGAAAGAAGGTACCTTAGTTGGCCCATGACAATCCCACATGCAAGGTTCCTTATTTCCATAGTTTATAGCACTTCACACGTACTATATATACTTATCTCTATTGCACTTCACCCTTTTCCTTTTGGCATTACCACCCTTAGGTTCAAAGCTTCAAGGAGAAATGATCTGGTCGAACTTTTTGCTAAGCTAATCCTACATGTACTCAACAGTGGAATAATTTTCAAATTCTTTCACCAGATCGTCATGCATGCTATACAACATAGTATAACATGTTAATCGATCCGTTCTCAAACCATTTTAGGTGTTCCCTTAGTTTCTCTCGATACTACTTACTAGCAACACCATCTTTGCCATTCTAGGAGACTTAGAAGACATCAAGTATTCCAACATTTCACACTTATTTAGAAGAAACTAAATCTTCTAACACTATGTGTCATAGTTAGTGCTATCCAACTTTTCATTCATAAGCAAACCACTAACCACATTTTAATTGCCATATCTACAAGTATGTTTCTAAAGGATGGACATTAGGCATATGTTGAAATTATTAAATTATTAAAAAAAACTCCATTATTCACGTCGTATGATCGAAAATTTTGCTAAACTCACAATCATCACATACAAAGATGAGTTAGAAATTTCTATAATTTAATTACCACATTTAGAAATATCACAAAGATATTCAACTTAATCATGTAAAACAAATTTACATGACGTTATGCTATGTAAAACGAATTTATATATAACTATAAATCTATTATTTAAAAATTCAATTTAATGACATATCAACCAGAAAATTCAGAGTATTATATGAAATATACTTATATAATGAAATGAAATGATATTGCAAAATATATTCAAGGAATAACATGTTACAAAATAAGTTGATTAAAGCCCATATAGTATTATATAAAACACATTTATATAATAATCATGAAACATATTCAAATGTCATGCGTAAATTACAAAACACATTTATAATTTTATGGAGTTAGGTTTCATGAAACGAAATCATAAAATTACATAATTAACATGAAACATGAAACGAATTCACCTTCATTAATTTGGGCAAAGAAAAAGTGGTAAGAACAATTAAAAACTCATGTAATTATATAAAAAATATTTATTTAATATCACTAATTGATGATTGACATGAAATATATTCATGTGACAAAAATCTTATATAAAATATACTTATATAACATAATTGGTAACATGAAACATATCCAAATATTAATCACAAGTGATTATATGGAACACATCCATATAATATTACAAATGTGAATAAAATGAAACGAATTCAAAGTAAAACTCGCAAATTATATAAAACATATACATATAATATTGCAAATTTAAATTTCATGAAACAAATTCAAAAATAATTACTCACTATACATATCCAAGTAATGCCATGAAACACATTCATATAAGTTGCTTATACATATTACTTTATATAACTTTATAAAACGTGAAACAAATTCATATAATCATGTCGAAACAAATAATTAAGCAAATCACATTTTGGGCTTAATTGATTCGGGTAAGAAACATGAAAGATATTAAATAATACAATAAACAAGAGTTATGGACATATGGTCCTTTCGAAGAGGGGGGGGGGGGCACATGTTGCTAACGTAGAAACCCCCCTCCCCCAACCTAAATCATTCTCTCTCTACTCAAACCCTTAGACCCACTCCCCAACCTTTCTTCGTCCCTAAAATGGTGTTGCGCTGCCATGAACGACTCTCAACCTTGTCCTCCGCAAGCAAGCCACCACGTCCGTTCATGATTTTCTTACTTCTTGGCAGCCTCCACCTCCGAGAGGTCTCTTTTTAACACCCAAAGGATGTAAATTGTCGCTCGTCGCCACAGCTTCAAGGCCCACGAGCCTCTGTGACATTTTCCTGGATGAAGCCGACACTGCTGAGGTCTAGATCGGCCACCAAAGGACCGAAAAAGCGCCAGTCACACAACAAAAGCACCTCATTCACAGTGGCGCGTGGATCTGACGCGCCTCTTTTTGAAGCGCTTTGCTGTTTTTCCGACGAAATTGCACGGATCGACTCATTTGAAGGGCAAAGAAGGAAGAAGAGAGGCAAACTCCACCTTCGTCGGTGGCGCGTGACACACACGCCCCACCCCTCTTACACGGTTCTCTTGGGTATGGACGGACCCCGCTTTCTTGCTTCTATCATTTTCTGGTTCTTGTTGTTTGTTTTGTCTTGGGGGGTTGATGACGGCAATGGAGGCCACCAAGACGACTCCAGATCTGGCGCCATCATAGCTTGGTCACAAAGACGATACAGTGGTGGTTGTCACCATGGCCACAGAGACCGGTGGCATCATGGTGTTTATGGGGTTAGGGTTTGGACAGAGGGGTAAATCTTGGGTGTGAGGGAACTTTAGGAGAACAGCCTGGGTTTAGGGTTAGGGTTTTAGAGAAATAGGGGGTCACAATCAAGGAAAAAACAATTAGGTAAACAAACTTAGCAAATAATCACATATCAAAAGCATGCTTTCATGGATCAAATTAGCATGATTCAATAAGTTGAGATGAACATATAATCAGACTGATACTTATAACAATTCAGTTTGTGTAATTACAAAAATTAATCACATAGGCAAAACATTTGGGGCTAAACCCGAGCAACCGAGGCTCTGATACCACTGTTGATAGATTAGGACATACCTTAGCACAGAAGCATTGAATCTCGTTGATCGGTGATTGCCTACGAATTGCTGAATCAGGACTGATGATGGCTACCAGAGTCACCGTAGTTATCACACCCCAAACCTGAACCCAAAGGATGGCAAGGTTAGCATGAGATGAGGGGAGAGAGAGTTATCTATTGGTTGGATGTAATGTAATGATAATGTAATACAATCAACTTTGTAATGCAATCATGATTACTTAGTTTGCGGTAATTACAATTACAAAATAATTCTTTTGTTGCAATCCTCTCATATAACCAAACAAGTTAATGAAAACACAATTACAAATTTATTTGCATTATAAGATTAATTACATCTAACCAAATATTACCTTAGGGTTACAGGTTTCTGTTACACTCCTTAAAACTAGTAGCACAAAGCTTGTAACTTGCTATGTGGAGTTAATAGAAATGACTAATAAATACTTAATCATTCCATATCCTCCCACTTAATGTCGGTTATCAATGTGACCATTACACTTGGTTAACAGATTTCATAGAAATTAGAATTACTGTAGAGTGTATAAGTTGTTGGGTATAAGTTTTTGCTTTAGTCACCTCGCTGTAGACACTCAGTTATAAAAAAATAAAAATAAATAAAGCAATAAGTAGGCTTATAGTTATACA
>JACYFF010031956.1:15690850-15709074 GCA_017589665.1 Selenicereus undatus | reverse complement strand
ACATATATACACACACACACACACACACACACACACACACACACACACACACACACACACACACACACACACATATATGTGTGTGTGTGTGTGTGTGTGCGCACGCGCGCGCGCATGGAAGTTAAATACATATGTTGTGTGAGTGTTTGGATAGTTTGCATGAAAGTTAAATACATATGCTGTGTGAGTGTTTCGATAGTGTTCGGGTTCAGTTGGAGAGTGATTGTTAGCTTTCTTAAAGAGTTTTTTTATATATTTTGATGAAAGACAAAAAGAGATTAATTAATTAACATATTCATCATGTTACATTTGTATTATCTTGAGATTACAATGGTGATTATAATTGAAAAATATTATGATTGATATTATCCCTTTCATTATGATTATTTCCTTATTATTAGGGATCCTGATGAAGTAAATATCAAGATTTAAATTTTCTTTAAATGCTTGATATCTGACTTGATTTTTTGGAAAACAATTGCCAAGAAAATCCTCATTAGCAAAAAGAATAGGAAGTAGCCATTGAGAATATCCATTAACTCAAAAATTGGAAAGAGTCGTTGAAGGAAGATCAAAACAAGCCGAAAATAGCTCATACTCGTTGGTTGCTGATTTTGCTAAAATTTCAAGGGCACTGAACTGCAGTCCAATGCATTGAACTGAAATAGGAATCCAGATTATGTCTAACGGTTAGTTTCCAACAAATCCTCCAAGTCTTCCCTATAAATGCAAAGCTGAATCAGAGCTGAGGAGAATAAGAATTGCAAACACTCATTGTCATACTACTCAATCAAGCAATACATTGGCATCCATTGCGCTTAAACTTACTTCCTTTACATTTGAGTTGTATTGTTCATTTTGTACTTAGGTAGGATTATAGAGTTGAAGAGTCAACTCTACCAAGCCTAGTTGAAGGGTTCAACTTGTGACTTGGAACTTAGAGTTAGGGTACTCTAGAGTTGTGTAATCAATCCTCCTAATAAAAGTTCGGGTTAATCCTAGAGTTAGGAAACTCTAGGCGAGGATTAAGCCTTTTGAGGCCCAACCTCGTTAACAATCGATTATATTTTGTCTCGATTTACTTTTCCGCATTTACATTTCGATTGTTTAGTAACCTTGATTATCACCCTATTCAACCTCCCTCTAGGGCGATCTTATAGCTTTTGATTCTTCAATTAGTATCAGAGCTAGACCCACTATACTTTGACTTTACCGTCAAGTGGGAAACGATTATGGCCACCACTGGAAAAGGCTATTATGATCAAGGTCTTTCCACTACTAGACCTCCTTTGTTTAGAGACACTAACTTTTCTTATTGGAAAAACTTGATGCAGATCTTTATGAAAATTGAAGACTATGAACTGTGGAACATTATAACCACGGGACCATATGTTCTAGTGACAATCATTGATGGAAAAAGTCAGCCGAGGACCGAGGAACAATATACACAGGAGGACTTTGCAAAACTCCCTAAGAACTTTAAGGCTATGAACATTTTATATTGTGGTCTTGATGCCAATGAATATAACCATATTTGTTCTTGTGAAACAGCTAAGCAAATTTGGGACAATCTGGTTGTGACATATGAAAGAACGAGTCAAGTGAAAGAAACAAAGATCAATATGCTAGTTCACCAATACGAGTTATTCAAAATGCAATCGGACGAGTCCATCAAAGATATGTTCACACGCTTCACTGACATAACCAACAACCTTAAGTCCCTCGGCAAGTCCTATACAAATGAGGAGATGGTCAGAAAAATTCTTCGATGCCTTCCTAAGAGCAAATGGGATCCTAAGGTCACTGCAATTGTAGAAGCCCAAAACCTCAAGACCTAACCTCTGGATGATATACTTGGGAAGCTTATGACTCATGAAATTCATCTTAAAGAAGATGAAGAAGTAGATCAAACTTAGAAAGGAGTAGCATTCAAAACTGCAAATGAAGACTTCATATCCTCGGAAGACGAGTCAAGCGAAGATGATGAAGACTCTATGGCAATGATTGCTAGAGGATTGAAGAAAATGTTCAAGTCAAAATGATTTGACCCCAAAAAGTTCTATAAGAAGGGATCTTCATCAAAGAAGAATGAGAAATACTCAAAAGGTATAAAATTTTCTAACAATAAATTTGAATCTAATATAGGTCCGTGTTTTGGTTGTGGTTTATCAGGGCATATTGCAAAGGATTGTCGAATCTTCCAAAAGAGAGCAGAAAAACGAAAGGAAAAGGCCAAACAAGAATTCAAGAGAGCGATGATAGCTACATGGAGCAACAGTGACTCAAGTGATAGTGGGGATAAAGAAGAACAAGCGACGAATCTTTGCTTCATGGTGAATTGAGGCTAAATCCAAGAAGAAGAAACTGAGTATCAAAGCTCGGATGAGGTAGATTATTCTGAATTTCTTGAATATTCTAAAGATGAATTAACCCAAGCCTTGGTTAATTGCATTGCATGTGAGCAAAAATATTTGTCTAAAATAAAGTTTTTAAAGAAAGTCATTCGAAACTTATCATTTGAAAAAGAGGCCTTACAAAAATCAAATGATGAACTTCAGATAAAGATTGGTACTCTTGAAACAAAGAAGCAAGAAGTTCAATCTAAATGTGAAGGTTTTGAAAAATTGGTTTTAAAGTTTTCAAAGGGACATGAAAATTTGGACAAATTATTAGGCTCTCAAAGGATGTCATTCAACAAAGAAGGAATTGGGTATAATGTCTTTAATAAAAAGAAAGTCTATAAGAACTTCTTTGTTCAATCGACCTCCCAAAACAAATATCATATTAAATGCAATTACTGCCTAAAGAATGGTCATATGTCTTATTCATGCCCCTCCAGAAAATCTAGCCTTAGGTTAGTTCAAATTTGGGTACCAAAAGCCGCAAGCCCGCACAACGTGAATTGAGGGAAAACCCTCTCTATGTACTAATTATGTTCCTAAGTTCTTGCAGGTCAAGCCAATGAGAAATTCATTACTGTCAAGAAATTCAAGGCCTTCAACTGCAATCCAAGGCCTTCAACTGCAAGCAGAAACTGGGTATCTTTAATATGACCAATTCAAATACTTGAATTTTTATATCAACATCTTCAATAGTGATAATATTTGGATTCTTATTAAACATAAAACGTTGTTACTATTCATGTTCTACTTTCTATTGGTGGCATTTTGATTTCAAAATTTTTTGAATTTTAATTTGCTTTATTATCCTTGGAATTTGAGCATGATTAATATTCCAATATATCTTATACTATTATGACATGTTATTATGCACATATGATCTCATTACTTTTGTCCATAAATATTATGGTACCTAATACTTATATTGCTTGTATCTAAAAACAAATAAAATTATATCACTTGATCATTTTTCGATAGCTTTGATTTACTCTTGATAAGGGGAGAATTTTGTTAGTGTTAACCATTTATTGCATCTTTATGTTGTTTATGAGAATTTCAAGTCAATGAGCATTGGCATATGTGATTAATTTCATGGTTAGTATTTTATCCCCTCTATATTTGAGTGTCATGGATTGAGGGGGAGCACCTTTATATGACATTGACTTATTAAGGGGGAATTATATGTGGTTACCATAATAAGCTTCAATTTTTCTTTTTCCTTCTTGTGCTCTCTTTTTGATGAAATACAAAAAGGGGGAGAAGTATTTGGAAAACTTTTCATGTTGTGTCATTCAAAAAAGGGGAGATTGTTAGCTCTCTTAAAGAGTTTTTTTTATATATTTTGATGAAAGATAGATAGAGATTAATCAATTGACATATTCATCATGTTACATTTGTACTATCTTGAGAGTATAATGGTGATTATAATTGAAAAATATTATGATTGACATTATCCGTTCAATTATAATTATTTCCTTATTATTAGGGATCCTTATAAAGTGAATATCAAGATTTAAACTTTCTTTAAATGCTTGATATCTGACTTGATTTTTTGGAAAGCAATTGCCAAGTAAATCATCATTAGCAAAAAGAATGGGAAGTAGCCGTTGAGAATATCCATCAGCTCAAAAATTGGAAGGAGCCGTTGAAGGAAGATCAAAACAAGCCGAAAACAGCTCATAGTCGTTGGTTGCTGATTTCGCTAAAATTTCAAAGGTACTAAACTGCAGTCCAAGGTATTAAACTGAAGCAGGAATCTAGATTGTGTCTAACGGCTAATTTCCAACAAATCCTCCAAGTTTCCCCTATAAATACAAAGCTGAATCAGAGTTGAGGAGATCAAGAATTGCACTCATTGTTATACTACTCACTCAAGCAATACATTGGCATCCATTGCGCTTAAACTTGCTTCCTTTACATTTGAATTGTATTGTTCATTTTGTACTTGGGTAGTATTATAGAATTGAAGGGTCAACTCTACCAAGCCTAGTTGAAGGGCTCAACTTGTGACTTAAAATTTAGAGTAAGGGTACTCTAGAGTTGTGTAATCAATCCTCCTAGTAAAAGTTCGGGTTAATCCTAGAGTTAGGGAACTCTAGGCGGTGATTAAGCTTTTTGAGGCCCAACCTTGTTAACAATCGATTGTGTTTTGTCTCGATTTACTTTTTCGCATTTACATTTTGATTGTTTAGTAACCTTGATTATCACCCTATTCACCCCCCTCTAGGGTGATCTTATAGCCTTTGATTCTTCAGTGATCAAGCCATCAAGGTGCCACTGGCAATAGATGGGATGGGGTCCTTGGAGAGGGGTTGTCGGTGGTCATGCCAATCTGCAGCGAAGTACTCTAAGGAAAGCACATCGATGGCAGGGGTGTGGTCAAATTGTGACTATAGTGGTGGAGATGGACTGCGATTTATGCGTCATTTTTTCTCTTCTTTGTTTTTTTTTTTTGAAATTGCCTAAAGTTAATTACACAAAAAAGAAATTGTCTAAAATCAAATGACTGTTTAATTTTGAATAATAATTATTATGTTAGAAAAGAATAAATATTATGAAGGGATGATATAATCTTTTTATAAAAATGAATTTCACTTTGTTTCAAATATTTCTTAATTAACAGAAACCAAATTCATTTTATATTGAAACTGAATATTGAACATGAGTAAAGCATTTTTGTATTTGTAACTTAAATGAACATATAATTTTGTAAAAAATTCAAAAAACCACTGTAAACATTAAATGTTATTTGTTTAAAAAATAAATACAGACATGTAAAAATAGAATATGAAGTTCTTGCAATTATCACTGATACAGGTTCATGTCAAACATATGCAATTGCATACACTTAAAAATTCTCACATTTTAAACATGTAGATTTATATACCATGGTAAAATTATTACGTTACAGCACGTGTAAATACTTTCAAACTTATTGTTGACAATAAAAACATTAAAAATATTCAAAGTCCATATTGATAGTAACCAACAGAAAAATTGGATTATTACCGTTCAACAGTCATAAAGTATGTTGTCTTTTTCTATTCAGTTAATGCATCAAATATTAATATGAAGCCCAAACAAAGACAAAACACTAAAAACGTATATAAATTAGTTTGTTTAAGTTCCTTTTCATAAAGTATCCTACTGCACTTCTATAGTAAGTGTTTGGAAGATCATGTGGTGTCTTGTCAACAATTGATGTATGTTGATATGATTCATATGTAGCTCCTAACTAGCAAAACAAATCTTTTTTTAGCAGTACAAGCAAAGTATTAAATATCTTGAAGAATTGTGATTCTAAACACTCTAGCTAGTTTTAGGTGACAAATATCGCAATTTTCTCTATTTTCTTATCAGCACGTCAGTGCTAATGTTTCTTTTCTCCTTTTTATCTAGCTCGATCATTCAAAGTTTTAGAGCTTTTTAATAAAGGCAGAACACCATATTTGGCTTATTCTCAATGTTAACTCTTTTTCCCCATATGAATAGTTGATACATGAATGTAACATACGTCACAAAACCATAAAGCAATACTCCACAATGTTACTTGGACTAGATTAGGTGCGCAAGATTAGACTTCAATAATTTGGATCTCTTGGTTATGAGTGCATGTTATCTAAACTGGTAAAGTTTTAAATATTTATTACCAAAGACTTGAATTTGAATACTCCTCATATTGATCTTTGCACCTGGCTTTATAACCCTTGAAAAGAATTGATTTTAAAAACATATTTGCATAAAAGTCCCCATATGCAAACCAAAACAAAAAGTATCATTCAATCCTTAAGAAGTAACTAGAGTAAATACCGTATTTCGCATAGTCATAAATTAATATTTATTTAAATAATATATTAGAATAAAACAAATAAGTTAAAAAAATTATTGTGATAAGATTATCTCAACTTAAAAACTAATAGAATACATGTAAAAGCTGAATGAAATATGAAAGACTAAAAATATAGAGGTAGTGCAGGTCCATTTAGATAAATCACATCAGTTTCTTTAATATTAGATGCAAGAGAATACACATGTAAGTTTCAATTTTTATTGCATTATTGAAGTAAAATAAAGTTTTTCATTAATATTAAGGCTCTGTTTGGAACTTGAAAGTTTTGATGGAAAGAAATTTTTTTTTAGAAAGTTACTTTTTTCTTATGTTTGGTTTAGAGAAAATCACAAAGAAAAAAAAAATACGGAGGAAAGTTACGCGGAAAAATTGTTAGAAACAAGTGATAAAATTTTCCTCATAAAATTATGAGAAAACTTTCTGGAAAATTCTGAACCTCCTCTAAGCTCCAACCTCATATTGCTTAGATGGCATCAGCATGATTCAAGTAGTTCATCAACATTAAAATTTCTCAACCAAATTCTCGTATTTTTTCCTCAATCCAAACAAGAAAAAAAAAACTCATTTTCTCCCTACTTTTTTTTCCTTCACAATTTTTTTTCCTTCAGCTTTTCTTTCCACCAAATTTTCTAAGGACCAAACAGAACCTAAATGTACTTTACTTTTCTTTAAAATTTGGTGTTGTTAATGGTACCTTTAATTTTCAGATAGATTTATTTATTGTGTACAAATGACCAGTAAAAAATTGACATTTCATATACCATGAACCCATTCACTTTTATATATTTCTATATGATAATTCCCTAGTAAATACAACATAAGGAAGTAACGTCAATTAATGAGTAATGAGTCAAGGATCACATAGACACTAACAAGAGCACTAAGTGTAATGGAGTATGAAAAATTCACACTATAAGCTGTGGAATGGATCTCCTAATTAGAAAGCACTGTGTTATTATTTCTGACAAAAATTAAAGGATCATGCCTCCTTCAAAAAGGCCCACTGATTCTATGGTGGACAAATGATCATGAGTATCAAAATTTTGCTCGACTTATACCTTTTTTTATAAATAATATTTTTGTCCCATAATATCTGCAAACTCAGACAGAAATAATGTACTTTCTCTATCAAGTAAATAGAATATATAGTAAATTTAAAGAATCCAAAGGTAATAATACTAAGTAACTTTCTATTAATTTTTTTTAATTGATGTTGTATATTTATAAATTCACTAAATTTTATTTAAAAAATGACAGTTATATTTTTTTTATGTTTTACCAGCTTTTACAAACATGATAAGAATGAATAAACAATATTTACAAATAACAGTTATATGAAAACATAATAATGTTACACCATATAAGGATAGTAGACAAGTTGTTAATAAGACAATGTTTGATGATTGGAGCTTGCTTTTTACTTTTTTGGGTGAGATAGGAAAAGGATTTTGACCAACCTAAAAATTAGGAAAAATTAGTGGAACAAGATGATGACATAAAGGGGAGAGAAATGGACTCCGTACCTCCTCATGGCAGTCTATAATTAATATAATATTAAATGTCAAAGTGGAAATGAATGAATGAGATTCTTCTTTTATGAACAAAAATTTAAAATGTTAAAAAAAAGACCGGGGGGGGGGGGGGGGGGAGAAGATAGTGGAGTTTAATTTCTTGGACAACCAACCATTTCTTGTGGAAAACCTCTGAGTGAAAGGCCGTAGAAGCAAGTGAAAGTGACCCGCGTTTGGTTTTGGTTGGCTTCACGATTTCCCGGGTTTATTCAAAAAGTAGGTAGTTCGTTACCCCACATCCCCACCACGCTTTTGAGCTATTTGGCGCGCGTTACGCCTGTCTATCTATCTACAACCTCCAACGGCGTGGCTTTGCTCGTTTCTTGCATTAGTGGCTCAAGGTAACGTGACATTGGAAGTAATTGGTTACCTCAGCCCAAACATTTTCATAGTCAGACAGCACAAAGGTTTGCTTTTTCAGTTGCTCATTTTGGTATCCAAAGTGCTCCACCAGCTATAGCTCCAGTATTTTCTTTCCCGTAGTCAATTAAAATATCATAAGCAGGTAATTGTCAATAATTGATTCGACCGATTATCGATGCAAATCGAACATGAAATTAAGTAGAGTTGGATAGAGATTTTTAACCCGTTTATTTAAATTGATTGACACGTTTAGCCCGTTTAGTCAATTGAGTTTGTTGAGTTAGATTCAAGTTGAGAATTTTGAAATGAAAACTTACAACAACAAAACAACAACAAACTCCCAGTGTGGGTCCCGCTTTCACGGGGTCTGGGGAGATCCAGCTGTAGGCAACCTTACCTCTACCGCTGCTTACCTAATTAAATGAAAACTTACATAAATGAAAACTTATTTAACCCATTTAATTAAATGGGTTAGATAGGTCGCGCTGCTTACCTAATTACCATTTATTTTTTGGAAAAATTGTGAAAATGAGGGTTTCAAACAAGCGCATTTGTGTATGTGGAATTATGGTTCTTGCAGATTGTAGATAATAAGCGTATCATGATGATATATAGAACTCAAAAGCTTGAATTGTAATGGTTCATAATCATATTTTGGTTGAAATCTTAACCGGAAAAACAGGTAATCCGATAATCTAAATCTGGCCCATTTATATTTGGCGAGCAAATGGGTAAAAAAGAAAAGAAAATGAAACGTGTATAGGTCAAGATTTTCATTCCGTCTAATAAATGGAAAAGATTCAAGTCGAGAGTTTCTCCACCCGTTTAAATTCAACACAAACTTGATCCGATCTGACCTATTTAATAGCCCTAATAAAGGTTACAAAAATTCGTTGACTAGGATGCAGGTTAGTGTAATCTCATAAATTCAATAATGCAAAAAATCTTGGTGAAATGTTGTATCCAATACTCAGCTTATTCCGGGTGAGTGAAATACAGTGGCGGATCCAGGGTTTTCAATTAGGGGTGTCCACCTACGAACATTTACCACCAAATGTACCATAAAATAAAGTTTGAACAATACATAAAATATTACAATTACATGAAACGTTGCAGTAGTCTACTATTACAATTGTCCTTTCCGGTTTTTCATTTTTTGAAATCGATACATGATCGAATCATTAGAAATTGACTCAAATACATCTTTTTCTATATAATAAACCAAGCAATCATTCAAAAACGAATCACATATTCGATTACGAAGTCTATTTTTGACGATTTTCATTGCCGAAAAAGCTCTTTTCACGGTTGCTATGGACACTGGCAATATCAATGCCAACTTCAATAACCTAAACACCAATGGATAGGTAATGTCTTTCTTTGTCTCCACCATTACTTTACAAAGATCACCAAGCCCTTATAAGTCTTGAAAAGCTTCATCAGATTGCACATCAAGAACATAATTAGCAAGTTGATGTTCAAGTGTTGTAACCTCAAAATCAGAAAAATCATTGGGATAAAAGTGCGCCAATCTGATCAGCTGAAACTGGTCAAAAGCGCTAAAATGATCACATGGACTTAAGCAAGCCACACAAGTGAGAAGCTCGGTGTTAGTCTCATTGAAGCGACGTCTAAGCTCTTCAAGATGTAGATCTACAACTGTGTAGAACACTTCCACCCGATAATGAAACTCATAAGTACGCTCCTCGACATTACGACGTGGTCTCCCTGGAAGGACCCATTTATCATCCATGTTTGGAATATAAATCTTATGTTTTACACAAAAAGTACGTGTTTTATCCATAAGAGAGTCCCACCCATCATTTCTCATTGATTCCAATGACTTCCTTGTGACTTGGACAAGTTTCATGGCATTTACAATATTTTGATCCTTTTTCTGCAAAGCTTGTGAAAGATCATGTGTGATGCCCAAAATATTCAACATTAATTGAAGAGTGAAAGCAAAATTGAAGGAACTCAAATAAGCTATTCGCGAAGTAGCATCATTCCTTATAGTTGAAGTCTCCCCTTCAAGTTCGATAAGTTCAAGTACATCCATTATAGAATCAAACAAGAGATTCACATTCAATAGTGATTTGTAGTAGATCCCCAACGTGTATCACCGGCTCTTATAGGAGCAAGTTGTTGATTTAACCCAAGCCCAGTTTCAATCTCATCATTCTTCAATGCCTCCTTAACTCTTTCAGCTTGTTTTTCACGCAAAAGATCATGTCGTTTACAAGAAGCTCCCACAACATTTAAAAGTTTACCAATTTCATCAAAAAGATCTCCAACATAATTATTGTCCCTTGCAAGAGCTACCAATGTAAGTTGAAGTTGATGAGAAAAACAATGAATTGAGTAGGCACAATTATTCTCATTCAAGATCAACGTCTTAAGCCCATTGAATTTGCCTTGCATATTACTTGCCCCATCATAACCTTGAAAACATACCCTTGACAAACTCAAACTATGTTCTGCTAACAAAGAGTCAATTCTAGCTTTCAAAGATAAAGAAGAAGTGTCCTGAACATGTACAACACCAACGAACCGTTCCTTGACAATTCCCATTTTATTCACAAAACGAAGAACAACACCCATTTGTTCTTTATGAGATACATCTCCAGATTCATCAACCAATAAACCAAAGACATCATCTTTAAATTCTTCCATGATGGAATTTAGTGTTTCTTTAGCAGCAGCATGCACAATATCTTTTTGGATAAGAGGTGACACTAATTTTTCAGTTTTGGGAGCATTATCCAACACAACATTGGCTATGACTTCATTTAAATTTGCAACAAACTTTAGAAGTTCAAGAAATTTTCCTCTATTTTCTGATTCTTCAGATTCATCGTGACCACGAAAAGGTAAACCTTGATGCAACAAGTATCTTGAGCAACGAATAGAAGTATTCAAACAAAGTCGATATTTCTTTCTAGTTTCTTCATCATATCTATCTAAAGCAACTTCAATGGATTGCCTGGGCCTCCTTAAGTTTTCATAATCTCTCAAAGCTTTGCTGTGAACACTATTAAAGTCACCAACATGACTATCGAATGAGTCAAGTTTATTCCAAGTTGAGAATCCCATCTTAATAAAGTCTCCACTTCGATTTTCTCTAATATTAGCAAACAAGTAACAACATAAACAGAAGGCAACATCTTTATGTATGCTATACTCTAACCAAGTCCCATAATTTTCAAACCAAGAAGGATTAAAACGACGCAACCTTCCTCTAATTAGTTTTTGTGGAAACTTATGAGAACGAGGTTGGATTGGCCCATTAGCTATGTAGTATCTTCTTATTTCATCTTGTAGATTGGGAGGATACTCTGAAATTATTTTTCTCAACCCATGATCCATTGGAAGAGTACTCAAATCAAACTCACTTCCTCTAGAAGATTGACCCCCACTTGGTCCATTACCTCCACTTTTATGAATATTAGATTCATTCTCATTTCCCCCATCTCTTTGACACTCGTTAATATTAGAACCAACTCCACTACCATTTGTATTATTTTCTCCACCATCTTGAGATTGTTTCCTTTTCAAATATCTTAAAATGGAATTGGATCGATCCATGTAAAACTGGAGAAAAAAAGAATATGAAACTCAGAAACTAAGCTCACTTAGTTACAACAAATAACACATCAGTTCAAATGAAGAGTTGAGACAAGAAAATGAAGCAATCAAACTACCAAGCTTGACAAGCAATTGATTCATTGATTGAAAACCAAACCAACAGCAAAACACTTGTTCACTGATTACTGAAACAATTTGCATCACATTTCACTGAAACAGAACAAAGCATGAACAATTTCACTGAAGGTGTACAAAATCCACAAAGCTCACATTTCACTAAAACATAACAATTTCCATCACGAGGCTTGCCCCTCTCTCTCTCTCTCTCTCTAGCACGCAGCTCTCTCTCTCTCTCTAGCTCGAAGCCATCTCGCCAGAACGGTCACCTGCAGTGGAGAGCCTCAGCCCAGCAGTGCCCTCTAGCCGACGGCAGTTCAGTCCTCCGGCAACGCACAGCCCTCCGGCGGGGAGTCGACGGCAGTTCCGTCTCCGGCGGCGAGTTCCTGAGGTCCACCCTTTGCCGGTTTTTGGCCCTGAGCTTTCTGAGCACCGTTACACAGCGCCCCAGCGCCACACCGGTAACCGAACGCCGGTGGCCAGGTCGGTAAAACCCTCTCTACCCTCTCTACCTGTTCTAGCCCCTGTGTACCGGCGATTTGAGGTCGGAGCCCCCGATTTCTAGCCCTGTTCTTGAGGTAATCTTGCTGGTGGTTGTCAATTTTGCTCTGTTTTGCTCCGTTGCCTGCTGGTGGTGTTAATTTTCGCCTCCCCTGTTGGGTTATTGCTCTGTTATTGCTGGCCTTGACAAGTTTCTGGGGTTGTTGGCATCATTGTTGGTATTGGTGTTATTGCTGGTTGGTATCGCTTTGTTTCTTGCTGGGTGGACATTGTGATTTTTCTGGTTTTTGTGGTCTGTTTTGAGGTTCTGGGTGGGGCTGGGCTCTGTGTTTCGTCTCGTCAGTGTGTCTAGCTCCTTTGCCAAAGTGCTGGGTGGGTGGGTCGAGTGGTTAAGCCGGCTTGTGTGCGGGTTGCGGGTCTGTGTGCGGGCTGGTGTGCTGGGTGGATAGTGTCGTGCTCTAAGTGCGTGTGGATTGTCAGTGTGACTTCATTAGCGTGTTATTGTGCTCTAAGTGCTTTTAGTTTGGTATTTACCCCTTCTTCCTTTGTTGTGGGGTTACTTATTTTGTAAGCCTGCTTTTAGTGACTTTTTAATTTGAGCGTTTTCTAATAGTAGTTTATTTGTATCTAGATTTTATTTTTCTCTATAGCTCGGGTTTTTTATCATCACTGATATTGTTTCGTTTTATAACTAACAATTTTTCTTATTATTAGTGTTCTTATTATTAGTGTTCTTGACTAGTTGTTAGTGCGTTCTTCTGTATCCCTACTGACCAGTCATTAGCATCCTGTGACCTTTTTTTCGGGCCTTCAAGTTAGCACCCTTTTGAGCTTCTAGCCTCGGTTCAATAGCTTCCGTATTAGTTGGGTCCTCCTAGTGAGGGTGATCTTTATCGTTTTGTATTATTATTATTTTTATTATTATTATTATTACTATTTTTATTATTATTTTCCCTTTGTTCGTCTGGTTGGATTGCCCTGCTTTATATTAGCTTCTTTGTTCTCTCCAAATTAGTCCGGCTGTTTTTTTTCCTTTTGTGGTTGGAGGGTAGTGGACTGGCTTTCCCGGGTGTCCTTTAGTTTGTAGACCTTTAGGGTGGTCGTTGGCCTCGTAGACGTCGACGTCTATGGCGGGCCATGTAGCTGCTTCAACCTGTCCTCCGGGGAGTTCTGGGGTTAGGAGGGAGTTAGGGTTGCGGAAGGTTCGCCTAGCATCCTGGAACGTCGGGACCCTCACGGGTAAGTCGATAGAATTGGTAAAGTCTCTGCATAGACGTAAAGTTAGTATAGCGTGTGTCCAGGAGACGAAGTGGGTTGGGGCGAAAGCTAGAGAGATTGACGGGTACAAGCTGTGGTACTCGGGGTCAGCCAAGGCGAAGAATGGAGTTGGCATCCTAGTCGGGAAGGATTTGGTGGACCAGGTGGTTGAAGTGAGGCGAAAGAGCGACCGGATTATGGCCATTAAGGTTTTGGTGGGTTCAGTTTTCGTGAACGTGGTTAGTGCGTACGCGCTCCAGGTAGGCCTGCCGGAAGAATCTAAAAAGCTCTTCTGGGAGGACCTAGATGAGGTCACTCAGGGGGTACCCCAAAGTGAGTTATTGTTCATAGGAGGAGACTTTAACGGCCATATCGGTGCGGAGGCAGCAGGTTACGATGGGGTCCACGGGGGCCTCGGTTTCGGAGAGAGAAATGCGGCAGGGGTCACTGTACTGGACTTTGCGGTGGCGTTTGATTTGGTGGTGGCCAACTCCTTCTTCAAGAAGAAGGAGGACCACCTGGTGACCTTTAGGAGCAATTCTGGCAAGACCCAGATTGACCACTTCCTAGCGAGGAAGGAAACTCGGAGATCGTGTAAGGACTGCAAAGTGATTCCTAGCGAGCTGTTGGGAACTCAACATAGGTTGCTGATTTTGGATGTAGAGTTCAAGTATCCCAAGAGGCCCAAGAGGAGAGCGGAAGAACCCAGAATTAAGTGGTGGACTCTCACAAAGGAGAAGGCAGGGTTAATAGCAGAGAGACTAGCTGAGGAGAGAGTTTGGAGGGGGGCAGAAGACGCCGACTCGATGTGGGATGCGGTGGCGGATTGCATCCGTAGGTCGGCTAAGGAAACCTTAGGCCTTTCCAGGGGAGGCGGCAGCAGGATGGAGGGCTCCTGGTGGTGGAACGAAGAGGTAACGGAGAAAGTCAAGGCAAAAAAAGAGGCTTACGCGGAGTTCATGAGCAGCAGTTCAGAAGACGAGCGGGCGTGTAAGAGGATTGGATATAAGGCGGCCAAGAAGGTTGCCAAAAAGGCGGTGGCAGTAGCTAAGAGTGAGGCGTTTGATAGATTGTACCATAAATTGGGGACGAAAGAAGGGGAGAATGAGGTTCTTAAACTGGCTAGGGCGAGGGAAAGGAAGACTCGGGACTTAGGGGTGGTAAGGTGTATCAAGGATGAAAAGGGTAAGGTGTTGACCGAGGATGCTGCTATTAGGGAGAGATGGCAGAGGTTCTTTGCTAAACTCCTCAATGGGGAAGGAGGGGGAGACGACGGCAGTAGGGGCGGAGAGTGTAGGGATCAGCGTGCGGGCGACATGATAACGAAGGAGGAGATTAGGGAGGCCTTAAAGAAGATGGCGAAGGGGAAGGCAGTAGGCCCGGACCAGATACCAGTGGAAGTTTGGAAGTACATGGGGGAAGTGGGACTAGAGTGGCTTACAGAGCTTTTCAATGTTATTTTCAGGACCGCCAAGATGCCCCGTGAGTGGAGGGCCAGCACAGTCATTCCACTGTACAAAAACAAAGGGGATATCCAAGACTGTAATAACTTTAGGGGCATCAAGCTGCTCAGCCATACTATGAAGCTGTGGGAGAGGGTGATTGAGAGAAGGTTGCGAGAGGAAGTAGAGATTTCAGAAAACCAATTTGGTTTCATGCCAGGCAGGGCAACCATTGAGGCAATCTACCTACTCAGAGGGCTCATGAGCGTGTTCAGGGATAGAAAGGTGGATCTCCATATGGTGTTCATTGACCTGGAGAAAGCGTATGACAGAGTCCCAAGGGAGGTATTGTGGAGGTGCTTGGAAGAGAAACGGGTGTCGCCCGCGTACATTCGTGCCATCAAGGATATGTACGAGGGAGGGCGGACGAGGGTTAGGACTCCGGCAGGGTTCTCCAGTGATTTTGATGTTAGTCTGGGCCTGCATCAGGGCTCTGCTTTAAGCCCGTTTCTTTTCACATTAGTTTTGGACGAACTCACTAGAGGTATCCAAGACGAAGTGCCTTGGTGCATGCTTTTCGCAGACGACATCATCCTTGTCGACGTGACCAGGCAGGGGGTGAATGACAGGCTGGAGAGTTGGAGACATACACTGGAGGCTAGGGGCTTCCGGTTGAGTAGATCGAAAACGGAATACCTTCACTGTTGTTTCAGCGGAAGGATAGAAGAGGGGGGAGAAATCGTACTGGATGGGAGGGCAATACCGAAGGTCGCCAAATTCAAGTATCTGGGCTCGATTATCCAGCAAAATGGGGATATCGACGAGGATATTAACCAGCGGATTAAAGTGGGCTGGCAAAAGTGGAAGTCAGCGTCAGGGGTACTGTGTGACAAGAGAGTGCCCATGGGTTTGAAAGGCAAAGTCTATCGGATGGTAGTTAGACCGGCGGTTCTCTACGGATCGGAGTGTTGGCCTCTAAAAACGGCGCAGGTCCAGAGGTTGATGGTAGCTGAGATGAGGATGATCAGGTGGATGTACGGTTTTACAAGATTGGACAGGGTTAGGAACCGGGTCATTCGGGGCCTAGCTGGAGTGGCCCCCATAGAGGAGAAGATGAGGGAATCGAGGCTCAGATGGTTCGGCCACGTGAAGAGGAGAAGCGTGTCCGCCCCGGTGCGAAGAGGCGAGACTATCAACCCACCCGGTGGTAAGAGAGGGAGAGGTAGACCGAAGAAGAGCCTAGAAGAGGTGGTTAGAGAGGACCTGAGAGTTGTCGGTCTCACGGAGGACATGGCTCAGGATAGGAGGTTGTGGCGGGACAGGATCAAGGTCCCTGATGGTGGGGGACCGGCGTCGTAGGACGCAGTAGCCTAGGCGGTGGGGAGTGGGGTGGGGTGGGTTTTGGTTTGCTTGTTTGCAGGTCATGCTGTTCCGGATTGTCACGACACCAAGCGCTCACGATGAGTTGAGGTATGTCTCCACCTTCTCTTTATTCGCGTATCAGGAAACTTTCCCCCTCCCCTTTCTCTTACTTCGGTAATTGGCTTTTCAATCGTTTCCCCTTCAAACCTTTTCCCAAAACTGTTTTTGTGGGTCTTATGGAATCAACCTCTCTATGGGTAGGAATACCGGTAGAGGTAAGGTTGCCTACAGCTGGATCTCCCCAGACCCCGCGAAAGCGGGACCCACTTTGGGAGTTTGTTGTTGTTGTTGTATAACAATTTCCATCACATTTCAAGCCTTGAAGGTGTACAAAATCCACTAAATCAAGCATGAACAATTCACTGAAACAGAACAAAGAAAAAATCTAATAAGGCAACGGCAACAACCAATGGATTATGGAACAACCAAACAAACCAGAGTACCAGAGTAAAGTACCCAGTCCACTGAAACAGTCAAACAGAACAAAGCAGAGCTGGGATTCTGGGAATGAAAGTTGAAGCATGAAAAATTAACCACAACACAAAACCTAACAAGGCAACAAGCTTACAAGCAGATCCTTAGCAGATTAGCTGAACAATTAAGTGAACAATTAAGTAATTAATTGCGAAATTACGAAACCCTAACCCAACTAACCTCAGATACTCAGTAACGGTCTAACGGAGTTGGATCGATGTGGCTCAGCGGTTGTAGAGTATGGGCTACTAGGCTGACCGAGTGACCGGATGAAGAAGTGAAGCAGAAGTGCAGAAGTGCAGAACAGCAGAAGAACAATCAACATCAACCAAGGTCCAAGCAATTCAACTTTGAAGCTGCGAGAGAGCGAGAAACAGAAAGTCAGAGATGCTTACCCTGTGGAGGTGCGGCCTGTACCCACTACCCAAACGACCGAGGCTTGCCAGTCGCCGGCTCGCCGCCCCAGTCTCGACCTATAACTTCGAGTCTTCGACAGTAGCTCGTAGCCAGCAACGTCACAGAGTCGGGATTGGGGGAGTAGGAGGCTCGGCTGGCGTTCGTGTCGGGCGGGCAACGGGGCAAGGGCAGAGATTCAGAGAATGAGAGACCGAGAGTCGAGAGAATCAGAGAAGAAGGCATCGAAGCAGGCAAGCAGCAGTGAAGGCATGAAGCACACGGTCAACTGAGGAAATTGGAAAATTAAGCTTGGCCATTTAAAAAAAAAAAAGAGACGAAATCTGGCTTCCTCACTTAATGGGCCGCGGGGACGACCGGTCCAGTTCTTTAATTTTCAGCATCAATTCTACCACTAGCTACAAACTCATATTCACATTTTTTGGGCCTAATTTAAGGGTGTCCACTTGAAATATATATCTAGGGTCCAAATAGGGTTATTACAATTTTTTTTGGGTTAGGGGTGTCCATGGACACCCCTAGCCTACACATGGATCCGCCCCTGGTGAAATATGAGTTTTGATCATGTAAGTAGAGAAAGTCTCGTGTAAGCTTTAAAGGTCCAAACAGTACTTTTTTCGGCCATACTTGGATTTTGTTCAGGTTAAACGAATTCAAATAATTAAGTCATATAAAAATTTTATAGTGGTATAAGCAGGTTGTGTGTTAGGCCGCAACATTTGCTAGATATGATGGGATCAAACAATGTTTTAGGATAAATGGCATAATATTTTTGTCGGTATCTAATGTATATTCAGAGGTAAAAGTTACTCCTTATATATATATATAT
>JACYFF010031956.1:15652746-15671059 GCA_017589665.1 Selenicereus undatus | reverse complement strand
TAATATGCACTTTTTTAAAACAATGGTAAAAGATAAAAGGAAAAGTTGCACGCCTTTTCTCACAAAGGTACACACAATGACATCATCCGCAATGAGTTGACGAAGGTGTGGTGAGAAATGACAATTTGATGAGAAGAAATCAGTAATGGAGTGCCTGAACTTTGATAGCCAGTCTACTGCCATATTAGGTTCCTGAAAAATGTGTTTGAAAGTAGCTTGTATGTCCTTCTTTAAAGATTTGCCATGGAACTTGGCCACCACCTTTTGTTGCCTGAACCACCGTCAAATTATCACCTTCAATAATGATATTATTGAACCCTAGTTGGACCGCTAGTTTTACTTCATCTCGTAATGCTCTTGCTTTTACCAGCAAAATTGATGTATCGCTATATTAATTTGCTGCTCCTGCCTTGATTAGCCTACCCACCCAATCTCGTAAATTAAAACCACCTGCTGCAAAAGATTGTTGAGTGAACCATCAAAATTGATTTTGACAACTCCCGGTTGAGGGGAATGCCACCTCACAAAATGATTTGAGGTGGGAAGTGGGAGAAGATGACACCTTGAGGGAAACATCGACTAATATACAAGCTAAGATTCCCCATTCAGCGTAAGTTTTTTTGGCCCGTATAATACACGCTAGGGCTTGAAAGATCTCATTTCTAAACACCACATTATTCTTGTCCTTCCAAGTACCCCAGAGTAGGAAAGATAATGTCTGGAGAATGACAGGATTTTCTGCACCTTTAACTTTTTGAAGATGATAAATAGTGGTTTGGTTTTAGTTAGGTGATATAACTGACGGAATCCATTCATGTTTCTCTATGCATCCCAAAATTTTTTTGATCCTACAACATTCTTTAAACAAGTGGTCTACAGATTCTATATCATCTAGGCAAAGGGGACATGTAGGGTTGATGTGAAGTCCCCTTGCCAAAAGTAAGCCCCTAACTGGATGGTAGAAAGATAAATGCCTTAGCCAAGAGTTATCATAGTTTTCATCATGGTCATTTTATATTTAGTAAACTAAATAGTTCCTTTCTTAATGACAGAGATCAATTAATTTCTTATATATTTATTAAAACTTTATACATTTTAATTTCAACAAATTTACAAAAGATTGACGTATGGGATAAAATCATTCCACATGTGTGCATCAGGTCACAAGAATTACAGTAGTTATAGACAATTTAAATAATTGATATATAAAAGGGGTCAAATTTTGACATATTTTTTGATGGAAATTTGGGCCGATTTTGATGGAAAATGACTGTTGCAACGGGATTTGTGATGAAATTTGTGGCTGTTAAAAATCGATGGTTGAAATTACCTTTTCGACCGACCCATTAAATTAGTGACAAACTGATTTTGATGGTCTAACAAACTGTCAGAATTTGCGATGAACCATATTTTGAGGATTTGGCAGTTCATCATGGTGCCTGTCAAAATCCTCATTTTTTCGTCAACATATCCATAAAAATTTCCAACAGATCAACTTTCTGTCAAAACAGTCCACTAAAAATTATATCAAGATTCGCATGACTGGCACACCGTTAAAATCTTTACTTTTCTGTCAAAATTTGAGTCAACATGTTTGACAGATCAACTTTTTTGTCAAAATAGATCGTAAAAAATTGGATGCAATTTGGTAGTATTCATAGCAAGGAATTTTTTTTAAGGTAGAAAAGAACTAAAATTTTATGAGAGTATGCACCTTAATCGTCCTTTTCGGTTTTTATAATTCTTCATCTTAACCAGGCTTCGACTAAATAGTAGAGTACTAGCGCATAATTGCAGCATAAGGGCATTCCCAGCCCAAGTTCTATTTTTTGAACTCAAGCCTGCCACGTCAGCATGAGTTCCACTTGCATTCTATTCAATTTTCTAGCCAATGGAACTCATTTCAGGACAATTAATTATCATGAATCCCACAATTTGAACTTAATTTATTACTTTTATTTTTTATGTTGTGTTTGGGTTTTAGCTTTTGTAAAATGTGTGAATTTTTTTTTTTGGAGAGTTATGAATATTTATTTTGTTGACATAGAAATGTATAAATTGATTTTAATTTCCCCCCCCCTTTTTGTCTTTGTTGTCCAACAAGTGGAAAAAAAAGTTTGAAAGTACAATTCAATTTAAACTAACACAAAGAAGGATCGCAATTAAAAATAAATTACAATATGAAGATTAGAAATGTTCAAAAAAATTCATCACGAACGTTCAACTTTTTAATTAAAAAAAATTACATCTCCAAATATCAACAAATAATAGGAAACAACTACATTTGCGAAGTTCTTCACGCCGTGTGTCGATTCCATATTTCTTTGACCAAGTCGGATTGAAGATGCGCATGTAGGTCTGCGTTATGAACTTGTGCTATTCTACGAAGGTAGGCTACATAGCACGGATGATGATTCCGTTGGACATTAGGTTGCGGAGTGTTGTCCTCCACATCATCATAATCAAAGCTAAGGTCGTATGAATTACGCTCGTCCTCGACGACCATGTTGTGGAGTATAATGCATGCCTTCATTACCATACCCAATTCAGCCTTATCCATGTTTCGTGCAGGGCCGCGGATGATGGCAAAGCGAGCTTATAGAACCTCAAATGCTCTCTCCACATCAATCATAACAGATTCTTGACGTTCAGCGAATAAATTTGCCTTAGCTCCTTGAGGAAAGGGGATTGTCTTCACGAAGGTGGCATATCTCGGATAAATACAGCCAGATAGACAGTACCCCATGTTGTACTTGCGACCGTTGATGACATATTCACATTTTGGAGCCCGACCCACATACACCTCTTGGAAAACATTGGATCGGTGGAGGATGTTTAAATCATTGAGGGTTCCCGAGCACCCAAAGAATGCATGTCATATCCAAAGGTCGTAGGAAGCAACAACTTCAAGAGTCAATGTGGGAACTTTGTATACCTCTTTTCCAAATACTCCTTTCCAACCTGTGGGACAATTCTTCCATTCCTAGTGCATACAATTGATGCTCCCTTACATACCTGGAAAGTCGCGGGCTTCTGCCACTTGTAACAAACGATCGACATCAACTTGTGTTGGCTTTCGTAGGTACTCTTCCCCGAACACTTGAATGACAGCAACGGCAAAATTTTTCATGCACTCCATAGCTGTGCTTTCACCAATCTTTAGGTATTCATCGACACAATCTGCCGATATACCATAAGCCAACATTCGCATGACTGTTGTGCACTTGGTGAGTAGTGACAACCCACGCCTACTGAGGCCATCGTACCTCAATTGGAAGGACTCAAAACCACTCTCTAAAACACCAACTATGTGAAGGAACAAGTGCCGTCGCATACGAAATCTACGCCGAAAGTGGGTCTCGTTGTAGATGGAGTCTTTGGCAAAGTAGTCTTTGTAAAGGCGGTCGTGTGCTTCTTGTCGATCTCTCTGTACAAATCTTTTCTTCTTTCTGGGTCTTCGTGATGATGATAAAGTGCTACTTTCTTGTGTAATATGTCTCAACTTCATGGCCAACTCCAACAACTTCGGGTCGTTGTCATTGTTAACGATATTTTTCAATATTGGTGAATCATCGCTGGATTCTTCTAGGATGAAGCTCAAGCTATCTCTTGAGGATGACATTGTAGAGGAGGATGATGAATCACTCATTCTTGAATACCTGTGTATTTAAACATAAAGTTATAAATGTAATTCACGTATGAAATCTATGTTACAAAATTATGCTTGTGATATTTTTAAAAAAATAACTTAGAAACAGCTAATTGTGAATTTATACGTAACAACCAACTTAGAAACAACTTAGAAACAACTTAGAAGTAAATATGTCATTAAACAAATGAAAAGGTTTGTAGTACAACGATTGTTTCACGAAAACACAATAAACTCAGCAATCAATCTAAATTAAACACAATAAACTTAGAAGTAAATATGTCATTAAACAAACTTAGCCATCAATCTAAATTAAGGTCAATATCAGAGGAGGATGAGTTTTGACGGTAGAGACTCCTAATTTCTTCTTGAATGGGGCCATATCGAGCTTGATCTTCAGGACACATATCCGCTATGTTCATTTTCAAAATCTTGTCCTCGTACTTCATCTCTTTAAGGTGTTGCTTCCTTTCTTCCAATGATTGATATCGATCTCTTAACTCAACTGCTTTCACAACTACTTCTGCCTTCTTCTCTTGGGCTAGGACATATCGCTCGAACATGGTGCTATTCTTCACATTTGTTGCCCGTATCGTCGATATCTCTGTCGTCACGATATCCAACACCGGGTCTGCAACTACCTCTTTCACCTTTCTCTCGATAGCTTTTATTCCGATGGGGCAGATAAGACCACCAACTACTTCAGTTGGTGTACCCTCAGTGGCAGGAGTTACAGGGGTGGTATGGGTGTCAGGGGTGTCACTCTCGGAGTATGTCCCCACCTCAGTTACTCTGAGCCGTTTGAAAGACGCTTCTGCAGATTGATCGCGGATGGTCTCCCATTTTGGTTGGTCCTTCAATAAGACCCACCAATGCATGAGGTCAAAAGACTTTCCCACCATACTAATGGAGCTGCTTGATTCCATCGGGCATTGCACACCTTCCCCATTCTCTTTGAAGCACCGTCTGGTGCATGCTGGTTGAAGATGTTGGCCACCTTAGTCCAAACCCCAGCTAACTTCTTATCAGCCCCGGTGATTGGATTGGTGCTCACATTAATCCATGACTTAACTAAGCAGCGATCCTCCTCTAATGTCCACTTAGGGGGTTGCACACCACCTTCCTTGTTGTTGGGGTTATTACTTGGTGAAGGACGAGGTGCTAGTGAGGTCGTACGAGGAGGTTCAGGTGCTATTGAGGTCATACGAGGAGATTGAGGTGGGTAACATGGAAAGGGCTTTGTTCCATAGCTACAAGTTTGTGGAGGGGTGTTTGGTGGTGGACGGTAATGTTGCCAATCTGTAGGGTATTGTGGTGGATATTGTTGGGAATAAGGTGGGGGATTATGTGGTGGTGGATAATGTTGCCAATTCGGGGGGCGTGGGGGAAGGTTTGAACTATTCCCAAGTTCACTTTGTGACTCGTCCCCACTAAGTAGGTGCATGAATAATTGTATGTGTCATTCGGGTCCATTTCAAGGTTCATCTACATTATAGTTTAAGTTTAAATTTCAATCTAAACTGCTCAATTCAATTTCTTGATTTTTTAAAAAAAACCAAATATTAAAAAATATTAATAAGCTAAAGAATACTAAATAAACATTTTTAAACTAGCATACTCACAAACTAAATAACCACTTGTTTAAACTAAATGAACATGCCACTTGTATAATAAATAAAGCATACTAACTTAATGATTAATTTAACATGAACGTATCAAAGTTATTAAATAAATATATTAATTAAAACATACTAACTTAACATACCAAGCTTAACAAATCAAATAAATATATTAATTAACAAATTAAATAAATATATTAATTAAAACATACTAACTTAACATACCAAGCTTAACAAATCAAATAAATAAAAAGGCATCAAATTTCCACTTTTTAACATTTACATTTTGGAAATTTGATAAATAAAATTGATCAAAAACATAGGATTAACATACCAAACTTTCGCTTTTTAAAATTTACATAAGATTAACAATGAAGAAATTGTTTACACATATTCTAACAATTAAAAAATTACACATAATATATAAGCTTCTTCAAGCTAAACATATAATCTAAAATGTCATCATATTATTTAAAATATTATGACTTAATGTTTTATTCAAGATGATTATAGAACGACTAATTTTAAACACATAAGCATGTTACTTAAAATCAACATGATCATATTATTCAAAATCAACATGATTATAGAACAACTAATTTTGCCCACCAACATGATGATATTATTGAAATTCATACTCACAAATTACCAATATTACATAAACTAATTTAAATTTATAAAAAATTAACAATGAAGATAAACTAAACATGTAATCTAACAACATCAACCTAATCTAACAATTAAAATCTGAAATTTATACCAACTTAATTTATGAAAACTTCATACTTCCCTTTTCACATATTCAACTTCACACATTTAAATTTCCATTAAATAATGAAATCTCTTGATTTTAAAACATACACTTAACACTAAAGAATTTCTATTAAATATTAAACATAACATCAAACAACATCAATCTAATCTAACAATTAAAATTTGAAATTTTCACATTAGCTTCTTTATGTTAGTAATGTGATCTAAAATATTATCATATTAATTAAAACGTACAAATGTTAATCACAACGTACTAAATTCAAAAATAAATCAACTAATTAAATTTTCAAATTTTCACTTTTTCTCATTCCAATTTATACTAACTTAATTTATGAAAACTTCATACTTCCATTTTCACATATTCAACTTCACACATTTAAATTTCCATTAAATAATGAAATCTCTTGATTTTAAAACATACATTTAACACTAAAGAATTTCTATTAAATATTAAGCATAACATCCAAGAACATCAACCTAATCTAACAATTAAAATTTGAAATTTTCGGATTAGCTTCTTTATGTTAATAATGTGACCTAAAATGTTCACATATTAATTAAAACATACAACTGTTAATCACAACATACTAAATTCAAAAATAAATCAAACTAATTAAATTTTCACTTTTTCACTTTTTCTCATTCCAATTTCTATTAAATATTAAAGATATGTCTAACAACATAAAAACCTAATCTAACAATTAAACTTTGAAATTTTCACATTAGCTTTACTTACATAAACGTATTAAATATTAAACAAATTTTCACATAACATCTAAGAACATAAAATATGTACAACAAAAAATACTTTCAAATTTCTTCACTTCACTTCACTTTATCTTGATTCTTCTCGAGCTCACAAATCCACCTCTCAAATATCTAAATAGCAACACCATATAAATAAAAGTAATTAGTTCAAAATTACAACTACATATAATTAATGTAATTAAATCAATAAACATAACTAAACAATAAAATTATTTACAACTTACCACAATTTTTTTCTCTTCACTTCAAAGACTTTTCTTCAAATAGCAGCAAATAATATTTCAGATTGAGATAAAATTGAGAGAGATAATTTATAATTCATTTTCAACACATTGATCTTCATATTTATACACACATTTAACAATAAAATTTTTTTTTGCTAAAATCACTCCAATATAGCCGTTGCTTGCAACGGCTACCCATTAAAGGGCCCAAGTCCCAAGCCCAATCCCGGTTCCAAGGCTTTCTCTTTTTTTGGCCCAAGGTGGATCAAAACGCGTCGCCCAGTGTTGCCAGGCCAGACAAAACGCCGCATTTGGATGGCACTATAGGACAAAAAAAATGAATGCAGGATGGAACTGTGCGTGGCTCCGTCTCCCGTTTCTTCCACGCGTGCCCTGGGATGCCGATGTCGCGTGTCACTCACAGTCCCCCTCCCCTTCACACGTGCAAGTGGGCTGCGAATGCCCTTAACAAAAATATGTTCCTTGTCGTGGATCAATAACATTTATTATGTTTGCTCGTGGCAATTTCGGCCTCTCCATCGAATCAACGACTACACATGTAATGTATTGTTAGTACAACCAAAAATTCTTAAATAGCTAGGTCTTGTTCTTTTCATTGAAAAATTACTGGTGTGGGATGGATAGAAGTGGGAAAGGGGGTAGGAGTGATATTTTTTTTTTAAGAGTGAGAAAGGGGGGAAGGAGTGGGAAGAAGTTGAACGAAATAGGAAAGTTGATGTAAGTTACGTATTTTGTTTTTTTCATGGAATCTTTTATTTGTGATTGTAACTACCGATGATAAGAAAAAAATTTTAGACAAGAAAATTTTTTTATATGTGTTGACTCAGGTACGAAATATTGTTTCATGGTCGTTGTTACCCAAAAAAAAATTGTAATTTTTGTAATTTGTAAAAATAAATTACGGATATATTTTTTTCATATATTAACCAAATACGAACAAGGAAAAAAATACACATGTTTAGGCCTTGTTCTTTTTGTTGGTAAATCCAAATTTATCAACCTCAATCAACTTCAACTCATATCAATCCACTTCACGAACTTCAATAAAAAATATTAACTTCAACCAACTTCAACCCAGTTCAGCCCACTTACACCAACTTCAACACATTTTTCACTATTTTAAACAATTTCTACCTTTCATACAAAAAATAATTCAACTCACTGCGATCAACTTCAACCTAGTCTAACCAATTTCAACTCACTTCAAAAAAAAATACCTACTTCAATAAAAAAAGTACTCACTTCAACCTACTTTAACTCATTTCTACCAATCTCAACCAACTTCACCCATTTAACAACTCATATTTTCCAACGAAAAGAACATGCCCTTAGTACACGGAAAACAATCATCTACAATTTGTGTGAAGAACTTTCCATATTTTGTTACTAACGCAAACGGAAAAAAATATCTGCTTAAAATACACATACAATACATCTGAACTTCTTGTCACGAATTACAAACAACGCCAAAAAAATTTATATGTTCCTTCATTATGCCGGAAAAAACATCTGCAAATTTGACCCCAAATTATGATGAACGAAAAATAAATATGTTATACATATAACAAATATTTCGCAACCAACGTAAAAAAAAAAAATTAAGCATCTCTTCCATGTACAGAATTAAACCCAAAATATCTATCAGTCATAAAAAAAACTAATATTTGCTTAACAAAGCAAAAAAAAATTACCATTTCTTCAATATATATAACAAAAATTACATCATTTCCAATTTCCGCCACGACCAACAAATATTTCCATAACATTCCAAAAATAAATAAAACTTTTCATAATTGTTATCAGACTATTCGTACACACAATTACATAAATTATAAAAGTTTTCAAAATATGAAAAATAATAGTTATATGTAGGAGTGGGAAAGAGTGGACGAAAGTGGATGAGAGTGAGAAGGAGTGGTATTTTTTTTAAAGTGCGGGAAGATGTTGGAAAGGGGGAAAGGAGTGGGTGGAACTGGGAAGAAGTGGGTTAGGTCCATTAAACTATGAAAAGAACAAAACCTTAGTTGTAAATAACCCCAGGAATTTAGAGCAACAGATTATCCCAAACGTATGTAGGGGTATTGACAAAGATCTCAAATTTAGAATGATACAATTAGAAAGCGATACAGCAAGATAAAAAACGACAAGGGTTTGTGCACTTGGCTTAATGATCGTAGCGAACCCCTTTCATATCCTAACAAGCCCTTTAGGGGAGTTTGTTCCTGGATTGGTTTCTCCCTTAGATAGGACCTATTGAAATGGTCTGACTTACCTTCGTAAAAAAGGAAAAGCAGGTATAATGATGATAATTTATGCTCTATGTGCAATCACGAACACCATTTTGATAAGTGGTAATTGGCAATCACTTCTTCTCTCAAGAAGAGGACTAGGGATTTCTTATCTGCATCTTGTTTGATTCAGGATTTTTTGTGCTCAAAGTATGCAAATAAAATCTTATGTTCCCAACATCTATTGTTTGGTTGGTGTACACATACACATACCTAATAGTAGACTAACCCATAGGGTGTGGGTTCTATTAAACCTATATCACCCCTCTGATTTGTACATATATTTTTAAAATTGCATGGTAAACATGGCTACACTAGGTCCCCTATCTAGGATTAGGTCCAATGCACTGATAAACCAAAGAAGAGTGGGTCAATAGCGGACAACACAAATTCTTGGGTGAAACTGTATCACATTAAAGTTGTCATGAGACAAAATCCTTCACGGGTGACTTTTTAAGGTATTTTAGTGATTAACTATATGTTTTGAAGTGTCTTTTTAATTCAAGGGTGACCAATAGTTTATCTAGTAATGACTAATGACGTTTGTTACCATCACTCTCAAATAAACTATTGGTCATCTAATTATTATTAGCAATTACAATAAAAGCATTGTGTCATGATATGCCTCATGTGAGAGAGTGTCACACAAGGCTTACTAAAAGCCTAGACAAAGCAAACTCATAGCCTTATTTAGGTGAAACACATGACTTGTAGTGAAATGTCTCCTCTTAGGTTTGATCCCAGGATGTCATAGATTGAAGATGCCGAAAAGGCACTTGCGTTTGACCCCTTCATTCTATGTAAACTCATACCCTTAGGTGTCATTATAATGTACATTAAATTAATTCCAAAATAACTAAGTGGAATCAAGAATCGGCCTCATATTTCCACAGAAGCAAACTGTAGTAATAGTAAATTTCAACTTGCTAATTTTAGAGATTTGAAACAACATATCCGGGGGCGCCCCCCCCCAAGCGTATCTGTGAGAATATTCTTGTCAATGTTAGGCTAATTCACTCAAACTTTTGACTGAAAAAATCATCAATTAAAAGTCAAAACTCCCCATAGTTTAAATACTAAACAATTGAAGTAGCCCTAGGTCTTTTATGAGACCCTCTTACCTACTCAATATTGTGAGACTAATAATTTAGGTTGACTTTTAACTATGACAAGATGTAAATGGTGATTCTAATTGAAGTCACTCTTATAAGAAATATTAGTGATCCCTAAATTTAAAGGCGATATTAACTAAAATGAATTATTATTGGCCCTAAAGCTTTAAACAATCATCCATAAAACAATCAATTTCGACCAATTAGCCTTTGCAATACTATTTACAAGATTATCTAAAAAATCATTGCAAACTGCATGCGTCCGATATCGGGAAGATTAAATGATCATGTACAAAGTGCATTTGTGCCTAAACGATCCATTCATGAAAATATTCTACTTACGCATGAAATCATGAACAAATTCAAAAATATGAAGGACAAAAAGCATAGGTAGCACTAAAGCTAGATATGGAAAAGGCTCATGATAGAGTTGAATGAAGCTTTTTATTTAGAACACTTCATATATTTGGATTTCATCCCAAATGGGTAGAATTGATTAGAACATGCTTCTTCTCGCCTTCACGAGGCATTCGACAAGGGGATCCCTTGTCCCCTTATCTGTTTTAAGTTTGTATGAAGGTCTTGACTAGGGCTCTCCGAAAGCTGCTTCGCAAAAAGAAATAAGGGATTGGAGTCAAGCTCTCTCTCCGAGAGCATCCAAAATCCCATGTTTACTATTTGCTGATGATAGTCTTATTTCTTGTCGAACAAACTTTGAATCCTGTCGAGAGCTTAGTTCGATACTAAATAGATTATGTCAAAGCTCTGGCCAACTCATTAACTTCAACAAATCATCATTGACATTCTCTAGTAATACTATGGCACATGACAAACAAGATGTCTCATCCATCTTCAACATGACGCACCAAGATAATCTTGGCAAGTACCTTGGATGCCCAGTGCTTAAGGGCATACCAAAACCTGAAACTTTCTTTAGATTGGTTAACAGAACAGTTGAAAAACTGCAAAACTAGAAGACAAAATATATTTCCAAAGTTGGAAGAGTAGCGCTAATCCAAGGGAATATTGAATCTATGTCAGCACATATGATGCAATATTTTTAACTCCCTAAACAAACGAATCGTCATATTGATAAGATTAGCAGAGATTTCTTCTGGAAGAAAAACAATGAGAATAAAGGTTCGCCAATGGTACATTGGGATAAGGTATGCCAACCTAAGAAGGCTGGGGGACTTGGATTAAGGAAAATGGAAGCAGTTAATAATGTTTTTCTTAGCAAATTAACCTAAAAATTGTTCTATGATGAGAGCCTCTAGGTAGAGCAAATGTAAGGAAAATATCCAATTGATGAGAATTTTTCCTCGGCAGAACCAAAGAAATCAGATTCTTGGGCTTGGAAGTGCATACTCAAGAATCGACCGCAATTTCGGAAAGGAGTTCAATGGAAAGTGGGAAATGGAATGAGTATTAACTTTTGGCTAGACAACTGGTGTGCTAATGAAAGTTTAGCAAAAATGCTTAGTATCATAGATGCCGCCCTTATCGATACATCTCTAAAAGTATCACATTTCATCACATGCAATAATGAATGAAATGTTGCCAAACTATAGCCACTAGTGGGCACAACCTAACTACAGTTAATTCTCACAATACCTATCCCTCTTAATCCAATCGTTGACTCAGTATGCTACGGATTGTCAGGTAATGGTGAATTTTGTACAAAATCAACCACTTGGGTAGCACATGGACTGAATTACGGGAATCTAGTAGTGTGGGAATATAACTGGATTTGGAAACTTGATTTCATGCCAAAGTTAAAAATCTTTCTATGGCAACTGTGTCATGCATCGCTTCCCCCTAAAGCAACCCTGTCCAAAAGAGGTATGGATATTGATCCTTTTAGCCCTTTTTGTCAATCCGAGATTGAGAATCAAAACCACCTTTTTTTGCATTGACCAATTTCACAGGAGTGTTGGACACTAACGATAGCCCATAACTGGATTAATTCTAGCTTTGTATCTAGCCAATAGTACAGTATTTTGCAAAGGCTATCAAGTGCTAGAAATGCTACCTCTGTAGCTAAAATGGAGAGAGTAGTGGTGCTACTTTGGAGCATATGAAAAACAAGGAATAACATGGTGTTTCGTAACGAAACACCTATTCCGGGAAGTACATTAATAAGAGCAAAAAAAGCCAGTGTCGAATGGCGTATTAGACATAAACTCACACAACCATTTCATCCACCAAACCCAAACCAGTCAACAATTAATCGCAAGAAGACTCATTGGGTAGATGGAGAAAGCCACAAGGTGGATTCATCAAAATTAACTTTGACGAATCCAAAACATCACAAAGAGTAGCAGTAGGATTCATTCTTTGCAATTAGAAAGGGCGATTTGTATGAGCATCATCATTCTATCTAGGAGCAGTGCCAGTTTTAGTAGTCGAAGCAACAACAATGAGAAATGGTATCAAAACTGCAATACAAGCAGGGTTTACCGACATCCATATTAAAGGCGATAATAGAACTCTTGTCCAGGCAGTTCAAGGTCACATTTAAACACCATGGGAGATCCAAGTTCTAGTCCAAGATATTCACACTTACATCCAACTCTGTAACAATATTCGTATTACTCACATTTTTAGATGGGGGAATAGTGCAGCCGACTGGGTAGCAAAGCATGATTTGTCATTACATTCCACAATGGTGTGGAATGAGGTTCTGTACAGGGACCTTCTCTGTATCCTCTATGAGGATAATCTAGAAAAAATCCTTGAGAGAAGAACTATCTAGATTGTATTCTTACGTTTCTTAAAAAAAAAAACCATCCATAAAAGACTTAGCCTCACCCCGTACATTTTATGAGATGGTCAAACTTAAGAATTTGTATTAAATTATTCTACTTATTACAACAACAATGCTACCACCTCCCAGTGTGGGTTTCGCTTTCGCAGGATCTTGAGAGATTTAGATGTAGGCAACCTTACCTCTACCAACATCTCTACCCGTAAAGAGACTGCAAATTATTCTACTTATTATAGACCTGTTTTTTTTCGTGGGTAAATTGGGTGGGTAAAAGAGAAACCATCCATAAAAGACTTAGTCTCACCCCGTACATTCTATGAGATGGTCAAACTTAAGAATTTGTATTAAAATATTCTACTTATTACAACAACAACAACACCACCTCCCAGTGTGGGTCCTGCTTTCGCAGGATCTAGAGAGATTTAGATGTAGGCAACCTTACCTCTACCGACATTCCTACCCGTAGAGAGGCTGCAAATTATTGTATTTATTATGGGTCTGCTCTTTTCGTAGGTAAATTAGGTGGGTAAAAGGGTGAAGTAGGTTGAAGTAGGTTGAGGTGGGTTAAAGTTGGTATTTTTTTTTTTGAGGTGGGTTGAAATAAGTTGAAGTTGGTTGATGTAGGTTGAAATGAGTTGAAGTTGGTATATTTTTTATGTGGTGGGTTGAAATGGATTAAAATAATGAGAATGTAATTAATGTGTGATAATTTATAAAGTTATCAAAATTTTGTGGAATTTTTGTTTATTCTTTTTTATTTTTTGTTTATTGTATTTTTTAGTTTTTATTTTTTATTTTGTTTATTTTTTATTTTTTATTTTATTTATTTTTTATTTTTTATTTTATTTATTTTTTATTTTTTATTATTTATTTATTTATTTATTTATTTATTTTTTGTTTTTTGTTTTTTTATTTTTTTATTTTTTATTTTTTATTTTTTATTTCATACCTTTTATTTTATTTTTTTATATTTTTTATTCAGTATTTTTTATTTAGTATTTTTGATTTTTTAATTTTTAATTTTTAATTTTTAATTTTTTAATTTTTAATTTTTTACTTTTTTGGAAATTTCTGTAGCTTTTGGTTTGAATAAAACTAAAAATATAAAAAATTAAAAATTAAAAATTAAAAATACAAAAATACAAAAAAATACAAAAAAATTAAATACAAATAATAAAAAATTAAATTAAAAAATTTAAAATTTAAAAATAGAAATTAAATACAAAAAATTAAAATAAATACAAAATAAAAAATAAAAAACACAAAAAATTAAATACAAAAAATTAAATATTAAAAATTTAAAATTTAAAAATTTAAAAATAAAAACTAAAAAAATACAAAAATACAACAATTGCAAAGTACGATAATTCACAAAAAAGTAGTGTAGTGAACTTTTTGATGAAAGAATGATTAAATCTCACATGATACTTTACAAATTATTAAAATTATGAAGAGTGTGGATTAAAGTTGGTTGAGGTGGGTTGAAGTAGGTTGAAGTGGTTGAAATTGATTTTTTTTTTTCAAGTGGGCTGAAGGAGGTTGAAATAGTTTGAAATGAGTTGATGTTAGTAAATTGCAATTGACCCACGAAAAGAACAGATCATATGTCATATAAATATTTTGAGAGGGGGGGGGGCCGGATGGAGAGCTGAGGCAAGGACACGTAGCCAATGATGTGTGGCACTGTGAGAGATAGAGAGTGGTGGAGCTCAAAGGGGGCCAAAACCTAGCCAGCCAAACACTGACACTGCCACCACCACCACCATCATGATGGAGTACCTTCTGATTGACCGAGGATTTTGGCCAAGTCACGCAGGGTAGAGAGAGGAAGGACGAGAACAGCAAGCATGTAGCCCTTTTTTGGCCATGGTGGCACTAGCGCATGATGTGGCCGATGACTGCAGCACAAAGGATGGGTCAAAATAGAGACATACATATATCCAGAAAAGCCAGAACTAAAGGATTACAGAACAATGGCAAGGCTGTGAACGGCGGTTGCTGGCAGAAGCTTCATCTCCTTCAAACTGAACTTAACCAAATCCATAAGATTTTGCCCAACGCAAAATTGCATAAATTAGATTTTTTTTATTGATTTATGAGCGAGAGAGAAAAAAAAGGGAAAGGAGAAAAAATGGGGAAAAAATGAAAGAAATCAAATCGATTACTATAATAGAAGGAGAATCACTTTGACTTTGCCAGTCGTTATTTGTGGAGTTTGAGAAAATTATGAGTGTTGATTTCACGTGCAGTTTGATCCTAGCAGTTTAACAAGTAGATGGCCCTGACAGGACCTCAAGTTTTCTTTTACTTGCCTTCAAGGACCTCAATGGTGGATGACATTCCTTTGAGGAGCTTATGGTTGCTTTTCGGCCAAATTTCCACAAGATAAATTAAATAATGCATCCAATTTTACAAGGCTATAAAATTAAAGGGTTAAATGGTTAATTGTTTGTCACATAGCGAAAGATGACAAATTTAATAGTACTATGATTATATCCTTATGATGCAAGAATTTAGGTAAAATAATTTTTTAATATGTTATTAAGACTCAAGAGAATTAAGCTTTATTTGTTTTTCAAATAGCAAAATAAGTTGACATATTATATTATTTAATTTATGAAAGACTTGAGCATTTTGTCTTGCTTTTTTTTCTATTCAATTAAATACCCATTATTTCACGTTCAACTTATACAAAACTTTTTTGTTCTATACCAGTTTCTTCGTTAAATTTTTTATATTTTTTAAAGACCAAATTCTATTACTAATTAGTCGTAAGATATGTCAATATCGTTTGAACAAATAGAATTAAATATGACTAAATGTCTAAAGCTACCCCATCTTACATGCCCTTCCAATATCATGTACGGGTTGAAGTGAGTAATAAAAGTTAATCTTATTGACATTACTATTTGAAGTTCAACTTTTAAATTGTAGTATTAAGGTGATATACATCAGAAAAAATAATTGCTATAATGCTCTTTAAATCAACTATAGTAATTGTTTGGCATACGAGGAGGTCATCTTTGGTGATACATAATATAAAAGAGCACCATGGTAGGTAATATAGTTAAAGTCTTATGATAATCGAATTGAACACTCTCTTAACTAAAATTATTTATTAACTAAATTTTTAGTACTTTTTCTACCATTCCCCTACAATTACTCTTTTTTTTTTTTTAATGAAATGTAAGCATTCCACTTGTAAAGGGAGAAGATGTAAGCAAAAACTTGCAAGTGGTGGGATTTGAACCCATAATCTCCCACTTAAACGTGAATACAACAAAAATGTTTCATATGAGTTGAACTTTAAAATAATAAGTATATTAATTTAAGAGAAAAAAGTTAAGAAAAATAGTTTTCATAAATTAAATGATAAAATATGTCAACTTATTTTTCTATTTGAAAACAAAAAGAACCGTTCATTGTCTTGATAACATATTAAAAATCATTTTAACTAAATTCTTGCATCACAAGTATATAATTACAGTAATATCAATAAGTAAAATTCATCACATCCAAAACTATATTTTCCCTCTTTCTTTATTAGATTCGTCCTTTTTTATTATTTGATGAACAATTAACCATTCAGTCTTTTAATTTTCTAGCCTTGAAAAATTGGATACATTTTTTAATTTGTCTTATGTGAGAATTTGGCTGGAAAGAAAACATATAGTTCTCAATGGAATGTCATCTACCATGGAGGTCCTTGAAGGCAAGTAAAAGAAAACTTGAGGTTAGGCCATTTACTCGCGGTCTAACATTGCATTTAATTAAAAAAAAAACATAAAATGTAATTGTAACGTCAACTGTCAGTTGATAATAATAACTACCAGCTCCTAGAGATAAGGAAACGTGAGTTCCGCAACTAATTAACTCTTCACAACTCCCTAACTGCGCGGCTCCCACGTTCACACTTTCCCGCGCCAACAGAGTTCCTGCTAAACTGTAAATAGTCATCCCCAAACTCGTAGTAATGACCATTTACAATTTAAAGGAGAAGCAAAAAAATATAACTCTGTGATTGAACATAGATCATAAATTATTAATTTATACCTGTTTATCCTTTTTTAACAAAGGTCAATCAGACCATTTCAGTTTCACTAGGTCCTCTCTAGGAGAAAAATTACGGCTGATAAAAATTTAGATCCGGATTAATTCGGGTCCAGATAAATCGGATATTCGGACAAAAATTTCATATCAGGACCCTGTTCGGATTATAAATCGGACACTTTGATCAGACCTGGACCAGGACTCGAATGTCCGATGTCTGGACCCGACTGTCCGAATGTTTGAATTTATGATATGATTTTAGGACATTCTAACCGAAATGTTGTGTGACTGAATCCGAATCGGGTTTTTTAATGTCCGAACCTGGTTGTCCGAATTTATTTTTGTAAAATTTTCTAAAGAATTTGAACTAAAATTACATATAAATATAGTTGTCCGATGTCCGAATCCAATTGTCCGGTTGTCTGATTGTCCAAATTTGTCCGAACCCGAAATGGTTCAAAAATCCGGACAACCCGAACTGGAATATTCAAACCTGGACCCGACCTAGATTTCAATTCGGACATATCCGGCTGTCCGAATTTTAAATTCGGACATAAATTTGGTGACCGTACCTAGTCTTTTTCGGGTCGGACAGATTTTTGCCAGCCCTAGGAAAAACCAATCCAGGTACATTGAACTCGCCTAAAGGACTTGTTAGGATATGAAAGGCGACCAGACATGGCAAATGGGTCATTCAGGTCGGTTACGGATCAGATTGTAGTTCAGTTCGCTTTCGGGTCATTTATGTTCGGGTCATGTTCGAGTTCAGCTCAGGTGAAATTCGGGTCAGGTCTGTTTCGGGTTATGTACAATAGCCCGGTTCGGATCGAATATGGGTCGAGTCTAATTCCGGCCGAGTGTGATTCGGCTCAATGTTTGGGTTAATATCAGGTTGATTGTAAATCGAATCGGGTACAAATCCAGTCAGATTAATTTCGACTTACTATATAGTTTCAATGTAGTCATTTTTATTCTTAAATTGTATTTAAAAGATAAAAACCATTTAACTAGACAAGCCTATTTATTATATATTTCTCTTTT
>JACYFF010031956.1:15622448-15640602 GCA_017589665.1 Selenicereus undatus | reverse complement strand
ATTGTATAACTATAAGCCTACTTATTGCTTTATTTATTTTTATTTTTTTTTATAATTGAGTGTCTACAACGAGGCGACTAAAGCAAAAACTTACACCTCAACAACTTATATGCTCTACAGTAATTCTAATTTCTATGAAATCTGTTAACCAAGTGTAACGGTCACATTGATAACCGACATTAAGTGGGCGGATACGGAATAATTAATTATGTATTAGTCATTTCTATTAACTCCACATACCAAGTTACAAGCTTTGTGCTGCTAGTTTTAAGGGGTGTAACAGAACCTGTAATCCTAAGGTAATGTTTGGATAGATGTAATTAATCTTGTAATGCAAATAAGTTTGTAATTGTGTTGTGTTTTCATTAACTTGGTTGATTATGAGAGTATTGCAACAAAAGAATTATCTTGTAATTGTGATTACCGCAAACTAAGTAATCATGATTGCATTGCAAAGTTGATTGTATTACATTGTCATTACATTACATCCAACCAAACATAACATAAGTCTCTATCCCATCCTCTCACTCACGCTAACCTTGCCATCCTTCAGGTTCGGGTTTGAGGCGTGACAACTATGGTGACTCTGGTGGCCACCATCAGTCCTGGTTCAACAATTCGTGGGCAATCACCAATCAACGAGATTCAATGCTTCCGCGCTAAGGTATATCCTAATCTACCAACAGTGGTATCAGAGCCTAAATTACTCGGGCTTAACCCCAAATGTTCTGGCTATGTGATTAATTTTTGTAATTACGCAAATTGTATATTAAAAGTATCAATCTGATTATATGTTCATTTCAACTTATTAAATCATGCTAATTTGATCCATGAAAGCATGCTTTTGATATGTGATTATCTGCTAAGTTTGTTTGCCTAATTGTTTGTTCCCTGATTGTGACCACTATTTCTCTAAAACCCTAGCCCTAGACCCAGACTGTTCTCCTAAAGGACCATTTCACCTAAGATTTACCCCTCTATCCAAACGCTAACCCCATAAACACCATGATGCCACTGGTATCTGTGGCCATGGTGACAACCACCACTGTATGGTCTCTGTGACCCCAGCTTTGATGGCGCCAAATCTGGAGTTGTCTTGGTGGCCTCCATCGCCATCATCAACCCCCCAAGACAAACAAACAACAAGAATGAGAAAATGATAGAAGCAAGAAAGCGAGATCCATCCATACCCATGAGAACCATCTAAGAGGGGCGGCGCGTGTGTGTCATGGGCCGCCGATGAGGGTGGAGTTTGTCTCTCTTCTTCCTTCTTTGCCATTCAAATGAGCCAATCCGTGCAATTCCTTCGGAAAAACCACAAAACACTTCAAAGCGAGGTGCGTCAGATCCACGCGCCACTGTGTACGAGGAGCGTTTGTTGTGTGACTGGCGTTTTTTGGGTCCCTTGGTGGCCAATCTAGACCTCAGCGGTGTCGGCTTCATCCAGGAAAATATCTCAGAGGCTCATGGGGCTTGAATCTGTGACGATGGGTGGCAATTTAGATCCTTTGGGTGTTAAAAGAGACCTCTCGGCAGTGGAGGCTGCCAAGAAGTAGGAAAACCATGAGCAGAGGTGGTGGCTTACCGGCAGAGGGCAAGGTTAAGGGTCGTTCATGGCGGTGCAACACCATTTTCAGGGATGAAGAAAGGCGGGGGAGTGGGTCTAAGGGTTTGAGTAGAGAGAGAATGATTTAGGTTGGGGGAGGGGGCTTTCTATGTTAGCAACTCGCGCCCCTCCTCTTCGAAAGGACCATATGTCCATAACTCTTGTTTATTGTATTATTTAATATCTTTGATGTTTGTTACCTGAATCAGTTAAGCCCAAAATGCGATTTGCTTAATTATTTGTTTCGGCTTGATTATATGAATTTGTTTCATGTTTTATAAAGTTATATAAAATCATATGTATGAGCAACTTATACGAATGTGTTTCGTGGCATTAGTTGGATATGTATAATGAATAATTATTTTTGAATTTGTTTCATGAAATTTAAATTTGCAATATTATATGAATACGTTTTATATAATTTGTGAGTTTTACTTGCGATTAATATTTGGATATGTTTCATGTTACCAATTATGTTAGACAAGTATATTTTATATAATATTTTTGTCACATGAATGTGTTTCATGTCAGTCATCAATTAGTGATATTATATAAATGTTTTTTTTATATAATTACATGAATTTTTAATTGTTCTTAGCACTTTTTGTTTGCCCAAATTAATGAAGGTGAATTCGTTTCATGTTTTGTGTTAATTATATAATTTTATGATTTCATTTCATGAAACCTAAATCCATAAAATTAATAGTGTGCTTTATAATTCGCGCATGACATTTGAATATGTTTCATGATTATTATATAAATGTGTTTTATATAGTACTATATGGGCTTTAATGAACTTCTTTTGTAACATGTTATTATTCAAATATGTTTTGCAATATTGTTTCATTTTATTATATAAATATATTTCATATAATGCTATGAATTTTCTAGTTGATATGTCATTAAATTGAATTTTAAATAATAGATTTGTAGTTATATATAACTTTTTTTTACATAGCATAACCTTATGTAAATTTGTTTTACATGATTAAGTTGAATAAATTTGTGATATTTCTAAATGTGTTAATTAATTTAACAATTGATCCCATAAGTTTTGTTTTACGAAAAAATATGGTAATTAAATTATAGAAATTTTTAATTCATGTTTGTATGTGATGATTATGAGTTTAGCAAAATTTTCGATCATACAACGTGAATAATGGAGTTTTTTAATAATTTAATTATTTGAAAATATGCCTAATGTCCATCCTCTAAAAATATATTTGTAGATATGGCAATTGAAATGTGGTTAGTGATTTGCTTATGAATGAAAAGTTAGATAGCACTAAATATGACACATAGTGTCAGAAGATATAGTTTCTTCTGAACGAGTGTGAAGTGTTGGAACACTTGATGTCTTCTATGTCTCCTAGAATGGCAAAGATGGTGTTGCTAGTATGTAGTATCGAGAACCTAGGGTATACCAAAAATGGTTTGAGAATGGATCGATTAACATGTTATACTATGTTGTATAGCATACATGACGATCTGGTGAAGGAATTTGGAAACTATTCCACTGTTGAGCAGTGGTGGATCTAGACATTTAGAATAGGGGTGTTCATGTATTAATTTCATCACTAATATACACTCAAAAAAGGTCATATAATACATACTATAGTAGTCTATTTTGTAGAGACATTCCGTCTCAATTTTTTTTTTCCAACCTTCCATCTCATATTTCCACACTAGTGGAATTTGATATGCAACAATAATATGCCTCACTTCTTTACTTTTTTTTTTTTTAAAGAAGCTTTGGTAGTCTACTACTATGTTTGTTTTCTGCGGTCTTCATATTTTATAGTTGACACATAAATGGTGTTGAAATTCTAGAATGTTATTATTACATATTATTTATGACAACCGTTCGTTACAGAGCACACATCATCAACACCAATTGATAAAACAAAAAAAAAATAATTAAGTGAACATGTCAAACATGAAATAAAACTACAAATAAGTAATATCCGCCATCTAATTACACCAAAAGGAAAGGGGAAAAAATCAGCATCAAGTTCGAATAAGTAATTAGTGCCAAGTTAAAGAAACTTCAGCACTAAAAACATATTGCAACTAAACAGTAAAAAACATCAATAATAACAATAAAAGAAAATCAAAGAGACTAATATTATATTAAATTAAAAAGTCGAAAATCCACATAGAGAGAGGTAGAGAGATAGAGAAAGAGATTTGGGAAAGTTGAATGTAGTTTTGCCTCAGAAGAAGAGGGAGAGAGAGAAATTTAAGCTTGGGAGTATTTAATTCTATTTAATTTTATTAATAGGATAGTCATTACAAGATCACTAACCCTGTTACACTAGAGGAGTACAACAACTTCTCAGAATGCATTCTCTCTACTTGATGTCCAACACAACAACCACAAATGATCTCTACAACATACCTTTCACATCATGTGGCACATCTCATGTCAAATATGAGTCACGACACCACAATTGCAGCCTGATGAGCATGCCTGATGAGCCGCGACATCTCATATCAAATGTAAACATTACAGCATCTCGCTTTGCATTTCACCACAATGTGATGCTTGTAGTTCATTTCCAATTTATAATCAAATTGATTAACTATTTTACATACTTCCATATGCTGTACCTAAATAAATCTGCAGACGCAAACTTCTGTCCCTTGTTAGTTCATTCTTCTAGACGCCCATCCTCTTCTTGTAAGCCTCAAAATAAAATCCAGAACAGGACCACACACTCTTCACCATCTACGTCACTTTTAGAGTTTGTGGCTGAGTCATCAGAATCTTCATCTACTGTGTCAACTGCTTATTCTCTATCCCTCATTTCCTCTCCACCTATCAATTGCTGCATACCACTTTCGTTATCAACCCTGCATAATTAATTAAGCATACATTAAATTTTTTTCTTCCAACTCACAATTTTTATAGTCAAATTACCTAACAATGTCAATAAGCAATACCATCCATAATATACAGTATTACGTTGTCACAACAGCTCCACAAGACCTTATGTCATTCTCCTGGACACCATGATCCTCTACTTGAGTACAACCTCCACCCTTCCCACTCATATAACAAGTACCATTCGCACCACCCATTTCTATTACTTTAGTCACATGCAGTGGTTGCAAAATTGGCATGTCATTCTTGGCAACATACATATAAGAAAATTCATCATTGCCCTTTATCAATTTACACACATCTACATCCCTATGTAACAGCCTTAACATAATCCGATCATAGTTGATATTATACCACAAGCTTCGCCTTTCAGACCCTCCCCAATTGTCTCTTCTTCTAACTTAACAACTTCATCAACCCCCACATTTTGCCTAATCTATACACATTCACGACTGCCCCTTGGATATGTCAATACTCCATTATTTCCACACTCCAAGTAATCTCCCCAACATACATACACTAAAACCTCTCAGACAACTACCGCACGATCCTCATCAACACTAACTTCCATTATGAGTAATTAACAAACACAATTCCTAAGCAGCATAATCACTGTAGCACCTACACAAATATAACAACTTTCAGTATACGACAAAGTCTCCTCCTCACACTTACTTCATATACAGCATTATCTACCCCATCCTTACATCTTGACATTCTAGGATATCAATCGAGACATACGGGGTTAATAAAATCAGACATGTTGTAATACTACATGCACCAACAGCTGCTACTGCTAGCATATATGTGAAAAATTCATTCATATCAAGCACGAATACATAATTCCTTCATGTTATTTACACCCCTTCCCAAAATTACCAAAACCTAAAGAGCGTCTACCCTATCTTTACATCATTGACATAATGGGATATCAATTGAGACATAAACAGGTTATCACAATCAAACATACCCCAATCCACAAACAACTACTACTTCCAACTAATATTTGACAAATTCATTCATATCAAACACCAACACATAATTCCTTCGTATTTGCCACTTCCCTTCCCAAAATTACCCAAACCTAAACACTGTCTACCCCATCTTTATATTATTAACATCCTAGGATATCAATCAAGGCATAACGGGTTATCAAAATTAGTCATACCCTAATTCACCAACCTCCGCTACTGCTAGCAAATATATGGCAATTTCATTCATGTCAAACATCAATACATAATTCCTTCGTATTTCTCATTTCTTCACACAATTACCCAAAATCATCTTTATATCATTGACATCCCAGGATATCAATCGATACATAACGGGTTCACAAAATGAAACGTACTCTAATTCGCCAACAACCACTACTATAAGCTAATATATGAAAATTTCATACATAATGAAGCGTCAACACATAATTCCTAGCCTAAAATTTCCTAAAACCTAACCACTATCACTACACTTAAGCAACATATTTAATTACAACAGACATTACCCCCATCCCCATCGACCCCAACTCCACCTTCACACTATATCAATGCTCCAATAGTTTTGACCCAACTAAAAATCATTACTCACCTAAACCAAGCTCATTCACAAATCCAAACCACGTTTGTTTCAGAAAACAAGCATTTCACCTACCATACCCATTTCGCAATTATATAATCCACTATCAATAGCTTCATCATCTGCCAATAAAAAAGCCTTGCAATTGTTTATATTTAGTTGTCTTAGCTTAACATCAGCTTCTTGACAAATTCCCTTATTCTATTTGCTTCAAATCCTCCTCCTATCTGAATACATGTGTTTTCCTCTTCAAAGACGCAACTGCTCCTTTTGCCACCAATGCTCTAGCTCCATGTTTTGCGCTACCCTGTTCTCTGAACTGTGCTTGGTTCAAAGACAACAGAGTTAGAGAGAGAGAGAGAGAGAGAGAGAGAGAGAGAGAGAGTAGAGAAAGAATAGAGATGTGTTTTTCAGAGGGAGATTTCCCACTCAACTATAGCTACCATCATCTTCTCTCCTCAGTCTTTTCCCTCCACCCCTTTAAGGTATTTTAGACATTACAACCAGTCAGCATCTTGCCATGTGCAACCAAGTGACAGAGTTCTTAAAGACACAAAGAGATCTAAAATGAAAAAAGAGTACCAAAAAAGGGATATAAATTTCTTTCAACACCTGCAGGTAAATTTTCTAATACTATTTAAGTAAAAGCTGCGCACTTAGTTCTCACTTAGCAAAGACCATTAATATGTCATCCTGGTCAGAAATTAGGTATTGACACATTTCATGCCACTCATTATCCATAAAAATTGAAGTGGATTGACATACCTTTGGAAAGGATGATTTTTCTTCGTTTTTCGGTTCTTGATTATTGGGGATTTGACAAATTCACAAAGGCTTATGCATATCCATAGAAATTTCAATGTGCACCCATTTACCCTTTCCGTTAATCATAGTAAATGGCCAAAGCCAAACCTTGTAATCATTGTTTCATAATCAATACTTTGTTTTTTGCAATCCATAATTAATGTTCCTTAATTGCTTTTAGAGGATAAAGGCTCTGTTTGATAATTAGCGGTTAGTTGTTAACTAATTACGTTTGTTATTTGACTTAATTGTTTATATTAGTTATTTCTGTAAAAGGTATTTAGTAGAATTAGCTATTTATAACAATTTTATTTTGTAAAATTGCAATTATACCTTTAACTCAATTTCTTTTTTTTTTATAAATTGCATATTTGTTTTTCTTATAAATATTAATTAAGAATGATATGATATATAAAATTACACAAGACATTTACCCAATTTTGTTTATGGTGATATTTTGTTCATCTTTATCTTAATTTGCTTTTTATAATGTTTGAAATTTATGTTATGTAAACCTATTCATCTATTATATAAAACTATTATGTAAACCTATTCATCTATTATATAAAACTAATTAACATAAATTATTTGATACATTTTAGAAAATATTAATATAAAAAGTGTTAACTCAAACATCATGATCATCCACAATACGGTTATGTTAGAAAATATTTGTTAAATTTTTGTTGTGATTGGCATTTGAAGTAATCTTGGGAAAATTGTCATAATCAATACAGTCATCCTACGGGTAAACATAAAAATGTTTTCGAAAAAACTATCCTAAAGGACTTTTTACAAATTAACTTCCTGAGTACAAAAAGTTAATGCAAAGAACTGTTTAGCCTAGTAGTCCAAGTAATTTTTTGACCAAAGTCAAACAATTAGCTTTGTTTAAGCCTAAAAAACTCTTTACCAAACAGAGCCGAATACTCCCAGCTTTTGATGTCTTCCCTTGTTGCTGCCCATTACCAAATGTCAAATCCCATATATTGCATTTATGCTCAGACAATAGTTTTATTTTTACCAATTTTTCATTCCTTAAATCTGGTCTTTTGATTTGTCCTACAAAAAAAAGTAATATATTGACTTTCTATTTTTTTATTTTTTCCTTTATGATTTTTCCTCCCCAATCCATGATGCCTTTTTATTTTAGGAATCCATTGATTTTATTTATTTTACTTGTAATTATTTAATTTTTTTTAAAAAAACCCTCAAGGGTCGCAATTCATTAAAGCAGTTATTTTAAAATTGGCTTGCATAGTTGCACTAATTAACTCATACTCAATGTTAAAATTATTTTGGTTAAAAATTATATTAATCCAAAAAGTCAAATATATTATCTTGATTTTAGCTATAGTTAATATATTCAATTTAATTTCTATTTGCGTCAATTATTTGATAGAACACGTCGGGAAAAAAAATGGTGGCAAACAAAACTAGATTGAACAAGAATAATTACCACCCAATTTCTCAAAAAGATAGCAATAAACGGGGAAACAATGTCATATATGTCCAAGATGCATCTAAAGGTTTGAATAATTTGTGGGTATGTGGTTCTGAAGATCAACTTCTTGGCATCCTCATTCTTGAAAAAGCATAAAATGACAAAGTAATACAGGAAAAAAATGTTTACATGAGACAAATGTTGTGTAATGGTGAGAAATGATCACAAGAAAAATATTGTTATGTATATGAATAAATTGAAATCTTGCTTGCCTTATTTTCTAAAAAAGGATTAGGTTTGAGAACAAGGTAGATTTAAACCAATTTCAATCTTATCCTAGAGGAGATGGAGGCAGAATAAAAAAAGCTTGGTGGTCGAATGAAGGAGTAAAAGAGAAAGTTAAGGAGAAAAAACATGCTTACAATGCCCTAATCAACAATAGAACGGATGGAGAAAGAAAAATTAGCTTAGTTAAGTGCAAGGTTGCTAAGAAGACAGCAAAGAAAGTTGTCATTATAGCGAAGAACAACGGATATGAAAGGTTGTACCAAAGATTGGAGACAAAGGAGGGTGAGAAGGATGTCTTCAAGTTAGCAAGGGCTAGGGAAAGGAAAACAAGAGACTTGGAAACATAAATTGCATCACAGATGATGATGTTAAGGTCTCAGTAGAGGAAGCACAATTAAGGGAGAGATGGTGGAGTTACTTTTCTATGCTCTTTAATGGTGAGGGGACTAAGTATTCCCAGAGATGATAGAGGGAATCAGGCGAGGCAACAAAACTATAGGTTACGCACTTGTATTGGTAAAGACGATGTTAGAGACATATTAAGGAAGATGAAGAATGGAGAGGGTGTGTGTCTGGATCATTTCCATGTGGAAATTTAGAATTGTTTGGGTGAAGAAGGACTACAATGGTTAACGGAACTTTTTAATGTTTTAGGACTGTTAAGATGCGTTGCGAATGGAGAATTAGTACAATCATCCCCTTTACAAGAATAAGGGTGATATTCAAGATTGTAATAATTATAGGGGTACTAAACTGCTTAGTAACACCATGAAGTTGTAAGAAAGGTGATTGAAAGAAGGTTAAGGAAGGATATTTCAATTTCTGAAAACTACTTTGGTTTTATACTAGATAGATCAACTACAGAAGCAATCGATCTCATAAGAAGACTCGTAGAATTGTATAGGGATGGGAAAAATGATCTTCACAGATCTAGAGAAAGTGTATGATAGAGTACCGCATGAGGTGTTATGAGAGTGCTAGAGAAGAAAGAAGTGTCTATGGCATTCATCTAGGCTATCAAGGATATATATGAGGGATTAAAAATAAGTATTAAGACCTTAGGAGGAGACGAGAGGACTTTCTTATTGACATTAGGCTCCTTTAAGGTTCAAGTTTAAGCCTATTTCTTTTCATTATTGTTATGGATGAGCTCATAAAAGAGATTCAAGATGAGTACCACATTGTATGTTATTTGCTTATGATATTGTGCTTATCGATCAGACTAGGGATGAACTTAACAATAAGTTAGAGCAGTCGAGACATGCTTTAGAATATAGGGGATTTAGATTGAGCAGATCCAAGAGTGAATACCTAAAATATGGGTTCAGTGGTGAGGAAGCCGGCGAGGAAGAAGTCACCATAAGTGATGTGATAATACCAAGGGTCGAGAAGTTAAGTTATTTAGGCTCGATCATTGAGGAGAAAGGAGATGTTGACAAAGATATTAACCATTGCATTATAGTGGGATGAAAAAATGGAAGAATGCTTCCAGAGGATTGTGTGATAAGAAAATTCTAGTCAGATTGAAAGGAAAAGTTTATTGCATAGTAGTTAGGCCAACTGCATTATATGGTTCAGAGTGCTGACCAATTAAGAAGACTCAAGTCCAGAGGTTAATGGTAGTACAGTTGAGAATGATTCAACAGATAGGTGGCCATATGAGATTGGATAAAATTAGGAATTAAGTGATTAGAGAGAAAGTTGGGGTTGCATCCATAGATGATAAAATAAGGGAAACTAGACTAGGATGGTTAGTTCATTTTAAGAGGAGAAGTGTGACTGCACCAGTGAGGAGGTGCGAGATAATTGGCCTTCAGGGATGAAGAGGACGACCAAAGACAAGTTTTAATGACGTGATTAAATATGATTTGAAGCATGTAGGACTAATAGGGGACATGACTTAGGATAGAAGTTCGTGGAGATCTAGGATTAGCGTTGTAGATCATAGGTTAGTAGATTGATCATTGCAGGGTTTTTATCTTCGCTCCTCTGATTGCTTTAAGTAATGCCCTCATTGTATCTACGTTATCACTCCCACCTCTGATTGTTCAAGTATAGATTGTGCTTGGCTAGATTAGTAGAATGTTACCGCTTGCTGCTCAAGGTGTGTACAACTATTATCCCTCAACTGTTATTCATGTTAATTTATGTTATTTAAAGTAATTTAGGTCTTGTTTTGTTAAATTTGTTCACTAATAGATTTTTTAACTTCAAATATATTTTTTTAAAACTTTTAATGCGGCTCTATTAGAAGTAATCTCTCTACATGTAGTTATATATGTAGAGGTAAGATTGCTTACATCTGGATCTCTTCAGGCCCTGTGAAAGAGGGACTCACACTGGGAGATGTTGTTGTTGTTGCAATAGCAGAAGTTTCATTAGCACTTAGACTATATTTTTGGTTCTCCATGTAGCTTCCACAATTTCAACTTACAAAGAGATTCTTATAGTTAAATTTGAGCCATTTCCTTTTGTGGATTTGGCATTATAGTTCTTATGAACTTGTATGTTTAGGTCATAGATCAAATAGTATTGCATATTCAAAATCTTAGTGATTGTCCTCTTCACCTATGCCTTTTGGAATGCAGACAAATGATGATAAATATCATACAACTTTCAAGCAACTCTTTCATTTCTTCTTAGTCATTTTTATCTTGCTTCCACAACTTGAAGAGGTAAGAGTTTTATGGCCGATCCTCTAATGACAATGTATAAGATGTAAAGGTAAAGTTGCTTCTTTTCAATTGGGCATCATATGTGCACATGGTAATCCCATTGTAGCAATGAAATTGCCAATGCAATGGCTTTAATGTTCCATACTTCACCGTCTCATATTGCTCATAGAGGGATTTCAGAGCAAACATTGAAACATGTGTAATAAGATCGTTAAACTATGGAATATTGTGCTTGTGAGGAACTCAAAGTCTTTCACACTGAAGTTGTCTTTTGATATCGTAAAACTCATTCTCAATAGCAAGGCATATCTTACTTGTCACTTGGTAAAGATTCCTTGTTGAAACTTGCAAGTGCCTTTTCAACTTTGCATCAGCACTCTTTTTCTCTAGGATACTTGTATTTTAAATATAAGTGATACCATCGATGGCATCTTTTTCTCTCTATATACAATTTGAAAAAGGAGCCAACTTTCTTCAAAATCTTCTTCTATTTCTGCATATTACATTGCATTATGTAAATAGAGAAAGACATCCCAATCTCTTTTCTCCCCAAATTAACTGTTGCATGCGGTGACTATATATATTTTTTTAAATATGTTGTATACAAAAGAGATTATTAGCATTTGGAAAAACAACTTCTATATCACTTATTAAGGCTAACTCTTGATCTAATACGATGACTACATGCTTACAGTTGACACTCAAAACACTAGTAAACATTTACAGATTCCAAGTGTAACCGTATTTTCTCTCACTTCTTAAAAAGACAAAGTGAGGGTAGAAAGACTTGTTAAAACTAGAAATTCCAATAATGTCAAGTAATGGTATGCCATACTTGCTAGTCTTGCAAGTATAATCCATCACAAATACAAAAGAATATGTTTTGGCTAGCATGATTGACTTCAAATAGGCAAAATATACATGACTCAAGTGCCCATTGACATCTTTCAAATAATAGAATATTAGATTTTCATGTTCAAATTCTTCAAAGAGTGATTGATCTAAAGAACGACCACCCAAACGTTGTTTTTGCATTTTACTGTTCAGATTGTATATACTCCGACCTACAGTTTGAAGGTTAAGGGTTTTTTTTTTTTATTGTAATTGCCACTATGAAATTCCTGCCATAGAAATTTTTAAATGTCCATAAATTCTTAATCTATCAAATGACAAGCTAAAGGATGCCCAAACATATCAATAGAAGGATGATGATTGTGAGTAATTTTTTAATTCTAAAACCCAAAATCCTTCGTCCAATCTCTTTCTTTCAGTTTCAAATGAGCAATTTATAAGTCATGTACATGTTACCCTTTTATTATTTTCCATTGGAATTTTTCTTCTAGTTTGATAACTGTCACCTTTATCACAACAAAGAACAACATATTTATCTTTTTGCAAGTTTTTGATTGATAAGGCATACCCTTTTGCTGTGTAATTGTGTTTTGATTTTTGGATAAGTTCCTCTTGAGTGTCAAATCCTTAACTAAACAAATAATCCATATAGCCTCGTATGGTTTGGTGAGAAACTGAAATTACATTTCAATAGAATAATGAAATCACAATAAGATCATATGTAATGTATTATTTTTATTATAAAATGTGAAATGTATAACATTTGACAAATTATTCATCATAAATTATTCAACCTTCGGATAAATGGGCCATATGAATACCGTTAAATTAGAAAAGAAGAATAGAAGAAGATAGTGGCAGGCATATAGTTTGTATTTTATAAATATAAAAGTGGCTTTAGAGGTTGTGTAGTATGTATCTATAAGAGATGTTATTTTTTTATCACCCCAAAAAAAAAAAATCTTTTTGAGGCAGGGTAAGTTATTTTTTTATCAAACGCGAAAAGGACTTTATTAAGTAACATCCAAGCAAGAACACAAATTGTTTAAAGCGAGATCAAAGACACAATATGGTCCCTCCTGAAGCTACACTCGAGGACTCGAGACATAGGGCTTAAGATGTGCTAAAAGCATGAGCTAATTTTTTCCTGTTCCTCCTAACAAAATTATAAGCACAAAAATCAAACTCACAGCTAAGTTTTAGGATATCATCAACTAAGAGTCCAACATCCGAAGCTAGCTGCTAATTTTTCTTCAACTTCGGTATCAACAAGAGGCAATATCCTTCAAGAATCACTTGTTGCAAACCATTTTGCCGAGCCATCTGGATCGCAAATGTGCATGCTGGAGCTTCTTCCATTTTCGGGCCCAAGAAGCCTGTCCCCTGTTGTACAGTCGAGAACACGACATCCCCTTCACTATATCTAGCCATCACGCCCCACCCATATTGATGGAATCCTATCTAGCCCAGATCATGTTCATGAAGAGATTATTCCCTCACGTCCAAGAACAAGATCACAAACCAAGAGAATGGCTCTTATGTTGGAAGAAGAAGAAGTTGGCACAAACGGGTTCACTAGCTTCAAAGTGCCCGGTTTTGTGTACCTGATTTCCTAAGCTACAATGTGGCTTAGACCTAATGTTTTTACATTTTTGGAATCCTTTTGATGTTGTTTTGCAGGTACCAATGTTCGTTCCAAGTCACAAGTTCAAGAGGATTGAAGATCAAGGTCATTTTCCAAGTGACTCCATTTTGCCCTGGTTTTGCGCGGTTTGCAGTAATCACTTATTAAACCCTCAAAACCCTTTTGTAATCTTGATTTTATTGAGGGGGGGGGGATTCTACACATCCTAAAGTTACCCCCCACCTTTAAAATTCAAGTCGTGGCCATTTTCGCAACAAGAACAAAATGCATCAAAAACCGGCTTGAACCGGTTCTCCTTGAACCCGGTTCATTTGAACCGAATTCTCCACCCTCAAAATGGCCGGCCAACCCTCTCTTGCAAGTTGAAGAGTACACTTCCCAAGCTTGGCACACTTTCTAAGGCATTCTAGTATTGGTTGCCTCTTGAAGAAGAAACCAATAGAAGTTTGACAAAGAGAAGAATGGTGCCTTGTTTCTATTGGCTAGCCGAAATCTTCCCATGCAAATTTCGGCTGCCCATGTGCATGGTTCCTTCATTTTTCTGGTTGTTTAATGCTTAAACATGAGCTTAAGTATTGTATAATCAAGCTAGACAAAGATTAGATGCATAGTTTGATGTATTAAGTATTAGTTAAGCATGTTTTGATGTAACCGGATGTATTAGTAGCTAAGCATGTAATTAGATTAGTCTAACACTTTTCCTCACTAGGAAGGAAAGTGATGTGGTTTTTTACTAGCCAAGTATAGTGTCTTCCTCTTGTATAAAGGCCATTTTCGGCCATAGTAAAAAGGGATTCAGATTTCACCTTGGTAAAAACTTTGAAGAGCATTTTAGCTTTTCTCTCTCAATCCTTGCTTGCTTATCCTTAATTAGGCCAATTAAGGTGGTGCCCAAGTGAGTCTTAACCTTAATTAAGTGGTGTTTATGTATCTTAATCAAGATTAAGGGCCCTAAACTTGAAGGTTGGTGGTGATTCTGTATCCAATCTCAGGTTTAGTTCTATCCTATTCTAGTTTCATCTCTATGATTTGCTTAGTGAAGTGATTAGCTTGGATTAGTGCTTAATTACTTCTACTTAGCTAATCTTCCACTTCCATTCACTTTCTTACCTCAAATACCAACTTATACACCCATTTTTAACATTTCCCATTCACGAAAACAACTCAAAACCGAACCAAAACACAAAGGTCTCCAACCATGCGTTTTTCTCCCATCCACGGTTTTTGTGGACAGCAAAGTGGCACGGTCTGACCGTGCCATAGGGCACGACCGTGCCACCCTTTGCCATGGCCAATTCTCTCCTTTTCCTGTCCCTTTTGGTGTGTAGTGGCTTGGGCTCTCTATTCCCTTGACATATACATCATATTTGGTATCAGAGCTTCGGTTTCTCCTTGGCCTTGATTGCCTTTTCACTTCCACAAATCATTCCACTTCCCCTTTCTCACAAATTCAATTTTCTCTTTGGATTTCCAATCTATTCTACCATGACTTCACCTAGCATGTCGTTGGAAGAAAGATTTGAAGCTTTGATGAAGCAGAGTGAGTTCTTGGCTAGCAAAATTCGAGAAGATACTCAAAGAAACCAAGAAGCTCAGGCACAGAATGAGTATCTTCGAAAGCAGTTGGGTTCTTTCATGAAGCAAAAGCAGAAAATGAATGAAGATACCTTTCAATCAGAACCAAGGGCACGTGAAGAAGTCTTCAGTCATCATCTTGATTCATCAAGTGAAGAAGAAGTGCCTAGAATGGTTGGAGGAGAGCCACGGATGCAAGCTAACAACAATGACTTCAGAGTTGAAGTTCCTGAATTTGAAGGTAAGCTTGATCCTGAAGAGTTTATTGATTGGTTGCATACAGTTGAAAGAGTCTTTGAATATAAAGACATACCTGATGATAAGAAGGTTAAGTTGGTTGCTATAAGGCTTAGAAAGTATACATCCTTATGGTGGACAAATCTGAATGCTAAAAGGCTTAGGGAAAGAAAGTCTAGAATTCGAACTTGGGAGAAAATGAAAACCAAGTTGAAAGCTAGATTCTTGCCACCTACTTATGTCCAAGATTGTTATTCTCAGTTTCATAATCTCACGCAAGGAAGTATGAATGTTGAAGAATATACTCGAGAATTTGAGAAACTGATGATTAAATGTGATATCCAAGAACCTGAAGAACAAACCATAGTTAGATACTTGGGTGGTCTTGATCCTAGGTACTCTAATGTGGTAGAACTACAATCCTATGCATCTTTTGATGATGTTTGTGTACTAGCTCACAAAGTTGAACAACAAAAGAAAGATAGACCAACATTTAAGCCATCAAATCCACGCCCTCCAAACTGGAACCAAACCTTCAACAAGGGGAGTTTCCAACCACCACCAAAACCACAAAATCCCTTTCCCTTGAATCCACAAAGAACCATAGCCCCTCAAAAGGCCCCAACACCCCTATTCCGTCCAAACCCAAACCCAATGGCTAATAGAAGATGCTTTAAATGTCAAGGTCTTGGTCATATTGCTTCTGAATGTCCAAACAGAAAGGTTATCACTTTAGCTGAATGGACAACCGTCAAAGAGGACTTTGAAGAAGAGGAGCACGAAAATGAAAGTGAGCCTGAATCTGAAGAAGCTCATGAAGGTGTCATTGAGGAATCTGATGAAGGATAACTCTTGGTCTTAAGGAGAGTTCTTAGCAATCAAAAAGGAGTTAAAGATGAACAAAGAGAGAACATATTCCATACAAGGTGTACCTCTCAAGGTAAAATATGTTCTTTGATCATTGATGGTGGCAGTTGTTCTAATGTTGTTTCTCTGAGTATGATTGAGAAACTAGGGCTGCAAACAATGACTCATCCACATCCTTACAACATCCAATGGTTAAATCAAAGCAAGGGCATTCAGGTGAATTCTCGTTGTTTGGTTTCATTTTCTATTGGAAAAACTTATAAAGATGAGTTATGGTGTGATGTTATTCCTATGGATGCATGTCATATTCTGTTGGGAAGACCATGGTTGTATGACCGTAGAGTTATGCATAATGGTTATCTAAACACATATTCATTTACCAAGGATGGCAAGAAAATCACATTAGCCCCTTTAGCCCCATCCAAACTCCATGAAAATCCCCCATAAAATAAGCCCAAACACAGTGAGTGTTTATTAGCCTTGAATGAGTTAGTTTTAAAGGCTTCACAACATGAGTTCAAAGCCTTTAAAGAGTGGATTTTGAGCATCCAAGAGGAACCTGACAATCTATTACCCACTCACCCTGTTGCAAAAGCACTCCTTGAAAAATTCTGTCATTTATTCCCTGAAGAGATTCCCAAGGGTCTACCTCCAAAAAGAGACATTCAACACCACATTGATCTTGTCCCAGGATCCATCCTACCTAACAAGCCTGCATATAGGATGAACCCAAAGGATACTAATGAGATTCAAACATAGGTTGCAGAATTGCAGGAAAAGGGCTTGATTAGTGAGTCTTTGAGTCCATGTGCAGTTCCAGCTCTTTTGGTGCCTAAGAAAGATGGAGGTATGCGAATGTGTGTTGATAGCAGGGCCATTAACAAGATTACTATCAAGTACAGGTACCCCATATCGAGAATTGAAGATATGCTCGATGAGTTACATGGCTCCAAAATATTCTCAAAGATTGATCTTCGAAGTGGTTACTACCAGATCAGAATCAGAGAAGGTGATGAATGGAAGACTGCATTCAAAACCAAAGGTGGTCTTTATGAATGGTTGGTAATGCCTTTTGGTCTTTCTAATGCACCTAGTACTTTTATGAGGTTGATGAACTAAGTGTTTAGACCTTGTATTGGCAAGTTTGTGGTAGTCTACTTTGATGACATATTGGTGTATTCTAAGAATGAGCATGAACATCAAGATCATCTAACTCAAGTGATGCTTGTCTTAGAACGTGAGAAACTATTTGGTAACCTTAAGAAGTGTTCTTTCTTTACTCCAGAAGTTACATTTCTTGGTTATATTGTGTCTGAAGATGGTATCAAGGTGGATGAAGGTAAGGTAGAAGCCATTCGTTCTTGGCCTATACCTAAGAGTATTCATGATGTTAGAGCTTTCCATGGTTTAGCTTCTTTCTACAAGAGATTTATTCGGAATTTCAGCACTATTATGGCTCCTATGTCTGAAGTTATCAAGGGTACATCCTTTATATGGAATCCAAAAGCTCAATCTGCCTTTGAAGATGTCAAAGCTAAACTTACTCAAGCACCGGTATTGTTAAGTCAAAAATCATGCACCATTTTTGTAATTATTTTTAGTATATTATATATTTTATTTCGTTTAATTTGATTTGTTTTATATATTTTTCAGGGTCAGTGTTAAATTAATAAAGAGAAGGAGAAAGGATGTAGAAGCTCGATTTTAT
>JACYFF010031956.1:15593416-15621158 GCA_017589665.1 Selenicereus undatus | reverse complement strand
ATTGTATAACTATAAGCCTACTTATTGCTTTATTTATTTTTATTTTTATTTTTATAACTGAGTGTCTACAACGAGGCGACTAAAGCAAAAACTTACACCTCAACAACTTATATGCTCTACAGTAATTCTAATTTCTATGAAATCTGTTAACCAAGTGTAATGGTCACATTGATAACCGACATTAAGTGAGCAGATACAGAATAATTAATTATGTATTAGTCATTTCTATTAACTCCACATACCAAGTTACAAGCTTTGTGCTGCTAGTTTTAAGGGGTGTAACAGAATCTGTAACCCTAAGGTAATGTTTGGTTAGATGTAATTAACCTTGTAATGCAAATAAGTTTGTAATTGTGTTGTGTTTTCATTAATTTGGTTGGTTATGAGAGTATTGCAACAAAAGAATTATCTTGTAATTGTGATTACCGCAAACTAAGTAATCATGATTGCATTGCAAAGTTGATTGTATTACATTGTCATTACATTACATCCAACCAAACATAATATAAGTCTCTATCCCATCCTCTCACGCTAACCTTGCCATCCTTCAGGTTCGGGTTTGAGGTGTGATAACTATGGTGAATCTGGTGGCCACCATCAGTCCTGGTTCAACAATTCGTGGGCAATCACCGATCAACGAGATTCAATGCTTCCGCGCTAAGGTATATCCTAATCTACCAACAGTGGTATCAGAGCCTAAATTACTCGGGCTTAACCCCAAATGTTCTGGCTATGTGATTAATTTTTGTAATTACGCAAACTGTATTATTATAAGTATCAGTCTGATTATATGTTCATTTCAACTTATTAAATCATGCTAATTTGATCCATGAAAGCATGCTTTTGGTATGTGATTATCTGCTAAGTTTGTTTGCCTAATTGTTTGTTCCCTGATTGTGACCACTATTTCTCTAAAACCCTAGCCCTAGACCCAGACTGTTCTCCTAAAGGACCCTTTCACCTAAGATTTACCCCTCCATCCAAACGCTAACCCCATAAACACCATGATGCCACTGGTATCTGTGGCCATGGTGACAACCACCACTGTATGGTCTCTGTGACCCCAGCTTTGATGGCGCCAAATCTGGAGTTGTCTTGGTGGCCTCCATCGCCATCATCAACCCCCCAAGACAAACAAACAACAAGAATGAGAAAATGATAGAAGCAAGAAAGCGAGATCCATCCATACCCATGAGAACCGTCTAAGAGGGGCGGCGCGTGTGTGTCATGGGCCGCCGATGAGGGTGGAGTTTGTCTCTCTTCTTCCTTCTTTGCCATTCAAATGAGCCAATCCGTGCAATTCCTTCGGGAAAACCACAAAGCACTTCAAAGCGAGGTGCATCAGATCCACGCGCCACTGTGTACGAGGAGCGTTTGTTGTGTGACTGGCGTTTTTTGGGTCCCTTGGTGGCCAATCGATCTAGACCTCAGCGGTGTCGACTTCATCCAGGAAAATGTCTCAGAGGCTCATGGGGCTTGAATCTGTGACGATGGGTGGCAATTTAGATCCTTTGGGTGTTAAAAGAGACCTCTCGGCAGTGGAGGCTGCCAAGAAGTAGGAAAACCATGAGCAGAGGTGGTGGCTTACCGGCAGAGGGCAAGGTTGAGGGTCGTTCATGGCGGTGCAACACCATTTTCAGGGATGAAGAAAGGTGGGGGAGTGGGTCTAAGGGTTTGAGTAGAGAGAGAATGATTTAGGTTGGGGGAGGGGGCTTTCTATGTTAGCAACTTGCGCCCCTCCTCTTCGAAAGGACCATATGTCCATAACTTTTGTTTATTGTATTATTTAATATATTTGATGTTTGTTACCTGAATCAGTTAAGCCCAAAATGCGATTTGCTTAATTATTTGTTTCGGCGTGATTATATGAATTTGTTTCATGTTTTATAAAGTTATATAAAGTCATATGTATGAGCAACTTATATGAATGTGTTTCATGGCATTAGTTGGATATGTATAATGAATAATTATTTTTGAATTTGTTTCATGAAATTTAAATTTGCAATATTATATGAATACGTTTTATATAATTTGTGAGTTTTACTTTGAATACGTTTCATTTTATTCACATCTGTAATATTATATGGATGTGTTCTATATAATCACTTGCAATTAATATTTGGATATGTTTCATGTTACCAATTATGTTAGACAAGTATATTTTATATAATATTTTTGTCACATGAATGTGTTTCATGTCAGTCATCAACTACTGATATTATATAAATGTTTTTTTTTATATAATTACATGAATTTTTAATTGTTCTTAGCACTTTTTGTTTGCCCAAATTAATGAAGGTGAATGCGTTTCATGTTTTGTGTTAATTATATAATTTTATGATTTCATTTCATGAAACCTAAATCCATAAAATTAATAGTGTGCTTTATAATTTACGCATGACATTTGAATATGTTTCATGATTATTATATAAATGTGTTTTATATAGTACTATATGGGCTTTAATGAACTTCTTTTGTAACATGTTATTATTCAAATATGTTTTGCAATATTGTTTCATTTTATTATATAAATAAATTTCATATAATGCTATGAATTTTCTGGTTGATATGTCATTAAATTGAATTTTAAATAATAGATTTGTAGTTATATATAACTTTGTTTTACATAGCATAACCTTATGTAAATTTGTTTTACATGATTAAGTTGAATATCTTTGTGATATTTCTAAATGTGTTAATTAATTTAACAATTGATCCCATAAGTTTTGTTTTATGAAAAAAATATGGTAATTAAATTATAGAAATTTCTAATTCATGTTTGTATGTGATGATTATGAGTTTAGCAAAATTTTCGATCATACAACGTGAATAATGGAGTTTTTTAATAATTTAATTATTTGAAAATATGCCTAATGTCCATCCTCTAAAAATATATTTGTAGATATGGCAATTAAAATGTGGTTAGTGATTTGCTTATGAATGAAAAGTTAGATAGCACTAAATATGACACATAGTGTCAGAAGATATAGTTTCTTCTGAACGAGTGTGAAGTGTTGGAACACTTGATGTCTTCTATGTCTCCTAGAATGGCAAAGATGGTGTTGCTAGTAAGTAGTATCGAGAACCTAGGGCATACCAAAAATGGTTTGAGAATGGATTGATTAACATGTTATACTATGTTGTATAACATACATGACGATCTGGTGAAGGAATTTGGAAACTATTCCACTGTTGAGCAGTGGTGGATCTAGACATTTAGAATAGGGGTGTCTATGTATTAATGTCATCACTAATATACACTCAAAAAAAGGTCATATAATACATACTATAGTAGTCTATTTTGTAGAGACATTCCGTCTCAATTTTTTTTTCCAACCTTCCATCTCATATTTCCACACTAGTGGAACTTGATATGCAACAATAATATGCCTCACTTCTGTACTTTTTTTTTTAAAAAGAAGCTTTGGTAGTCTACTACTATGTTTGTTCTCTGCAGTCTTCATATTTTATAGTTGACACATAAATGGTGTTGAAATTCTAGAATGTTATTATTACATATTATTTATGACAACCGTTCGTTACAGAGCACACATCATCAACACCAATTGATAAAACAAAAAAACAAATTAAGTGAACATGTCAAACATGAAATAAAACTATAAATAAGCAATCTCCGCCATCTCATTACACCAAAAGGAAAGGGGAAAAAATCAGCATCAAGTTCGAATAAGTAATTAGTGCCAAGTTAAAGAAAATTCAGCACTAAAAACATATTGCAAGTAAACAGTAAAAAACATCAATAATAACAATAAAAGAAAATCAAAGAGACTAATATTATATTAAATTAAAAAGTCGAAAATCCACATAGAGAGAGGGAGAGAGATAGAGAAAGAGATTTGGGAAAGTTGAATGTATTTGCCTTAGAAGAAGAGGGAGATAGAGAAATTTAAGCTTGGGAGTATTTAATTCTATTTAATTTTATTAATAGGATAGTCATTACAAGATCACTAACCCTGTTAAACTAGAGGAGTACAGCAACTTCTCAGAATGGATTCTCTCTACTTGATGTCCAACACAACAACCACAAATGATTTCACATCATGTGGCACATCTCATGTCAAATATGAGTCACGACACCACAATTGCAGCCTGATGAGCATGCCTGATGAGCCGCGACATCTCATATCAAATGTAAACATTACAGCCTCTCGCTTTGCATTTCACCACAATGTGATGCTTGTAGTTCATTTCCAATTTATAATCAAATTGATTAACTATTTTACATACTTCCATATGCTCTACCTAAATAAATGTGCAGACGCAAACTTCTGTCCCTTGTTATTTCATTCTTCTAGACGCCCATCCTATTCTTGTAAGCCTCAAAATAAAATCCAGAACAGGACCACACACTCTTCACCATCTACGTCACTTTCAGAGTTTGTGGCTGAGTCGTCAGAATCTTCATCTACTGTGTCAACTGCTTATTCTTTATCCCTCATTTCCTCTCCACCTATCAATTGCTGCATACCACTTTCATTATCAACCCTGCATAATTAATTAAGCATACATTAAATTTTTTTCTTCCAACTCACATTTTTTATAGTCAAATTACCTAACAATGTCAACAAGCAATACCATCCATAATATACAGTATTACATCGTCACAACAGCTCCACAAGACCTTATGTCATTCTCCTGGACACCATGATCCTCTACTTGAGTACAACCTCCACCCTTCCCACTCATATAACAAGTACCATTCGCACCACCCATTTCTATTACTTTAGTCACATGCATTGGTTGCAAAATTGGCCTGTCCTTCTCGGCAACATACATATAAGAAAATTCATCATTGCCCTTTATCAATTTGCACACATCCACATCCCTATGTAACAGCCTTAACATAATCCGATCATAGTTGATATTATTCCACAAGCTTCGCCTTTCAGACCCTCCCCAATTGTCTCTTCTGCTAACTTAACAACTTCATCAACCCCCATATTCTGCCTAATCTATACACAGTCACGACTGCCCCTTGGATATGTCAATACTCCATTATTTCCACACTCCAAGTAATCTCCCCAACATACATACACTAAAACCTCTCAGACAACTACCGCACGCTCCTCATCAACACTAACTTCCATTATGAATAATTAACAAACAAAATTCCTAAGCAGCATAATCACTGTAGCACCTACACAAATATAACAACTTTCAGTATACGACAAAGTCTCCTCCTCACACTTACTTCATATACAACATTATCTACCCCATCCTTACATCTTGACATTCTAGGATATCAATCGAGACATACCGGGTTAATAAAATCAGACATGCTGTAATACTACAAGCACCAACAGCTGCTACTGCTAGCATATATGTGAAAAATTCATTCATATCAAACACGAATACATAATTCCTTCATGTTATTCACACCCCTTCCCAAAATTACCAAAACCTAAAGAGCGTCTACCCTATCTTTACATCATTGACATAATGGGATATCAATTGAGACATAACAGGTTATCACAATCAAACATACCCCAATCCACAAACAACTACTACTTCCAACTAATATTAGACAAATTCATTCATATCAAACATCAACACATAATTCCTTCGTATTTGCCACTTCCCTTCCCAAAATTACCCAAACCTAAACACTGTCTACCCCATCTTTATATTATTAACATCCTAGGATATCAATCAAGGCATAACGGGTTATCAAAATCAGTCATACCCTAATTCACCAACCTTCGCTACTGCTAGCAAATATATGGCAATTTCATTCATGTCAAACATCAATACATAATTCCTTCGTATTTCTCATTTATTCGCACAATGACCCAAAATCATCTTTATATCATTGACATCCCGGGATATCAATCGATACATAACGGGTTCACAAAATGAAACGTACTCTAATTCGCCAACAACCACTACTATAAGCTAATATATGAAAATTTCATACATAATCAAGCGTCAACACATAATTCCTAGCCTAAAATTTCCTAAAACCTAACCACTATCACTACACTTAAGCAACATATTTAATTACAACAGACATTACCCCCATCCCCATCGACCCCAACTCCACCTTCACACTATATCAATGCTCCAATAGTTTCAACCCAACTAAAAATCATTTCTCACCTAAACCAAGCTCATTCACAAATCCAAACCACGTTTGTTTCAGAAAACAAGCATTTCACCTACCATACCCATTTCGCAATTATATAATCCACTATCAATAGCTTCATCATCTGCCAATAAAAAAGCCTTGCAATTGTTTATATTTAGTTGTCTTAGCTTAACATCAGCTTCTTGACAAATTCCCTTATTCTATTTTGCTTCAAATCCTCCTCCTATCTGAACACATGTGTTTTCCTCTTCAAAGACGCAACTGCTCCTTTTGCCACCAATGCTCTAGTTCCATGTTTTGCGCTACCCTGTTCTCTGAACTGTGCTTGGTTCAAAGACAACAGAGTTAGAGAGAGAGAGAGAGAGAGAGAGAGAGAGAGAGAGTAGAGAGAGAATAGAGATGTGTTTTTCAGAGGGAAATTTCCCACTCAACTGTAGCTACCATCATCTTCTCTCCTCAGTCTTTTCCCTCCACCCCTTTAAGGTATTTTAGACATTACAACCAGTCAACATCTTGCCATGTGCAACCAAGTGACAGAGTTCTTAAAGACACAAAGAGATCCAAAATGAAAAAACAGTACCAAAAAAGGGATATAAATTTCTTTCAACACCTGTAGGTAAATTTTCTAATACTATTTAAGTAAAAGTTGCGCACTTAGTTCTCACTCAACAAAGACCATTAATATGTCATCTTGGTCAGAAATTAGGTATTGACACATTTCATGCCACTCATTATCCATAAAAATTGAAGTGGATTGACATACCTTTGGAAAGGACGATTTTTCTTCGTTTTTCGGTTCTTGATTATTGGGGATTTGACAAATTCACAATGGCTTATGCATATGCATAGAAATTTCAATGTGCACCCATTTACCCTTTCCGTTAATCATAGTAAATGGCCAAAGCCAAACCTTGTAATCATTGTTTCATAATCAGTACTTTGTTTTTTGCAATCCATAATTAATGTTCCTTAACTGCTTTTAGAGGATAAAGGCTCTGTTTGATAATTAGCGGTTAGTTGTTAACTAATTACATTTGTTATTTGACTTAATTGTTTATATTAGTTATTTCTGTAAAAGGTATTTAGTAGAATTAGCTATTTATAACAATTTTATTTTGTAAAATTGCAATTATACCTTTAACTCAATTTCTTTTTTTTTTTATAAATTGCATATTTGTTTTTCTTATAAATATTAATTAAGAATGATATGATATATAAAATTACACAAGACATTTACCCAATTTTGTTTATGGTGATATTTTGTTCATCTTTATCTTAATTTGCTTTTTATAATGTTTGAAATTTATGTTATGTAAACCTATTCATCTATTATATAAAACTATTATGTAAACCTATTCATCTATTATATAAACTAATTAACATAAATTATTTGATACATTTTAGAAAATATTAATATAAAAAGTGTTAACTCAAACATCATGATCATCCACAATACGGTTATGTTAGAAAATATTTGTTAAATTTTTGTTGTGATTGGCATTTGAAGTAATCTTGGGAAAATTGTCATAATCAATACAGTCATCCTATGGGTAAACATAAAAATGTGTTCGAAAAAACTATCCTAAAGGACTTTTTACAAATTAACTTCCTGAGTACAAAAAGTTAATGCAAAGAACTGTTTAGCCTAATAGTCCAAGTAATTTTTTGACCAAAGTCAAACAGTTAGCTTTGTTTAAGCCTAAAAAACTCTTTACCAAACAGAGCCGAATACTCCCAGCTTTTGATGTCTTCCCTTGTTGCTGCCCATTACCAAATGTCAAATCCCATATATTGCCTTTATGCTCAGACAATAGTTTTATTTTTACCAATTTGTCATTCCTTAAATTTGGTCTTTTGATTTGTCCTACAAAAAAAGTAATATATTGACTTTCTATTTTTTTATTTTTTACTTTATGATTTTTCCTTCCTAATCCATGATGCCTTTTTATTTTAGGTATCCATTGATTTTTTTTATTTTACTTGTAATTATTTAATTTTTTTTAAAAAAAAACCCTCAAGGGTCGCAATTCATTAAAGCAGTTATTTTAAAATTGGCTTGCACAGTTGCACTAATTAAGTCATACTCAATGTTAAAATTATTTTGGTTAAAACTTATATTAATCCAAAAAGTCAAATATATTATCTTGATTTTAGCTATATTTAATATATTCAATTTAATTTCTATTTGCGTCAATTATTTGATGGAACACGTCGGAAAAAAAATGGTGGCAAACAAAAATAGATTGAACAAGAATAATTACCACCCAATTTCTCAAAAAGATAGCAATAAACGGGAAAACAATGTCATATATGTCCAAGATGCATCTAAAGGTTTGAATAATTTGTGGGTATGTGGTTCTGAAGATCAACTTCTTGGCATCCTCATTCTTGAAAAAGCAGAAAACGACAAAGTAATATAGGAAAAAAATGTTTACATGAGACAAATGTTGTGTAATGGTGAGAAATGATCACAAGAAAAATATTGTTATGTATATGAATAAATTGAAATCTTACTTGCCTTATTTTCTAAAAAAGGATTAGGTTTGAGAACAAGGTAGATTTAAATCAATTTCAATCTTATCCTAGAGGAGATGGAGACAGAATAAAAAAGGCTTGATGGTCGAATGAAGGAGTAAAAGAGAAATTTAAGGAGAAAAAGCATGCTTACAATGCCCTAATCAACAATAGAACGGATGGAGAAAGAAAAATTAGTTTAGTTAAGTGCAAGGTTGCTAAGAAGATAGCAAAGAAAGTTGTCATTATAGCGAAGAACAACAGATATGAAAGGTTGTACCAAAGATTGGAGACAAAGGAGGACGAGAAGGATGTCGTCAAGTTAGCAAGGGCTAGGGAAAGGAAAACAAGAGACTTGGAAACGTAAATTGCATCAAAGATGATGATGTTAAGGTCTCAGTAGAGGAAGCACAATTAAGGGAGAGATGGTGGAGTTACTTTTCTATGCTCTTTAATGGTGAGGGGACTAAGTATTCCCAGAGATGATAGAGGGAATCAGGAGAAGCAACAAAACTATAGGTTACGCACTTGTATTGGTAAAGACGATGTTAGACACACATTAAGGAAGATGAAGAATGGAGAGGGTGTGTGTCTGGATCATTTCCCTGTGGAAATTTAGAATTGTTTGGGTGAAGAAGGACTACAATGGTTAACGGAACTTTTTAATGTTTTAGGACTGTTAAGATGCATTGCGAATGGAGAATTAGTACAATCATCCCCTTTACAAGAATAAGGGTGATATTCAAGATTGTAATAATTATAGGGGTACTAAACTGCTTAGTAACACCATGAAGTTGTAGGAAAGGTGATTGAAAGAAGGTTAAGGAAGGATATTTCAATTTCTGAAAACTACTTTGGTTTTATACCAGATAGATAAACTACAGAAGCAATCGATCTCATAAGAAGACTCATAGAATTGTATAGGGATGGGAAAAATGATCTTCACAGACCTAGAGAAAGTGTATGATAGAGTACCGCATGAGGTGTTATGAGAGTGCTAGAGAAGAAAGAAGTGTCTATGGCATTCATCTAGGCTATCAAGGATATATATGAGGGATTAAAAATAAGTATTAAGACCTTAGGAGGAGACGAGAGGACTTTCTTATTGACATTAGGCTCCATTAAGGTTCAAGTTTAAGCCTATTTCTTTTCATTATTGTTATGGATGAGGTCATAAAAGAGATTCAAGATGAGTACCACATTGTATGTTATTTGCTTATGATATTGTGCTTATCGATCAGACTAGGGATGAACTTAACAATAAGTTAGAGCAGTCGAGACATGATTTAGAATATAGGGGATTTAGATTGAGCAGATCCAAGAGTGAATACCTAAAATATGGGTTCAATGGTGAGGAAGCCGACGAGGAAGAAGTCACCATAAGTGATGTGATAATACCAAGGGTCGAGAAGTTAGGGTATTTAGGCTCGATCATTAAGGAGAAAGGAGATGTTGACAAAGATATTAACCATTACATTATAGTGGGATGAAAAAATGGAAGAATGCATCCAGAGGATTGTGTCATAAGAAAATTCCAGTCAGATTGAAAGGAAAAGTTTATTGCATAGTAGTTAGGCCAACTGCATCATATGGTTCAGAGTGCTGGCCAATTAAGAAGACTCAAGTCTAGAGGTTAATGGTAGTAGAGTTGAGAATGATTCAATAGATAGGTGGCCATATGAGATTGGATAAAATTAGGAATTAAGTGATTAGAGAGAAAGTTGGGGATGCATCCATAGATGATAAAATAAAGGAAACTAGACTAGGATGGTTAGTTCATTTTAAGATGAGAAGTGTGACTGCACCAGTGAGGAGGTGCGAGATAATTGACCTTCAGGGATGAAGAGGACGACCAAAGACAAGTTTTAATGAGGTGATTAAATATGATTTGAAGCATGTAGGACTAATAAGGGACATGACTTAGGATAGAAGTTCGTGGAGATCTAGGATTAGCGTTGTAGATCATAGGTTAGTATATTGATCATTGCAGGGTTTTTATCTTCGCTCCTCTGATTGCTTTAAGTAATACCCTCATTGTATCTGCGTTATCACTCCCACCTCTGATTGTTCAAGTATAGATTGTGCTTGGCTAGATTAGTAGAATGTTACCGCTTGCTGCTCAAGGTGTGTACAACTATTATCCCTCAACTGTTATTCATGTTAATTTATGTTATTTAAAGTAATTTAGGTCTTGTATTTGTTAAATTTGTTCACCAATAGATTTTTCAACTTCAAATATATTTTTTTTAAAACTTTTAATGCAGGTCTATTGGAAGTAATCTCTCTACATGTAGTTATATATGTAGAGGTCAGATTGCTTACATTTGGATCTCTTCAGGCCCTGTGAAAGAGGGACTCACACTAGGAGATGTTGTTGTTGTTGCAATAGCAGAAGTTTTATTAGCACTTAGACTATATTTTTGGTTCTCCATGTAGCTTCCACAATTTCAACTTACAAAGAGCTTCTTATAGTTAAATTTGAGCCATTTCCTTTTGTGGATTTGGCATTATAGTTCTTATGAACTTGTATGTTTAGGTCATAAATCAAATAGTATTCCATATTCAAAATCTTAGTGATTGTCCTCTTCACCTATGCCTTTTGGAATGCAAACAAATGATGATAAATATCATACAACTTTCAAGCAACTCTTTCATTTCTTCTTAGTCATTTTTATCCTGCTTCCACAACTTGAAGAGGTAAGAGTTTTATGGTCGATCCTCTAATGACAATGTATAAGATGTAAAGGTAAAGTTGCTTCTTTTCAATTGGGCATCATATGTGCACATGGTAATCCCATTGTAGCAATGAAATTGCCAATGCAATGGCTTTAATGTTCCATACTTCACCATCTCATATTGCTCATAGAGGGATTTCAGAGCAAACATTGAAACATGTGTAATAAGATTATTAAACTATGGAATATTGTGCTTGTGAGGAACTCAAAGCCCTTCACACTGAAGTTGTCTTTTGATATTGTGAAACTCATTCTCAATAGCAAGGCATATCTTACTTGTCACTTGGTAAAGATTCCTTGTTGAAACTTGCAAGTGCCTTTTCAACTTTGCATGAGCACTCTTTGTCTCTAGGATACTTGTATTTTAAATATCAGTGATACCATCGATGGTATCTTTTTCTCTCTATATACAATTTGAAAAAGGAGCCAACTTTCTTCAAAATCTTCTTCTATTTCTGCATATTACATTGCATTATGCAAATAAAGAAAGACATCCCAATCTCTTTTCTCCCCAAATTAACTGTTGCATGCGGTGACTATATATATATTTTTAAATATGTTGTATACAAAAGAAATTATTAGCATTTGGAAAAACTTCTATATCACTTATTAAAGCTAACTCTTGATCTAATACGATGACTACATGCTTACAGTTGACACTCAAAACACTAGTAAACATTTACAGATTCCAAGTGTAACCGTATTTTCTCGCACTTCTTAAAAAGACAAAGTGAGGGTAGAAAGACTTGTTAAAACTAGAAATTCCAATAATGTCAAGTAATGGTATGCCATACTTGCTAGTCTTGGAAGTACAATCCATCACAAATACAAAAGAATATGTTTTGGCTAGCATGATTGACTTCAAATAGGCAAAATATACATGACTCAACTGCCCATTGACATCTTTCAAATAATAGAATATTAGATTTTCATGTTCAAATTCTTCAAAGAGTGATTGATCTAAAGAACGACCACCCAAACGTTGTTTTTGCATTTTACTGTTTAGATTGTATATACTCCGACCTACAGTTTGAAGGTTAAGGGTTTTTTTTTTTTATTGTAATTGCCACAATAAAATTCCTGCCATAGAAATTTTTAAATGTCGATAAATTCTTAATCTATCAAATGACAAGCTAAAGGATGCCCAAACATATCAATAGAAGGATGATGATTGTGAGTAATTTTTTAATTCTAAAACCCAAAATCCTTCATCCAATCTCTTTCCTTCAGTTTCAAATGAGCAATTTATAAGTCATGTACATGTTACCCTTTTATTATTTTCGATTGGAATTTTTCTTCTAGTTTGATAACTGTCACCTTTATCACAACAAAGAACAACATATTTATCTTTTTGCAAGTTTTTGATTGATAAGGCATACCCTTTTGCTATGTAATTGTGTTTTGATTTTTGGATAAGTTCCTCTTGAGTGTCAAATCCTTAACTAAACAAATCATCCATATAGCCTCGTATGGTTTGGTGAGAAACTGAAATTACATTTCAATAGAATAATGAAATCATAATAAGATCATATGTAATGTATTATTTTTATTATAAAATGTGAAATGTATAACATTTGACAAATTATTCATCATAAATTATTCAACCTTCGGATAAATGGGCCATATGAATATCGTTAAATTAGAAAAGAAGAATAGAAGAAGATAGTGGCAGGCATATAGTTTGTATTTTATAAATATAAAAGTGGCTTTAGAGGTTGTGTAGTATGTATATACAAGAGATGTTATTTTTTTATCACCAAAAAAAAAAAAATCTTTTTGAGGTGGGGTAAGTTCTTTTTTTATCAAACGCGAAAAGGACTTTATTAAGTAACATCCAAGCAAGAACACAAATTGTTTAAAGCCAGATCAAAGACACAATATGGTCCCTCTTGAAGCTACACTCGAGGACTCGAGAGATAGGGCTTAAGATGTGCTAAAAGCATGAGCTAGTTTGTTCCTGTTCCTCCTAACAAAATTATAAGCACAAAAATCAAACTCACAGCTAAGTTTTAGGATATCATCGACTAAGAGTCCAACATCCGAAGCTAGCCACTAATTCTTCTTCAACTTCGGTATCAATGAGAGGAAATCTCCTTCAAGAATCACTTGTTGCAAACCATTTTGCCGAGCCATCTGGATCGCGAATGTGCATGCTCGAGCTTCTTCCATTTTCGGGCCCAAGAAGCCTATCCCCTGTTGTACAGTCGAGAACACGACATCCCCTTCACTATATCTAGCCATCACGCCCCACCCATATCCCCCATCTCCTAGCTTAGCTGCATCGAAGTTAAGCTTATAAATGCCAGCATTTGGGCACCTCCAGCTGATGTCTTCTATTAGGAAATAAAGTAGATTTATTATTACAATAGGATTTTATTCACGTTTGAATTCCTTTTCTATCTAGAGATTTAGAAGCTTGAGGGCCAAGCTAGGTTTATGTCGTTCCGCCATGCATATTGTGTATATATAAATGGGATGTACTGGACACATGAAGGGCAAGTGAAATAGACAACCATGAGAGCCTATGCAATTCACACATCTCAAAGCCTCTATTTTGATTAAGTTGCTTGCTTAACATGGTATCAGAGCCACCTATTGAAACACGCTTCATATCATAGCCATGTCAAAATTTATTATAGACCCACAATCACCTTATTACCTACACCCATCAGAGGGACCCGGGATTTTGATCACTGCGATGTTTCGATGGGAAAAATTATGATCTTTGGGAAAGGTTCGTAAGGATGGCTCTGAAGACCAAAAACAAGCTTGGGTTTATCAATGGGACACAAGCGAAACTTGAAGATAAGAAAGACGACCCATCCGAGTTACAAGCCTGGGAGATAGCAAGCTCGATGATTTGTTCATGGATCCTTAATGTGATAGACTCTAATACTACGAATGAGTGTAGCTTAGACGGATACTGCAAAGGACATGTGGGATACACTCAAGAAACGATACGCAAATGCTAATGTTCCAAAGATACACCAACTAAAAATGAGCATACCAAATTGTAAGCAAGGAGGACTGGGCGTAGTAGAGTACTATTCCAAAATCTCCAATTTAGGGATAGAGCTTGAGGTCTTTGACAAGAACCCGTTTTGTACCTGTTCAGGGTGAAAGTGTAAGGCCAGCACCAAAATCGTTCAAAAATATGAGCGGGAGAAGGCTTATCAATTTCTCGTGGGGCTCAACGATGACGCTTATTCATCAATAAGAAGTCAGGTTTTGACCATTGATCCACTGCCCTCTTTGGATCGCATATTCAATATGGTAGTATAAGAAGAGAGCCATAAACACTTGATGGTCAACAGAGATGACCACTTGGAGACAGCGACTGCCTTTGCCATGAACAACAATAGGGCAACATCCAATACAAGCGAGAAAAGCACCTGTAACCACTGTGGGAAATTTGGACATGACGAAACAGGGTGCTTCAATCTAATTGGGTACCCACTCGGTTGGGGATCCCGCGGACGAGGATGTGGAAACAGAGGAGGCCGAGGAGGTCGAGGCAACACTAATCGAGGAAGAGGTGGAGGACAAGAAGGCGCACATGCTGCTGTGTCAGCCACCTCCACTTCCGAAGCTAGCATAGCCGAGTCACCTACCATACCTAGTCTTACTACCGAGCAGGTCAGAGATTGATGAGCCTGATAGAGCCAACCAAGTATGCTAGTGAGAAGCTCACAGGTAAAGGTTTATAGATGTTGGATAGTGGGGCTTCGACCCACATGACCGGTGATCCAAACTTACTGTCCAATACTCGAGCCAGGTCAGCCGTTGAAATTAATTGACGCAACGGGGTGCAAACGCTATCCACCAAGCACGGGTTGGCATATCTAGATGATGGAACAAAGTTGAACAATGTTTTATTAGTGCCCAATCTTAGTTGTAACCTTGTCTCAATTGCTAGAATCACAAAAGATCTTAATTGTAGTGTGACATTTTTTTATGACCATTGCATTTTACAGGATCGTATTTCGAGGACGCCGATTAGAGCGGGTGAGCAAAGAAACAGGGTCTACTACTACGGCGAAGCACCATTCAAGAATCAAAGTAATGTAGTTAAGGCAAGAGACTTATGGCACGAGAGAATGGAGCATCCATCTGAAGAAGTGATGAAGATGTTTGCTAAGAATTTGGACTTTTCTGTTAGTGAAAATAGTGATGTATGTAATGCTTGTTTCCGTGCTAAACAAACTAGAATGCAATTTCATCTTAGTGAGAATAAAGTAGAAGAATTATTTAAAATTGTCCATTGTGATACATGGGGGCCATATCGTGTGCCCTCTTCGTATGGAGCCCATTATTTTTTAAGTCTGGTTGATGATTGCAGCCGAGAGATATGGTTGTATCTAATGAAAGACAAAAGTGAAGCAGGACATCTTCTAAGGAGCTTTATCAACATGATTCAAACCCAGTTTAGTAAGCAAGTCAAGGTGATATGCAGCGATAATGGAGCCGAATTCAATTCCAAGCCCATGCAAGCCTTTTATTGGGAAAAGGGCATCACCCCATCAAACCAGCTGTGTGGACACTCCGCACCAAAATGGAAGAGGGGAGCACAAGCACCGGCATATTCTAAACGTGGCTAGGGCAATTAGTTTCTAAGCCCATCTCCCTTTAAATTTCTGGGGTGAATCTGTCCTTACAACAGCATATTTAATAAATAGAACCCCCAGTAGATTATTAAAGGGAAGGATGCCTTATGAGATTATATACCAAAGGAAACCCCCCTATGATCAAATTAAGGTTTTTGGCCGCTGTGCTAAAAGCCAAATCCGTGGGAGTGACAAATTTGTATCACGGAGTAGACGTTGCATCTTTATAGGCTATCCTTATGGAAAGAAATCTTAGAAATTATATGATTTGGAAACACATGATTTTTTTAAAAGTCGGGATGTTGTGTTCCATGAAGGAGTATTCCCTTTCAAACAAAACCCTGGTGAAGGCAACAATATGTAAGAAATTTTGGCTGAGAGCAATTTGGGCTTGTATCCAAAAATAGGGTATGAAGAAGACTCTTGGATACCCCAAACGAAAGTCAGGCCTGCAGACAGGGGGAGCGATTCAGCAAAGCAGCCCCCGGTCCAACCCACAGGAAGTAACTTCCTCTCCACTGGGGTTGGCACTGGGCCTCCCACAGCCCAGCCTCAAGACAGCAACACTGAACCTTGTTCTACAGCAGACTAGAACTGAATCAGGCCAGACCTAGAATGGAGCTCATCAGACAACCGCATCACTGGGCTGAGCCCAGAGTCCGAGTCTGGCCCACTTGCATGACCAGCCTAGACTATTACAGTCGACAAGGAGCCTAAACGAGGAAATCGGGTCTGCAGGACTCCAGCCCACTTTGATGAGTACGTGTGCTACAATGTTCGTTCTAACAACCCCATTTCTCCTAAAGGCATCCTCAGGTACGCATTATCCTTTAAAAGATTATGTTACATGTACAAAATTCTCTACTTCTCATCAACAGTTTCTAGTTGCCATTACTAATATCATGAAGCAGTGCAAAATGAACATTGGCGTAAAGCCATGGCAGAAGAAATAAAGGCATTAGAAAAGAATGAGACTTAGACCATTGAGCCTCTTCCGCCTGGAAAGAAACCTATTAGTTGCAAATGGGTTTACAAGGTCAAGTACAAATCCGATGGCACCATTGAGAGATACAAAGCACGCCTAGTGATCCGAGGAGACCACCAGATTGAGTGCTTTGATTATAATGAAACCTTTGCGCCAATTGCGAAAATGACCAGTATTTGCTGTTTTTTAGTGGTCACTGCAGCTAAAGGTTGGCAATTGCATCAACTAGATGTCAACAACGCATTTTTACATGGAGACCTAGAAGAAGAAGTGTACATGAAACTACCTCCCGGATTCCAGAGTATTAATAAGAACAAAGTTTGTCGCCTCAAAAAGTCTCTGTATGGACTTTGACAGGCACTGAGACAGTGGTTTGCTAAACTATCGTCCAAGATGAGTGATTATGGATTTGTACATTCATATGCGGATTACTCCTTGTTTACCTATCTCAAGGACGACATTTTCATCGGTGTCTTGATATACGTTAGTGACATTGTGCTTATAGGTAACAATACTAAAGCATGCAGACAATTCAAAGCATACCTATATTTATGTTTTATTATTAAAGATTTGGGCTCTTTGAAATATTTCCTAGGTATTGAAGTTGCTAAAGGCCCACAAGGGATATTCTTATGTTAAAGAAAATATGCGCTCGAAATCATTGACGAGTGTGAACTTTTAGGAGCTAAGCCGGTTGACTTCCCATGGAACATAATCATTGCCTAGCCTTAGCACAAGGAAAGCTCCCCTAGGATCCTCCTCAATATTGAAGGCTCATCGGATGTCTCATTTATCTTACAATCACCAAGCCACATCTCGCCTATGCTGTTCACATCCTATCCCAATTCATGTAAGCTCCTCCAGAGGAGCACTCGGACGCTGCTCGGTGAGTATTGCGCTACTTGAAGGGTACAGTAGGTCAAGGCATTTTGCTTAGGTCCGATAGCACTCTCCAGGTTCTTGGCTACTGTGACTCGGACTGGGGTGCTTGCCTTGTTTCCCGAAAATCTTTGTCTGGTTACTTCATCACGCTCAGAGGGTCACTAGTTTCTTGGCACAAGAAGCAAGCAACTGTATCCCGGTCTTCAGCTAAAGCGGAATATCGCTCCATGGCACTTGCCACAAGTGAGTTGGTCTGGTTAAGGTCCTTCCTCGCCTCTTTGGGGATATTTCATTCCCCCATGAAGCTCTATTGTGATAGCCAAGTAGCACTTCATATTGCACGCAACCCTGTATTTCAAATCGACAGTCACTTTGTTCGGGAAAAACTGGAAGCGGGTCTACTCACGCTCGCTCATATTGGGACCAAACAACAACCTGCAGATCTATTTACCAAGGCTCTTGGCAAGGGTCGGTTTCACTTTCTAAAGGACAAGTTGGGCATTCTCGATCTACATGCTCCAACCTGAGGGGAAGTATTAGGAAATAAACTAGATTTATTATTACGATAGGATTTTATTCATGTTTGAATTCCTTTTGTATCTAGAGATTTAGAAGCTTGAGGCCAAGCTAGGTTTACGTCGTGCCGCCATGCATATCGTGTATATATAAATTGGATGTACTGGTCACATGAAGGGCAAGTGAAATAGACAGCCATGAGAGCCTATGCAATTCACACATCTAAAAACCTCTATTTTGATTAAGTTGCTTGCTTAACATCTTCATACTTCCCTCTATCCTGCTCTCGATTCCGAGCTTGTTGATATTCTGCCACGTCCTAGAGTCAACTGTGGTCACATTCTCGAACAAGAAGCGATTCTGAATCCCCCAAACACTCCAGGCCACCGTAATAAATTCCACCCATTGCCCCTCCTCCAACATATCCTTCGCATAGAAGAACATATTCCAAGCCGTGTTAAAGGAGAACGTTTCAACCAACGTCAAGAAAGGTGTTCCTTCCCAAACTGAAAGAGCTAATGGGCACCCAAAGAGAGCATGAATATCAAAATCCTTAGCCGCACCACGGACACCACATCTCATGGAGAAACTTGGAATCCCGCGTGCTAACCTTGCCGCGGTGGGAAGGGCACACGCACAACAACGCCATGCAAACAAGTTGATCCTCGGAGGCGCGTCAAGCCCTCAAATTGCCTTCCATCCACTTTGAGCACTGCCCACACTACATCGGGCTTCTCCAGTTCTCTTTCGCATCTGGATAAAAGGGTAGGTACTACGGACTGTAAGTTCTCCTCATGAAGAGTAATGCCAAACTACCCCATCCGAGGGCAAATGGACGCTCAACGGAATACGCTTGATAATATTAGCATCGACCGAAAGAAAATGGCATTCACCATATCCTTTCTCCACTTTCTTTGTTCCGGGTCAATAAGGTACCCAACCCGTAAGAGAGAGAATTGCGGGTTATAAGACATGACAACCTTGAACGTATTTGGCCTGGGGATCCACTTGGCTTCAGGTGGGGTAAGTTATTTTAAAAATTGAAAGTAAATAAAAGTATCAGAATTATTTACGAAGTTGAACTTTGAAAAATAAAAAACATATTCTAATCCACAAACAAAGCTAGTAAAAAGCATTAATTAAGAATTGCAAAATAAAAAATTAATTGTGAAACAATTATTATAGAGTCTGGGTCTAGTCATTAACCATGATTAATAGAAAGGAAACATCTATCCAAAGTAATGAAATTTCCGTAGATATGCAAAAAGCACTCATGGCTTTGTCAATTTCCAATTTTTTTTTTTGTGTTAATTGCAGTTTGATATACTGTGGATAAATAGAAGAAACAATTTTTGAAGTATGAGTTTCTTCATTATTAGACTTGAATTCGGAAAGTGAATTATTCCAGAAAACAAAGGCTGAATCTCTCGAATTAATTAATATGTGTTCATTTTCAAGAGGACAATATGTAATTATAGTGTTAATTATCATTTTATGAGGACTAGACCTGTCAAAAATTGACCCAACTCGAAAACTCGATGTGAACCCACCCGAAAATTTTGGGTTTTGAACATGATTTTCTCGACCCGAACCCGAAATAAACCAAACCCAAAACCCCCAAATTAGCGGGTCAAACCCGACCCGAACCCGAACCCGCCCACTTGACCCGAACATTATATCCATAATTTTTTTATTTTTCTTTAATTTATCTCTTTTAACAATAATGGTTAGTCATTTTCATTGAGTATTTTAAAAAGACATTATATAACTATTGCATCTATTTACAAATTAAACAATAATAACCTTATTTTTTCTTCTCCATTATCCGAAAATAAAACCGTACACAACTTTTAAATGAAAAAACGTTAAAAATAGATAAAAAATTGCACGGAATAACTATCTAATCTTTCTTAAAAAGTTAATTTAAAAGAACACAAGTATTAAAGATACGAAAGTCATACCATTATATAGTTAGTTAAACAAATCTGTCTAATTTTTTAAAATTAATTAATTTGTAATAATTTAAATTTTTGATGTTATAATTGCAAGATAATATCTTGTACTTCGTTTATTTAATTTTATTTGATTTTCGTTCTGACTAGTCTTGAACTATGATATTAACGGTAGATCGTTCTGACTAGTCCATTAGTAAAGTTTTGCCTGATTGGATATTGGTAGGTTAGTTAAGAAAAATATTAAATCATTAAATAGGTTATTAGCGGTGAAACTGCTATAACCGATTAAAATACTCTAGACGGGCCGCCTAATAAATGATCGACCCACTATTAACCTTCTTTCAATGTACGGGTCGATCTACCCAAAATCAAGTGGGGCTTAATTCTTTACTCACCCCTACAAGATGTTCATATATTATAATAAAATGTTTGAACATTTTAATATTCTTTTGAGAAATTACAATTATTATGCATTTTCATTAAATAATGACAATCTTGAGTAATAAATATGCAGAATTTTCGATTTTAAAAAAAGAAAAAGAACTCATAGAAAAGGCGCTCTAAACCCGTTGGGTTGATCCGAAATCCGTAAAATCGAAATACAACCGACCTGTACTTTACCCGAACTCGAAATACACCCGACCCATATTTTACCTGAACCCGAATACACCCGACCCGTATTTAACCCCCCCGAACTAACAGGTCTAATGAGGACAATCATTCCTCTTATGGTAAATAATTACAACTTTATTGCTTGATTGAGAAATAAGTACCAAACATTTTTTGTTAGGTTTTGTGGCCTAAAATCCAAGTTTCGGCATGATGGGACCGTGCTAAACGAACACGAACGTGTCAGGATGAGGAGCGAGAAGTTGATAGAAGACAGCAAAACGGCACGGTCGTGTCGTGCCACGTGGCACGGTCGTGCCATGTGTATTTCCTCTGGGCGTGAAGTGGCGGCGGCTAGGGTTTGTCTCGACGTGCAGTTTCTCTTGGCGGCTAATGTTCGTCTCTAAGGGTAAAACCCTGATTTTTCTAGACCCTATATAAAGGGGTCATACTTAGGATCTAAAATTACTCCTGAATCCCTAAACACATTGAGAGGTAGAGAGACTTTGAGAGAGATTACAAGAGAGATTGTAATTCTGCTATTAGATTAAATCGCCTGTTGTGATTGTGATCGTTTTGTACTCTTTCTGCTCATATAGTGGATTGATTGTGCTCGTTGCCGTCGATGGTTTTTTTTCCGCATTGGGTTTCCACGTAAAACTTGTGTGTGGTTGTTTTTGTTATCATTCTTTTAATTTCTGAATATCTGTTTCATCCTATTGCTTCCGCTTATTACTTTGCTCTGTTTCCTAACAAGTGGTATGAGAGCTTTGGTTTAGGATGTCTTCAATTATGAAGGTTGATATTTATAAATTTGATGAGGAGATTAGTTTTAATCTCTGTAAGGTGCATATGAGAGCAGTTCTCGTCCAACATGAGTTGTGGAAGGTTCTGCAAGGACCTCACGTGAAACCCGAGAAGGTGATTGACAAACAATGGGCAACAGACCAAAAGAAGAGGTGTGGATCATTGACGGACCAGGAATGGGAAGAACTGGAGTTGAAGGCGGTTTCAGCCATTTAGGTGTGTCCGGCACCACATGTCTTGTGAGAGGTGCTCGATAGGACAACTGCAGTGGATCTGTGGACTCGGCTGGAGGAACTCTACATGACGAAGAGTCTAACCAACAAGATCCGTTTGAAGGAAAGGTTGGACACCTTTCGCATGGCTGAAGGTACCCCTGTTCAAAAATATTTGAATGAATTTAATTCTATTCTGGTTGATTTGGAGAGTTTGGATGTAAAGATTGAGGATGAGGATAAAGCAATTCTGCTTGTTGTATCTCTAACCCCTTCTTATAAACACTTTAAGGAGATTATGCTATATAGTAATTATGATATTATATCGTTTGAGGATGTTCAGTCTAATATGTTGTCTAAAGAGAAATTTGACCATGATATCCATGCTGATCCGGATGAGGGATTGGTTGTTAGGGGTATAACAATTAAGCAAAAGGGGAACGATAATAAGGAAAAGAACCGATTTGAGTCTAGGAATTCTCATTCCAATAAGACCTGCAATTACTGTGGTAAATTGGGTCATATTCAGGCTAACTGCTGGAAACTAAAGAAGAAGAAAGGGAAAGAGGAAAAGGAGAAAACTGCTACAGTTGATTGTGTAGTAAAGTCAGAGTCTGATGGTGATGTGTTGCTTGCTACCATGTCTTTGGCCACCACCTCTGAAAAGGGGTTAGGTGATGATTGGGTTTTAGATTCTGGTTGTATGTATCACATGTGTCCTTGTAGGGACTGGTTTGTCACTTATGAGCCTGTTGATACTGGGGTTGTACTTCTAGGCAACGATGCTGAGTGCACGGTTGTAGGAATAGGTACTATGCAGATTAAAACCCACGGTGGTATAGTTAAAATCTTGTCTAAAGTTCGTCACATACCTGGTATGACTCGTTGTTTAATCTCTTTGAGTACTCTTGAGACTAATGGTTGCAGAATTACTATGGAGAATGGTATCCTAAAAGTGACAAAGGGAGCCATGGTAGTAATGAAGGGACTGCGGTAGGGCAGTCTCTACATCCTACAAGGAACTACAGTTATAGGAATAACTGCAATTGGTAACATCAACATATGCTAATGATACAAGGTTATGGAACATGAGATTGGGGCATATGAGTGAGAAATGGATGACCATTCTAACTAAGAAAAGGTTATCTGGGTAGCGCTGGTACGGGTAAGCTTGATTTTTGTGATCACTGTGTTTTTGGGAAACAGAAGAGGGTGAGTTTCTCCAAAGCGAAGCATCGTACTCAGGGGATCCTTGATTACATTCATTCTGATCTGTGGGGTCCTTCGAAGGTTCCTTGTCTTGGAGGTAAGCTTTTACATGTTAGCTTTTGTTGATGATTTCTCGCGCAAAGTTTGGGTTTGCTTCTTGAGACAGAAAAATGAGACATTCTTCATGTTCAAGAAGTTCAAGGCTCTGGTTGAGAACCAGACTGGGAGAAAGATCAAGAAACTTAGGATTGACATTGGTCTTGAGTTTGTTGAGTCAGAGTTTGAAGAGTTCTGCGCGATGAATGGCATAGCTAGGCACAAAGCTTTGGTTGGTAAACCACAGTAAAATGGAGTTGCAGAACGAATCAACAGGACTCTACTGGAGAAAGCTCGATGTATGTTTTCCAATGCAGGGCTTTGGGATCGCAAAGCTTTTTGGGCACAGGCTATTTCTACAGCGTGCTACTTGGTGAATTGTTCACCACACACCTCAATTGATTTTCATATTTCAGAAGAAGTATGGTTAGGTAATCCTATTGATTATCCTAGTTTAAGAATATTTGGTTGTCCTGTGTATGCCCATGTGAATAATGGAAAGTTAGCCCCTAGGGCTGTCAAATGCATGTTTCTTGGATATGCATATGAGTCTAAAGGATACCGCATGTGGTATCCTGAGTCTAAGAAAGTCATTCAGAGTAGGGATGTAACTTTCAATGAGACTTCTATGTTATCTTCTGGAGAAGATTCTGTTGTTTCTTCTACTGGTGCAGGTGATCAGGAGGATACCAGTATGGAGATAGAAGTGGAGACCGTTGCAGCTCAAGGTGAAGCTGCTAATTAGCCTAACATGGAGGCCCAGGTTGCTGAACCTAGCACTATCAGTTCTGATCAGCCTCAGGTGGAGGTTGCTCACTCTATAGCTCGTGATCGTCCTCGAAGGGAGATCAGGAGGCCTGCTCGCTACAATGATGATGAGGGACTGATAGCATATGCACTTTCAGTTGCAGAGGAGGTACCTGAAGGTATATAACCTTCAACCTATACTGAAGCAATCTCCTGCCCAAGCTCACCTAATTTGATCTTAGCTATGCAAGAGGAAACGGAGAGTTTGCAAAAGAACCGGACTTAGGAGCTGTGTGAGCTACCTAAAGGCCGAAGAGCCTTAACTGCTAAATAGATCTACAAGAAAAAGGAAGGAATTCCTGGAGTTGAAGATGCAAGGTGGAAAGTGCGCCTGGTTTTTCGTGGTTGCAATCAGAAGGAAGGTATTGATTACAATGAGGTATTTTCACCTGTTGTTAGACATACCTCCATTAGAGTGCTTCTTGCATTTGTTGCATTGTTTGATCTGGAGTTGGAGCAGCTTGATGTGAAGACTGCATTTCTTCATGGAGAGTTGGAAGGGGAAATCTACATGAGGCAACTCGAAGGTTTTGTTGTTCCCGGGAAGGAACAACTGGTATGTAGATTAAAAAAGTCCTTATATGGACTTAAGTAGGCTCCTAGGCAATGATACAAAAGGTTTGACACCTTCATGATTGCACAAGGATACACTTGCAGCCGATATGATAATTGTGTATATTTTAGACAATATTCTGATGGTTCCTTTATTTACTTGCTATTGTATGTTGACGATATGTTGATTACCTCTAAGGATAAAACCTTGATTAGCAAGTTGAAATCTCAACTCAGTGAGGAGTTTGAGATGAAGGACCTGGGTGCAGCAAAGAAGATTCTAGGCATGGAGATTCAAAGGGATTGAAAGGCTGATAAGTTGTACTTATCTCAAGAACACTACCTTGAGAAAGTACTAGGCAGATTTAATATGGATAACTGTAAGGCAGTTTCCACACCCCTTGCTGCACATTTCAGATTGTCTGCTGAGTGTTGTGTACAATCTAAGGAGGACATAGATCGAATGTTTAATGTCCCTTATTCTAGTGCTATTGGTAATTTGATGTATGCTATGGCATACACTAGGTCAGACTTGTTACATGCTGTGAGTGTGGTGAGTAGGTATATGCATAATCCTAGAAAGGATCATTGGGAAGTTGTGAAGTGGATGCTTCGCTATGTGAAGGGTACTATTAAAAAGGGGTTGGTATTTGATAGGAACAAAGCTGCTACATATGATGTTACAGGTTTTGTTGATTCTGACTATGCTGGTGACCTTGATAGGAGAAGGTCCATGTCTGGGTATATCTTCACTATGTGTGCAGGTGCTATCTCTTGGAAAGCATTGCTTTAGTCTATTGCTGCTCTATCTACTACAGAGGCTGAGTATGTTGCTGCTACTGAAGGAGTGAAGGAAGCTACTTGGTTGAGGGGCCTCGTTATTGAGCTTGGAGTTCCATAGGGTACCACTGTGGTGTTTTCTGATAGTTAGAGTGCCATCCACCTGACTAAGAATGATGCTTACCATTCGAAGACCAAGCACATCAGTGTCAAGTACCACTATGTCAGAGATACAGTTGCTGCAGGGGAAATAGTGGTAAGGAAGGTTCATACTTCGGAAAATCCTGCAGATATGTTGACCAAGCCTCTACCTATAGCTAAGTTCGAGCATTGCTTGGACTTAGCTGGCATTCATAGTATCTAAGCGCCCTTCGGGGCATTGTCCCTTTGGGGGGTGTCACCCTTCGGGGTACAATGACAGTGTTAGAGAGTTGGTGATTGGAGATTTCGGCCCAAGGTGGAGATTGTTGGGTTTTGTGGCCCAAAATCCAAGTTTCAGCACGGTGGGACCATGCTAAACGAACACGGACGTGTCAGGACGAAGGAGCGAAAGTCGAGATAAGATAGCAAAACGGCACGGGGGTGCCGTGTCATGTGGCACAGTCGTGCCAATTGTATTTCCTCTGGGTGTGAAGTGGTGGCGGCTAGGGTTTGTCTCGACGTGCAGTTTCTCCTGGCGGCCAGGGTTCGTCTCTAATGGTAAAACCCTAGTTTTCTAGACCCTATATAAATGGGTGATACCTAGAATCTAAAATCACTCCTGAATCCCTAAACACATTGAGAGGTAGAGAGACTTTGAGAGAGATTACAAGAGATATTGTAATTCTGCTATTAGATCAAATCACCTATTGTGATTGTGATTGTGATCGTTTTGTACTCTTCCTGCTCATATAGTGGATTAATGATGCTCGTCGTCGTTCGTGGTTTTTTTCCCGCATTGGGTTTCCACGTAAAACTTGTGTGTCGTTGTTTTTGTTATCGTTCCTTTAATTTTTGAATATATGTTTCATCCTATTGCTTCCGCTATTACTTTGCTCTATTTCCTAACATTTTTCAATGCTTTTCATCTCGGAATGGGGACATGGTTAATAATAATAATGGAGTCATGGAAGCTTTTTCTTTATTAGACGTTTCGCACTTCCACTATTAATGACGCAACTTTTAAAAAAGGACAAGAAAAGGACTTATTTGCTAATTACTAAAATTAAATTACAACTTTTTATTTGTATTATAGGATGAATCATGTGTAGCCAACGAAAAAGCCATAAATGGAGAAAATTGGTTAAAAACACTCCAAAATGTGAAAACTCTTCCATAATCCAAAGTTCCTTTTGATTAAAGTCCGGGTACATATCGGTAAAGAAAACTGAAACTTCAAAGTGAAAAGGAGTTTGAGAGCCTACTTCGCTCTCCGTGTGGGTGGAAGATTGATATGATTTTAATGGAATGGTGTTCAGTCTTAACCGCGAGCGCATGGTATAGTTGTAGCTAACAACTGGGAAGTGCAGCTCGAATCTACTAGCAACTCGTTTTCAACTACCAAAACTAATCAAAGTACTCAATCTAGGGCAAAAAACTTGCTCAGTCCTAACCACAAGCCATGGTGTAGCTGTAACTAAGAATCGAGGAATATGGGTCGAATCTACACGGAACTTGTTTTCACCTACCAAAACTAATCAAACTACTCAATCCATGCCAAACATATTCAAGGTTGAATTAATTACTAAGGAAGCGATAAATAGTCTACGATGTGGTTTGAAAATCAAATGGTTGAAGCATTTAGGTTGGAATTAACATCAATCATGCTAGGAAATCAATTGTTAAGCTTTATCAAGTCTATGCAAACTAATGTCATGAATGGAATAGTTGACAATTAAGGAAATCCTCTCCCTCTTTCAGGAACTGAAGACTAATCACAAGACCAAAGTCACCTATTTTCACAGGACTACCAGTCAAAAGATTTGAGGATAAACAACTTCAAATCCCAATTAAAATTTTAATTATTTTCATATTAAAACCCTAATTGTGTTGTAGGTCACACTAGGTAAAGGTTTGTTCTTTGAAATTCACCTAAACCCTAACAAATAAATATGAATACTATCTTAAGCAATTCATCAAGCATGTGGTGGTCTTACCAAAAAATCGAGCGATGCAAGCAATAAATAAGTTCGGGACAAATTGATGGTTATGTAGGCATAATCTGCATTATATTGACCTAAGTTACTGAATTTAACCTCTAAACATGGTAACAATCACAATCACAACCGTGGATTTCAAAAACCTAAACATGATACTAGGTAATAAGAATAGACAAGATATAATGAACGAGAGAGAGAGAGAGAGAGAGAGAGAGAGAGAGAGAGAGAGAGAGAG
>JACYFF010031956.1:15563492-15585554 GCA_017589665.1 Selenicereus undatus | reverse complement strand
TTAATTTATTACCTAAGTTTCATGGATTGGCTGGAGAGGACCCCTATAGACACATTAGTGAATTCCTTATTACCTGTTCTGCTATGGTGCCTGAAGGAATTCCTGAGGACCAAATTAGACTAAGGGCCTTTCCTTTTTCTTTGCTTGGTAATGCTAAGGACTGGTTATATTATATGCCTGCTGGATCTTTTTCTACATGGAATGCGTTGCATAAATCATTTCTAGAAAAGTTTTTTCCTGCATCCCGTATTGGATCTATTAGGAAGGAAATATGTGGAATCAAACAAATAAATGGGGAGACTTTTTGTGAGTACTGGGAAAGATTTAATAAACTATGTGCTAGTTGTCCCCAACATCAAATAACTGAACAGCTTTTGATTCAATATTTTTATGAGGGTTTACTTCCTATGGACCGTAATATGGTTGATGCTGCTAGTGGGGGGGCTCTGGTTAATAAAACTCCAGCTGAAGCTAGAAATCTATTTAACTTGATGGCCCAAAATACTCAGCAGTTTGGTGCTAGAGACTCACAGGTTAAAAGAGTAAATGAGATAGGTTCTAGTTCATCTCTAGAAAATCAATTATCTCACATTACTGCTATGTTAAATAAGATTGTTACTGGGGGTATTCAAAAGGCAGTAGTATGTTGTATTTGTTGTCTAGAAGGGCACTCTACTGATGCATGTCCTACTTTACAAGGAGGTAATGTGAACGCTCTTTACTCTAACCAAAATCAAAGGAGGTATGATCCTTATTCAAATACTTATAATGAAGGTTGGAGGGACCATCCTAACCTTAGGTATGGCCCTAAGCCTAACCCACCTGGTTTTGACCAATCCTCACGTCAACCTTCTAGTCAAGATAGGACCAATCTCCTCCTAGAGCAAGTTCTTAAGAAAATGGATGATAGGTTCCAAAGTGTGGAAACCACCCTTAAGCAAGTTCAAGAAAGACAAACAGCGACTGACACCATAGTGAGCAACTTGCAAGCTCAATTGCAAAATAGGTTACCATCTCAACCTTACCCTAATCCCAAGGAGAATGTCAGTGTCATAACACTTAGAAATGGGAAAGAATTAAAGGAACCTGTAAAGAAGAGAGAAGTGGAACTTGAGTTGGAAGTGAAAGGGGATGAATCAGAAGTAAATACAGAGTCTAATCAAACTACTAAGGAAATAGGAGAGAAGAAAAGAGAACCTTATAAGCCCATTCCCCCTTTTCCTAGTAGATTTAGAAGCCCTACCTCAAAGGTAAATGAGGCCAACCAAGAGATTTTAGAGACATTTAGGAAGGTAGAGATCAACATACCTCTCCTTGATGCTATTAAACAGATACCTCGTTATGCCAAGTTCCTAAAAGAGTTATGCACCACCAAGAGAAAGTTAGTTGGTAATGAGAAGATAAGTGTGGGGGAAAATGTGTCTGCTGTTTTTCAAAGAAAGCTTCCTCCTAAGTGTCAAGACCCTGGTGTGTTTTCTGTTCCTTGCAAGATAGGAAACATTTGTTTTGACAAAGCTATGCTTGATTTAGGTGCCTTTATTAATGTTATGCCTAGATCTGTTTATGACAAACTGAACCTAGGTGAATTAAAGAAAACAGGCATAGTGATTCAATTAGCTGATAGGAGCAACACTTACCCTGATGGAGTGTTAGAAGATGTTTTAGTTCAAGTCAATGAACTAGTATTTCCTGCTGACTTTTATGTACTGAACATGGGTGAAGCATGTCATGATATTCCTATTTTGCTTGGCAGGCCCTTTTTAAAAACTGCTAGAACTAAGATAGACGTGCACGAAGGGGCACTAACCATGGAATTTGATGGTGAGATTATTAAGTTCAACATTTTTGATGCCATGCGATTTCCTTCTGATGTTAACTACTTGTATGCACTTGATGTTTTTGATGAGTTGTCTCAAGATGTTTATGATTTGTCCCATGAGGATGAGTTATTCACTGTGCTTACTAAGAGTCTTGATCATACTGAGTCTCAGAAAGTGCCATATCCTGTTAATGATAAGTTAGATGAGGTGATGAGTTCTTTGTCTCACGTGCAAGAGGATAATGGATCTAACAAACTTGAATTATCTAACAAGCATGCTAAGTTACTTCCCTCAAGTATCTCACCCCCTAAACTGGAATTGAAACCCTTACCTGAAAATTTAAAATATGCTTATTTAGGGGATAATGAGACATTGCCTGTAATTATCTCTAGTGCACTCACCTTGGATTAGGAAGAAAAACTAATTAAAGTGCTTAGAGAACACAGTGAGGCTTTAGGGTGGACTTTAGCAGATCTCAAAGGCCTTAGCCCTACCTTGTGCTCACATACTATTACCTTAGAAAAAGATGCTAAGCCTAAGAGGGACCCTCAGAGGAGACTTAATCCACCCATGATGGAGGTAGTCCAAAAAGAAATTCTTAAGTGGTTAGATGCTGGGGTGATCTACCCCATTGCTGATTCTGAGTGGGTTAGCCCTATTCATGTGGTTCCTAAAAAGGGGTGGACAACAGTAGTGAAAAATAATGAGGGAGAACTGATACCTACTAGAACCCAAAGTGGTTGGAGAGTGTGTATTGACTATAGAAAGCTTAATAAGGCCACTAAGAAGGACCATTTCCCATTACCCTTCATGGACCAGATGTTAGAGAGACTAGCTGTGAGGTCACATTATTGTTTCTTGGATGGATATTCAGGTTATATTCAGGTCCCCATAGCTCCTGCAGATCAGGAGAAGACTACCTTCACTTGTCCTTTTGGCACTTACGCTTTTAGACGTATGCCTTTTGGTTTATGTAATGCACCTGCTACCTTTCAAAGATGTATGATGAGTATCTTTTCTAATTTTATCACCAAGATTATGGAGGTTTTTATGGATGATTTTAATGTACATGGTGATTCATTTGATGAGTGCTTGCATCATCTTACTCTTGTGCTTAGACGTTGCATTGAAACCAAATTGGTCTTGAATTTTGAAAAGTGCCATTTCATGGTAGAACATGGGGTAGTACTGGGACATGTAGTGTCATCGAGGGGATTAGAGGTAGATAGAGCTAAAGTTGACATCATCCAGTCCCTACCCTATCCAAAGTGTGTAAAAGATGTACGATCATTCTTAGGACATGTCGGGTTCTATAGGAGGTTCATCAAAGCTTTTTCTAAGATTGCTTCTCCTTTATGTACCTTGCTTGCTAAAGATGTCCCTTTTGATTTTAATGATTGCTGTATGAGGGCTTTTGATAAATTGAAGTTAACATTGACTTCCCCTCCTATTGTGCAACCCCCAAACTGGGCCTTACCTTTTGAGTTAATATGTGATGCTAGTGATAAGGCAGTGGGGGCAGTTCTAGGTCAAAGAGTTGGAAAGGTACCTCATGTAATATATTATGCTTCTAGAACTCTTGATCTTGCACAGTGTAACTACACCACTACAGAAAAGGAGATGTATGCTGTTGTTTTCGCCCTTGAAAAGTTTCGTCCTTATTTGTTGGGTGTTAAAGTTACTGTTTATTCTGATCATTCTGCTCTCAAACACTTAATGGAAAAGAAAGATTCTAAGCCCAGGCTAATTAGATGGATGTTATTATTGCAAGAATTCCAACTAGAGATTAGAGATAAGCCTGGGGCTAAGAATTTAGTTGCTGACCATCTTAGTCGATTGGAAACAGGGGAAAGTGGTAACCCTTTTACTGATTGTTTTCCTGATGAGACTTTGTATGCTATGACTAGTAGATTGCCTTGGTATGCTGATATTGTAAACTATATAGTCACCAAAACTTTTCCCATTGAGTTGACTAGAGCTGAAAAAGAGAAAATAAGAGCTCAATCCAAATATTATATTTGGGATGAGCCATATTTATGGAGGTTTTGTGGTGACCAGATTATAAGGCGATGTGTAGATGACAGTGAAATTCATTCTATTCTGACCTTTTGTCAATCTTCAGAAAGTGGGGGACACTTTGGACCTAAAAGAACATCACATAAAGTGCTTGAGTGTGGTTTCTATTGGCCCACTATGTCCAATGATGCTTATGAATCCTGTAAAAGATGTGAAGTGTGCCAAAAGACTGGAAACTTATCAAGGAGGAATCAAATGCCTTTGTATAATATGTATGTTTGTGAAATTTTTGATATATGGGGCATTGATTTCATGGGACCCTTTCCCCCTTCTTTTGGATATACCTATATTCTTGTGATTGTTGATTATGTATCCAAATGGGTTGAAGCTGTGGCCACTAGGACTGATGATGCTAAAACAGTGGTGAAACATGTCAAATCTCTAATCTTGCATAGATATGGAGTACCAAGAGCGATCATCAGTGATAGGGGAACTCATTTTTGTAACAAAACTCTAGGTGCCCTATTAGCTAAATATCATATAACTCATAAGGTATCTACTAGTTATCATCCCCAGACTAATGGCCAAGCTGAAATTTCCAATAAAGAGATTAAGGGAGTCCTTGAAAAAGTAGTAAAGCCAGATAAGAAGGACTGGAGCCTTAGGCTAGAGGAGGCTCTTTGGGCTTACAGGACTGCCTATAAGACTCCAATTGGTATGTCACCCTACAGGTTAGTCTTTGGAAAGCCATGTCACCTCCCTGTAGAAATAGAGCATAAATCATATTGGGCTGTGAAGCAATGCAATCTTGATTATCAATTAGCAGGGAGAGAGCGTAAATTGCAATTGCAGGAACTAGAAGAGATACGCTTAGAAGCCTATGACAATTCAGTCATCTACAAGGGTAAGGCCAAAGCATTTCGCGATGCCAAACTTATTAGGAAAGAATTTCAGGTAGGTGAGAAAGTGCTGGTATTCAACTCTAAACTGAGACTCTTTCCTGGTAAGTTAAACTCTAGGTGGTTAGGACCTTTTGAAGTAGTAAAGACTTACCCCCATGGTGCTGTAGAGATTAAATCCTTTGCTACTAACAAGATTTTTAAAGTGAATGGTCACAGGCTAAAGCATTTCTATGAAGGAGACCAGGTATGTTTGATAGAAGAGATCCAACTTGAGGATCCATGAGCTTCATGAAGTCGAGCCAACGACTATAAACAAAGGCGCTGGTTGGGAGGCAACCCAACGTTTTCAGGGAAGTTTCTATTTACTTTTGCTTTTATTTTTATTATTACTTTCTTTTTTGCATGCATTAGGGACAATGCATGAATTAAGTGTGGGGGGGTGCATCCTGCATTTAATTCCTGCAGTTTTTTTATTCTCGAAAAAAAAATAAAAAAAAATAAAAAAAAATCGGAAAAAAAAAGTAGAAAATCGAAAAAAAAAAACAAAATAAATTTTTTTCTTATAAATAATGCATGATATGAGTTTATGCTAGGCTTGCTTGTTTAGAAATTTATTTTATTTTTTTGTTTTCTTAGCTATTTTGTAGTTTATTCTTTTATAAGTGAAGACTTCTAAGCATGATAGTTATCCTTTAGAGAAGTTTGAGTTGATCCTCATACATCTTTTTAATGAGTAACTCTCTTAATTATCCATCTTATTTGGTCATGTAATACATCCGATTCAGAGGCAATAAAAAGACCTAACTCATCTCCTAGACTATTGAATTAGTTGAATAACTCATTAGAATTGTGATCTTACTTGTCTATTTTTCATCTATGAAGAAGTAATAAAAGAGAAAAGAAAGTCAAAGTGGGGAATGACAAGTACTCCTTTGAGGCATGCGCTACTGGGTGTTACCCTTTGAGGCAATATTGCCACTGGAAAGCTTGCTTCCCATACTAATGAGCCAATAAAATAAAGAAATAATAAGATGAGAATGAATTATCTGCTCCAGCACCGCTATTCGGGTGAGTGAGAGACAGGGAGTGTTTAAATTCTAAGACCCTATATGGGCCTCGAATATGTGCGCAATTGGAGTTTGAACAAAAGAAGAAGAGGAAAATAAATACAAGGCAAGTTTAGGATCAAATTTAATGAAGTTATTCTACCTAGTTCAATTGTCTCTATAGCCAGACCATACCCAAATTTTTCCATCTTAAATTCCTTTTCGACCTCTTGATTGGTATATGCATAATCAGAAAGAGATGGATAATTATTGATCTTGTTACTTCATTATGAAAATGTTGTGAGGCTGATGAATTAATAAACTCTCTAAGGATAGTTGAATGTTTAGCATGTATTTACTTATTAAAGGAACAACTAATTAATTTAGTAAAAATGTTTTTCTAAAGCAAGCCAAAGCCCAGTATCAACATCATAGTTATGCATGATCTGTAAGAAAGGAAAGAAGGAATTTTTAGGTCGAGTTTAAGATTTCTTTGCACGAGGACGTCCAAAGTCTAAGTGTGGGGGAATTTGTTAAGTCAAAAATCATGCACCATTTTTGTAATTATTTTTAGTATATTATATATTTTATTTCGTTTAATTTGATTTGTTTTATATATTTTTCAGGATCAGTGTTAAATTAATAAAGAGAAGGAGAAAGGATGTAGAAGCTCGATTTTATATCTGACCACAAGACAGTCCAAGAATAATTATGAAAATAATATTTTCTTCATAATTATTATTTTTGGGCTAGGAGTCGAGAATTTTGGAAAAGCTAAAAGACTTGAAGAGGAAGAAAACTAAGGAAGAGGAGGAAGAAACCCTAAAGAACTAACCCTAGCCTCACTTCCTATATATAAACCCATGCCTAATTGTCTCTACCACACCATCACCTCCATTACCTTCTCCTCCACGGCAGGCAGCAGCCCCTCCTCTCATCTTCTTTATCACATCATCTTCAACCCTTCTCCTCTCCATCATCACGAACAGCAAACTCACGCAGCACATCCCCTCTTCTACTCTCCTTTTCTCTTCCTGTCCACGCATAATCACCCCCATCTTCTCCATCTCTCTGCTCTTCACGCTCAGCATCACCATCACCGCATCACCATAATCATCTTCCATCCCCATCAGCCACACACGCTTCTTCACCCAGCATCATCGTCCCATCAACATCTCATCACCATCGTCTTCAACCTCTTCACCATCAGCAGCCTCCATCGCCATCATCACTGTACCCATCATCACCAAGCACCAGTGATCATCATCATCGTCCCAGCAGCATCATCATCATCGTCGTCCCAGCCATCGTCTTCAACACCGTAACCCCTCACAATAGGTTTTGCTTGTTGTTTTAGTTTTATTATTATTAATATTATTATTATTATTTTATTTATTTTTTTTTGGTAGGTTTAGTATTAGACATGAAATATTTAAGTTATTATTGTAATTTTAATTTTTACATGAGTGAGTAATTTTTTGTGCTTAGTATAATCTTCTTGAAGCTATGCTGAATTAATTATTTTGAAACAAGTTGTGTGCTTTAATGCCTAGTTGAATTATATTCATGATTCTTTAGCGATTAGCGTTTATCGTTTATGAAACTTGTTTTAAATCGATTAGAATGCATGCTAGTTGATTAAATACAATTTCAATTGATAGTTTAGAAAATTATAATACGTAAAAGTTATAATTTTGTAGGCCTAGGTATCACCCTAATTAATCATGGATGGCTCAAACCCATCTCTTTTAATTAGGTAATCGCTTTAGATCTTTGTTAAATCGATTTGCTGGTAAATTGGTTACAAAGTGTTAAATGATGTTTTTCTAATTCTTAATGCTCTAATTTGGTTAAATTTTTGCGCTGGTGTAAAGATTATCAAATTAGTAGGGTTTATATTAGGGCTGGACCTAAGTAAACTAGAATCTAAGGAAAAACGAGGAAGAACCGCTGGTGGACCTCTTCTACAGTTTAACTCATGAATAAAATTAACTTGTGTGTTAATGATAAATATTAATTTACATGGTGGATTGAGATTATACTAAGCATCCTTCATAAATTTGATAACTTTCGATTATTATTTGTTGCGTAGAGTTAATTTGATTTGTATGTTAATTTTTGTTCTATTTTTACTAGCTTAAATATAATTTCAATCAACCCCCCCCAAAGTATAGTCTTTTAGGAGTGTCTAGGTATTTTTAGATAGCTTAGAGTTTGATTTTTGGAGTAGTTATAATTTTATATTGAGTTTTCGTATTTAATTCCCGGTTTGTTTGAATTTAGACTAAAAATAGTTATTTTCGTTATTTTTCGGTTTCAATAAATTCCTAGGGTTTATAAAGTGTCCTAGTCTGTTCATATTAAGTTTCGTGATTTTTGGAAATTATTTGATAATTTTTCAGAGTAATTTTTCGAAATTGATATGTGCAGGTTTTTTGTTTATTAATTCTGAATATTTCGATTTGTAATTTTAATTTACGATTATTAAGTATTTTTAGGTCCAGAAATTTGTTTCCTGGGATTAGGGTAATTTTCCTTATTATTTTCGTATTTTTATTTATGCAGAATATTTTATTTCCAATTTAAGATTTAATATTCTGTTTGATTATTCTGCAGTAATTGGCTGATTTAATTTTCCTGAATTAAATCTGAAATTATTCTGAAGATATATGCTTATAAGGTTGCATAATATTAGTTTAGGTCACTGTTTGATAATTTTAATATTTATTTTTCTGATTATTAGTTGCTGTTTTGAGTTTTTATTAAAAATTCAGTTATTATTCTGATTTTATTTTTCTGGATTATTCAGAAAATATTTTTACTGTTTTATTTCCAGAATAATGGTTCATAATATTTAGGAGCATTATTAGGTCTTTTTCTAGATTTTTATACATTAGATTTTAATTGTTTTAGAATTATTAAAATTAGACTTAACTAGTTGATTAGTAAAATCACTTAGGATTAAGTTAGCGATTTACAACAATCTTTCCTCGTGGATCGATCCCTACTTCCCTACGCTATAAAAATTATATAATAACCGAAGTAGTGGTTAAATTTGTAGCCCTCGACAGGCTTTACAGGTATTATCTTTGCCTTGCTTTGGTAAAGTTTTTGAAGTTAAATGTGATGCCTCAGGTGTGGGCATTGGTGGAGTTCTTACACAAGAAGGTAAACCTCTAGCCTTCTTTAGTGAGAAGTTATGTGATTCCAGAACAAAATACTCCACTTATGATAAAGAGTTTTATGCTATTGTGAGATGTTTAGAGCATTGGAATCATTAAGTCATTGCAAGTGAGTTTATCTTACATTCTGACCATGAAGCATTGAAGTACATACAAGGCCAGCATAAGTTAAACTCCAGGCATGCCAAATGGGCTGAGTTTATGCAGTCATATAACTTTACTATCAAGCACAAGTCAGGTAAACTCAATCAAGGTGCAGATGCTATATCTAGGAGATATCTCTTATTATTCCAGTTAGATGTTTGTGTACTTGGTTTTAAGCATCTACAGGTATTATATGCTGAAGATGAAGACTTTGGGGCATTATATGCTGCTTGTTCCAATCACCCCAAAGGAGATTTCCATGTTCAAGAAGGTTTTCTGTTTAAGGGTACTCGGCTATGTATTCCTAAGTGCAGCACAAGAGAATTGCTGATTCGAGAAGTCCATGGAGGATCCTTAGCTGGACATTATGGTGAGAATAAAACTGTTATTATGCTAAGGGAACATTATTTTTGGCCAGGTATGGAACGAGATGTGCAGGATATTCTGAAGAGGTGTGGAACATGTCAAGCTGCAAAGAGTCATTCACTACCTCAGGGCTTATATACTCCATTACCCGTACCAACACTACCATGGGAAGATGTGAGTATGGATTTTATTCTGGGTCTACCAAGAACTCCAAGAGGCAAAGATTCTATATTTGTGGTGGTAGACAGGTTCTCAAAGATGGCACATTTCATCCCCTGCAGCAAGACTAATGATGCTACCCATATTGCCGAGCTCTATTTTAAGGAAGTGACAAGATTGCACGGTATTCCTAAAACCATTGTTTTTGATAGGGATACTAAGTTTCTAAGTCATTTTTGGATCACTCTTTGGAAGAAACTAGGTACTAAGTTGTTATACAGTACCACTTGTCACCCGCAGACTGATGGACAGACTGAGGTAACCAATCGAACCCTTGGTACTCTTTTAAGGGCTTTGATTAAACCTCATTCTAAGGCTTGGGATTTACTCTTGTCACATGCTGAATTTGCTTATAACAAAGCTCCTAGTAAGGCTACAGGTCTTTCACCCTTCAAGGTGGTGAATGGGATTGATCCATTGAGTCCCATTGATCTTACTCCATGACCACAAGACTACAAGCCTCATATTGATGCAGCAGCAAGGGTAAAAGAGATTCAGAGACTCCATGAGTTGGTAAAGGTAAAGATTGAAAAGACTAATGCTACCTATGAAGCCCATGCCAACAAGCATAGGAGAAAAGTTGTGTTTCAGCCTGGTGAATTGGTATGGATTCATCTTAGAAAGGAACGGTTTCCTTCTAAGAGGAAAAACAAGCTTATGCCAAGAGCAGAAGGTCCATTTGAAGTGATTGAAAAAATCAATGACAATGCATATAAGGGGGATCTCCCAGGTGACTATGAAGTTTCTGCCACTTTTAATGTGGCTGATTTGAGTCCATTCATTCCTGATTTTCCCCCACAAGATTTGAGGAGCAAATCTTTTCAACAAGGGGAGGATGATGGAATCCTATCTAGCCCAGATCATGTTCATGAAGAGATTATTCCCTCACGTCCAAGAACAAGATCACAAACCAAGAGAATGGCTCTTATGTTGGAAGAAGAAGAAGTTGGCACAAACGGGTTCACTAGTTTCAAAGTGCCCGGTTTTGTGTACCTAATTTCCTAAGCTACAATGTGGCTTCGACCTAACGTTTTTACATTTTTGGAATCCTTTTGATGTTGTTTTGCAGGTACCAATGTTCGTTCCAAGTCACAAGTTCAAGAGGATTGAAGATTAAGGTCATTTTCCAAGTGACTCCATTTTGCCCCGATTTTGCGCGATTTGCAGTAATCACTTATTAAACCCTCAAAACCCTTTTGTAATCTTGATTTTATTGAGGGGGGGGGGATTCTACACATCCTAAAGTTACCCCCCACCTTTAAAATTCAAGTCATGGCCATTTTTGCAACAAGAACAAAATGCATCAAAAACCGGCTTGAACCGGTTCTCCTTGAATCCGGTTCATTTGAACCGAATTCTCCACCCTCAAAATGGCTGGCCAACCCTCTCTTGCAAGTTGAAGAGTACACTTCCCAAGCTTGGCACACTTTCTAAGGCATTCTAGTATTGGTTGCCTCTTGAAGAAGAAACCAATAGAAGGTTGACAAAGAGAAGAATGGTGCCTTGTTTCTATTGGCTAGCCGAAATCTTCCCCTGCAAATTTCGACTGCCCATGTGTATGGTTCCTTCATTTTGCTGGTTGTTTAATGCTTAAACATGAGCTTAAGTATTGTATAATCAAGCTAGACAAAGATTAGATGTATAGTTTGATGTATTAAGTATTAGTTAAGCATGTTTTGATGTAACCAGATGTATTAGTAGCTAAGCATGTAATTAGATTAGTCTAACACTTTTCCTCACTAGGAAGGAAAGTGATGTGGTTTTTTACTAGCCAAGTATAGTGTCTTCCTCTTGTATAAAGGCCATTTTCGGCCATAGTAAAAAGGGATTCAGATTTCACCTTGGTAAAAACTTTGAAGAGCATTCTAGCTTTTCTCTCTCAATCCTTGCTTGCTTATCCTTAATTAGGCCAATTAAGGTGGTGTCCAAGTGAGTCTTAACCTTGATTAAGTGGTGTTTATGTATCTTAATCAAGATTAATGGCCCTAAACTTGAAGGTTGGTGGTGATTCTGTATCCAATCTCAGGTTTAGTTCTATCCTATTCTAGTTTCATCTCTATGATTTGCTTAGTGAAGTGATTAGCATGGATTAGTGCTTAATTACTTCTACTTAGCTAATCTTCCACTTCCATTCACTTTCTTACCTCAAATACCAACTTATACAGCCATTTTCAACATTTCCCATTCACCAAAACAACTCAAAACCGAACCAAAACACAAAGGTCTCCAACCGTGCCTTTTTCTCCCATCCACAGTTTTTGTGGACAGCAAAGTGGCACGGTCTGACTGTGCCATAAGGCACGACCGTGCCACCCTTTGCCATGGCCAATTCTCTTCTTTTCCTCTCCCTTTTGACGTGTAGTGGCTTGGGCTCTCTATTCCCTTGACATATACATCACATATCCCCCATCTCCTAACTTAGCTGTATCGAAGTTAAGCTTATAAATGCCAGCATCTGGGCACCTCCAGCTGATGTCTTCTATTAGGAAATAAAGTAGATTTATTATTACGATAGGATTTTATTCACGTTTGAATTCCTTTTCTGTCTAGAGATTTAGAAGCTTGAGGGCCAAAGCTAGGTTTATGTCGTTCCTCCATGCATATTGTGTATATATAAATGGGATGTACTGGACACATGAAGGGCAAGTGAAATAGACAGCCATGACAGCCTATGCAATTCACACATCTCAAAGCCTTTATTTTGATTAAGTTGCTTGCTTAACATGGTATTAGAGCCACCTATTGAAACACGCTTCATATCATAGCCATGTCAAAATTTATTATAGACCCACAATCACCTTATTACCTACACCCATCAAAGGGACCCGGGATTTTGATCACTACGGTGTTTCAATGGGAAAAATTATGATCTTTGGGAAAGGTTCGTAAGGACGGCTCTGAAGGACAAAAACAAGCTTGGGTTTATCAATAGGACACAAGCTAAACTTGAAGATAAGAAAGACGACCCATCCGAGTTACAAGCCTGGGAGATAGCAAACTTGATGATTTGTTCATGGATCCTTAATGTGATAGACTCTAATGCTATGAATGAGTGTAGCTTACACAGATACTGCAAAGGACATGTGGGATACACTCAAGAAACGATACGCAAATGCTAATGTTCCAAAGATACACCAACTAAAAATGAGCATACCAAATTGTAAGCAAGGAGGATTGGGCGTAGTAGAGTACTATTCCAAAATCTCCAATTTAGGGATAGAGCTTGAGGTCTTCGACAAGAACCCGTTTTGTACCTGTTCAGGGTGCAAGTGTAAGGCCAGCACCAAAATCGTTCAAAAATATGAGTGGGAGAAGGCTTATCAATTGCTTATGGGGCTCAACGATGACGCTTATTCATCAATAAGAAGTCAGGTTTTGACCATTGATCCACTGCCCTCTTTGGATCGCATATTCAATATGGTAGTATAAGAAGAGAGCCATAAGCACTTGATGATCAACAGAGATGACCACTTGGAGACAGCGACTGCCTTTGCCGTGAACAGCAACATGGCAGCATCCAATACAAGCGAGAGAAGCACCTGTAACCACTGTGGGAAATTTGGACATGACGAAATAGGGTGCTTCAAGCTAATTGGGTACCCACTCGGTTGGGGATCCTGCAGACGAGGATGTGGAAACAGAGGAGGCCGAGGAGGTCGAGGCAACACTAATCGAGGAAGAGGTGGAGGACGAGAAGGCGCACATGCTGCTGTGGTAGCCACCTCCACTGCTGAAGCTAGCATAGCCGAGTCACCTACCATACCCAGTCTTACTATCGAGCAGGTCAGAGATTGATGAGCCTGATAGAGCCAACCAAGTATGCTAGTAAGAAGCTCACAGGTAAAGGTTTGCGGATGTTGGATAGTGGGGCTTCGACCCAGATGACCGGTGATCCAAACTTACTGTCCAATACTCGAGCCAGGTCAACCGTTGAAATTAATTGATGCAACAGGGTGCAAGCGCTATCCACCAAGCACGGGTTGGCATATCTAGATGATGGAACAAAGTTGAACAATGTTTTATTAGTGCCCAATCTTAGTTGTAACCTTGTCTCAATTGCTAGAATCACAAAAGATCTTAATTGTAGTGTGACATTTTTTGATGACCGTTGCATTTTACAGGACCGTATTTCGAGGATGCCGATTAAAGCGGGTGAGCAAAGAAATAGGGTCTACTACTGCGGCGAAGCACCATTCAAGAATCAAAGTAATGTAGTTAAGGCAAGAGACTTATGGCACGAGAGAATGGAGCATCCATCTGAAGAAGTGATGAAGATGTTTGCTAAGAATTTGGACTTTTCTGTTAGGGAAAATAGTGATGTATGTAATTCTTGTTTCCGTGCTAAACAAACTAGAATGCAATTTCATCTTAGTGAGAATAAAGTAGAAGAATTATTTGAAATTGTCCATTGTGATATATGGGGGCCATATCGTGTGCCCTCTTCGTATGGAGCCCATTATTTTTTAAGTCTGGTTGATGATTAATTGCAGCCGAGAGGTATGGTTGTATCTAATGAAAGACAAAAGTGAAGCAGGACATCTTCGAAGGAGCTTTATCAACATGATTCAAACCCAGTTCGGTGAGCAAGTCAAGGTGATATGCAGCGATAACGGAGCCGAATTCAATTCTGAGCCCATGCAAACCTTTTATTAGGAAAAGGGCATCACCCCATCAAACCAGCTGCGTGGACACTCCACACCAGAATGGAAAAGGGGAGCACAAGCATCAGCATATTCTAAACGTGGCTAGGGAAATTAGTTTCTAAGCCCATCTCCCTTTAAATTTCTGGGGTGAATCTGTCCTTACAGCAGCATATTCAATAAATAGAACCCCAGTAGATTATTAAAGGGAAGTATGCCTTATGAGATTATATACCAAAGGAAACCCCCCTATGATCAAATTAAGGTTTTTGGCAGCTTATGCTGTGCTAAAAGCCAAATCCGTGGGAGTGACAAATTTGTATCATGGAGTAGACGTTGCATCTTGATAGGCTATCCTTATGGAAAGAAATCTTAGAAATTATATGATTTGGAAACACATGATTTTTTTAAAAGTCGGGATGTTGTGTTCCATGAAGGAGTATTCCCTTTCAAACAAAACCCTGGTGAAGGCAACAATATGCAAGAAATTTTGGCTGAGAGCAATTTGGGCTTGTATCCAAAAATAGGGTATGAAGAAGACTCTTGGATACCCCAAACGAAAGTCAGGCCTGCAGACAGGGGGAGCGATTCAACAAAGCAGCCCCCAGTCCAACCCACAGGAAGTAACTTTCTCTCCACTGGGGTTGGCACTGGGCCTCCCACAGCCCAGCCTCAAGACAGCAACACTGAACCTTGTTCTACAGCAGACCAGAACTGAATCAGGCCAGACCTAGAATGGAGCTCATCAGACAACCGCATCACTGGGCTGAGCCCAGAGTCCGAGTCTGGCCCACCTGCATGACCAGCCCAGACTATTACATTCGACAAGGAGCCTAAACGAGGAAATCGGGTCTGCAGTTCTCCGGCCCACTTTGATGAGTACCTGTGCTACAATGTTCGTTCTAACAACCCCATTTCTCCTAAAGGCATCCTCAGGTACGCATTATCCTTAAAAAGATTATGTTACATGTACAAAATTCTCTACTTCTCATCAACAGTTTCTAGTTGCCATTACTAATATCATGAAGCAGTGCAAAATGAACAATGGCGTAAAGCCATGGCAGAAGAAATAAAGGCATTAGAAAAGAATGAGACTTAGACCATTGAGCCTCTTCTGCCTGGAAAGAAACCTATTAGTTGCAAATGGGTTTACAAGGTCAAGTACAAATCCGATGGCACCATTGAGAGATACAAAGCACGCCTAGTGATCCGAGGAGACCACCAGATCGAGTGTTTTGATTATAATGAAACCTTTGCGCCAGTTACGAAAATGACCAGTATTTGCTGTTTTTTAGTGGTCACTGTAGCTAAAGGTTGGCAATTGCATCAACTAGATGTCAACAACGCATTTTTACATGGAGACCTAGAAGAAGAAGTGTACATGAAACTACCTCCCGGATTCCAGAGTATTAATAAGAACAAAGTTTGTCGCCTCAAAAAGTCTCTGTATGGACTTTGACAGGCACCGAGACAGTGGTTTGCTAAACTATCGTCCAAGATGAGTGATTATGGATCTGTACATTCCTATGCGGATTACTCCTTGTTTACCTATCTCAAGGACGACATTTTCATGGGTGTCTTGATATACGTTAATGACATTGTGCTTATAGGTAACAATACTAAAGCATGCAGACAATTCAAAGCATACCTATATTTATGTTTTAGTATTAAAGATTTGGGCTCTTTGAAATATTTCCTAGGTATTGAAGTAACTAAAGGCCCACAAGGGATATTCTTATGTCAAAGAAAATATGCACTCGAAATCATTGACGAGTGTGGACTTTTAGGAGCTAAGTCGGTTGACTTCCCATGGAACAGAATCATTGCCTAGCCTTAGCACAAGGAAAGCTCCCCTAAGATCCTCCTCAATATTGAAGGCTCATCGGATGTCTCATTTATCTTACAATCACCAGGCCACATCTCGCCTATGCCGTTCACATCCTATCCCAATTCATGTAAGCTCCTCCAGAGGAGCACTCGGACGCTGCTCGGTGAGTATTGCGCTACTTGAAGGGTACAGCAGGTCAAGGCATTTTGCTTAGGTCCGATAGCACTCTCTAGGTTCTTGGCTACTGTGACTCGGACTGGGGTGCTTGCCTTGTTTCCCGCTCAGAGGGTCACTAGTTTCTTGGCACAAGAAGCAAGCAACTATATCCCCGGTCTTCAGCTAAAGCGGAATATCGCTCCATGGCACTTGCCACAAGTGAGTTGGTCTGGTTAAGGTCCTTCCTCGCCTCTTTGGGGATATTTCATTCCCCCATGAAGCTCTATTGTGACAGCCAAGCAGCACTTCATATTGCACGCAACCCTGTATTCCATGAGAGAACTAAGCACATTGAAATCGACAGTCACTTTGTTCGGGAAAAACTGGAAGCGGGTCTACTCACGCTCGCTCATATTGGGACCAAACAACAACCTGCAGATCTATTTACCAAGGCTCTTGGCAAGGGTCGGTTTCACTTTCTAAAGGACAAGTTGGGCATTCTCGATCTACATGCTCAAACCTGAGGGGAAGTATTAGGAAATAAACTAGATTTATTATTACGATAGGATTTTATTCATGTTTGAATTCCTTTTCTATCTAGAGATTTAGAAGCTTGAGGCCAAGCTAGGTTTACGTCATGCCGCCATGCATATCGTGTATATATAAATTGGATGCACTGGTCACATGAAGGGCAAGTGAAATAGACAGCCATGAGAGCCTATGCAATTCACACATCTAAAAACCTCTATTTTGATTAAGTTGCTTGCTTAACATCTTCATACTTCCCGCTATCCTGCTCTCGATTCCGAGCTTGTTGATATTCTGCCACGTCCTAGAGTCCACTGTGGTCACATTCTCGAACAAGAAGCGATTCTAAATCCCCCAAACACTCCAGGCCACCGTAATAAATTCCACCCATTGCCCCTCCTCCAACATATCCTTCGCATAGAAGAACATATTCCAAACCGTGTTAAAGGAGAACGTTTCAACCAACGTCAAGAAAGGTGTTCCTTCCCAAACTGAAAGAGCTAATGGGCACCCAAAGAGAGCATGAATATCAAAATCCTTAGCCGCACCATGGACACCACATCTCATGGAGAAACTTGGAATCCCGCGTGCTAACCTTGCCGCGGTGGGAAGGGCACACGCACAACAACGCCATGCAACAATTTGATCCTCGGAGGCGCGTCAAGCCCTCAAATTGCCTTCCGTCCACTTTGAGCACTGTCCACACTACATCGGGCTTCTCCAGTTCTCTTTTGCATCTGGATAAAACGGTAGGTACTACGGACTGTAAGTTCTCCTCATGAAGAGTAATGCCAAACTACCCCATCCGAGGGCAAATGGACGCTCAACGGAATACGCTTGATAATTTCAGCATCGACCGAAAGAAAAATGGCATTCACCATATCCTTTCTCCACTTTCTTTATTCCGGGTCAATAGGGTACCCAACCCGTAAGCGAGAGAATTGCGGGTTATAAGACATGACAACCTTGAACGTATTTGGCCTGGGGATCCACTTGGCTTCAGGTGGGGTAAGTTATTTTAAAAATTGAAAGTAAATAAAAGTATCAGAATTATTTACGAAGTTGAACTCTGAAAAATAAAAAACATATTCTAATCCGCAAACAAAGCTAGTAAAAAGCATTAATTAAGAACTGCAAAATAAAAAATTAATTGTGAAACAATTATTATAGAGTCTGGCTCTAGTCATTAACCATGATTAATAGAAAGGAAACATCTATCCAAAGTAATGAAATTTCCGTAGATATGCAAAAAGCATTCATGGATTTGTCAATTTCCAATTTTGTTAATTGCAGTTTGATATACTGTGGATAAATAGAAGAAACAATTTTTGAAGTATGAGTTTCTTCATTATTAGACTTGAATTCGGGAAGTGAATTATTCTAGAAAACAAAGGCTGAATCTCTCGAATTAATTAATATGTGTTCATTTTCAAGAGGACAATATGTAATTATAGTGTTAATTATCATTTTATGACGACTAGACCTGTCAAAAATTGACCCGACCCAAAAACTCGATGTGAACCCACCCAAAAATTTTGGGTTTTGAACATGATTTTCTCGACCCCAACCCGAAATAAACCGAACCCAAAAACCCCCAAATTAGCGGGTCAAACCCGACCCGAACCCGAACCCGCCCACTTAACCCGAACATTATATCCTTAGTTGTTTTTATTTTTCTTTAATTTATCTCTTTTAACAATAATGGTTAGTCATTTTTATTGAGTATTTTAAAAAGACATTATATAACTATTGCATCTATTTACAAATTAAACAATAATAACCTTATTTTTTCTTCTCCATTATCCGAAAATAAAACCGTACACAACTTTTAAATGAAAAAACGTTAAAAATAGATAAAAAATTGCATGGAATAACTATCTAATATTTTTAAAAAAATTTAATTTAAAAGAACACAAGCATTAAAGATGCGAAAGTCATACCATTATATAGTTAGTTAAACAAATCTGTCTAATTTTTTAAAATTAATTAATTTGTAATAATTTAAATTTTTGATGTTATAACTGCAAGATAATATCTTGTACTTCTTTTATTTAATTTTATTTGATTTTCGTTCTGACTAGTCTTGAACTATGATACTGACGGTAGATCGTTCTGACTAGTCTTGAACTATGATACTAACGGTAGAAAAACAACTAGCCGTATTCGTATTGGGGTCAGTCCATTAGTAAAGTTTTACCTGATTGGATATTGGTAGGTTAGTTAATAAAAATATTAAATCATTAAATAGGTTATTAGCGGTGAAACTGCTATAACCCATTAAAATGCTCTAGACGGGCCGCCCAATAAATGGTCAACCCACTATTAACCTTCTTTCAATGTACGGGTCGATCTACCCAAAATCAAGTGGGGCTTAATTCTTTACTTACCCGTACAAGATGTTCATATATTATAATAAAATGTTTGAACATTTTAATATTCTTTTGAGAAATTACAATTATTATGCATTTTCATTAAATAATGACAATCTTGAGTAATAAATATGCAGAATTTTTGATTTTAAAAAAAGAAAAAGAACTCACAGAAAAGGCGCTCTAAACCCATTGGGTTGATCCGAAACCCTTAAAATTGAAATACAACCGACCCGTATTTTACCCGAACTCGAAATACACCCGACCCATATTTTACCTGAACCCGAATACACCCGACCCGTATTTAACCCCCCCCGAACTGACAGGTCTAATGAGGACAATCATTCCTCTTATGGTAAATAAGTACAACTTTATTGCTTGATTGAGAAATAAGTACCAAACATTTTTTGTTAGGTTTTGTGGCCTAAAATCCAAGTTTCGGCATGATGGGACCGTGCTAAACAAACACGGACGTGTCAGGATGAGGAGCGAGAAGTCGATAGAAGACAGCAAAACGACACGGTCGTGCCGTGCCACGTGGCACGGTCGTGCCTTGTGTATTTCCTCTGGGCGCGAAGTGGCGGCGGCTAGGGTTTGTCTCGACGTGCAGTTTCTATTGGCGGCTAATGTTCGTCTCTAAGGGTAAAACCCTGGTTTTTCTAGACCCTATATAAAGGGGTCATACTTAGGATCTAAAATTACTCTTGAACCCCTAAACACATTGAGAGGTAGAGAGACTTTGAGAGAGATTACAAGAGAGATTGTAATTCTGCTATTAGATCAAATCACCTGTTGTGATTGTGATCGTTTGGTACTCTTTCTGCTCATTTAGTGGATTGATTATGCTCGTTGCCGTCCATGGTTTTTTTTCGGCATTGGGTTTCCACGTAAAACTTGTGTGTGGTTGTTTTTGTTATCGTTCTTTTAATTTCTGAATATCTGTTTCATCTTATTGCTTCCACTTATTACTTTGCTCTGTTTCCTAACAAGTGGTATGAGAGCTTTGGTTTAGGATGTCTTCAATTATGAAGGTTGATATTTAGAAATTTGATAGGGAGATTAGTTTTAATCTCTGTAAGGTGCATATAAGAGCAGTTCTCATCCAACATGAGTTGTGGAAGGTTCTGCAAGGACCTCACGTGAAACCCGAGAAGGTGATTGACGAACAATGGGCAACAGACCAAAAGAAGAGGTGTGGATCGTTGACGGACCAGGAATGGGAAGAACTGGAGTTGAAGGCGGTTTCAGCCATTTAGGTGTGTCCGGCACCACATGTCTTGTGAGAGGTGCTCGATAAGACAACTGCAGTGGATCTGTGGACTCGGCTGGAGGAACTCTACATGACGAAGAGTCTAACCAACAAGATCCGTTTGAAGGAAAGGTTGGACACCTTTCGCATAGATGAAGGTACCCCTGTTCAAGAATATTTGAATGAATTTAATTCTATTCTGGTTGATTTGGAGAGTCTGGATGTAAAGATTGAGGATGAGGATAAAGCAATTCTGCTTGTTGTGTCTCTAACCCCTTCTTATAAACACTTTAAGGAGATAATGCTATATAGTAATTCTGATATTATATCGTTTGAGGATGTCAATTCTAATATGTTGTCTAAAGAGAAATTTGACCATGATATCCATGCTGATCCGGATGAGGGATTGGTTGTTAGGGGTAGAACAATTAAGCAAAAGGGGAACGGTAATAAGGAAAAGAACCGATTTGAGTCTAGGAATTCTCATTCCAATAAGACCTGCAATTACTGTGGTAAATTGGGTTGTATTCAGGCTAACTGCTCGAAACTAAAGAAAAAGAAAGGGAAAGAGGAAAAGGAGAAAACTGCTACAGTTGATTGTGTAGTAGAGTTAGAGTCTGATGGTGATGTGTTGCTTGCTACCATGTCTTTGGCCACCACCTCTGAAAAGGGGTTAAGTGATGATTGGGTTTTAGATTCTGGTTGTATGTATCACATGTGTCCTTGTAGGGACTGGTTTGTCACTTATGAGCCTGTTGATACTGGGGTTGTACTTCTAGGCAACGATGCTGAGTGTAAGGTTGTAGGAATAGGTATTGTGCAGATTAAAACCCATGATGGTATAGTTAAAACCTTGTCTAAAGTTCGTCACATACCTGATATGACTTGTTTAATCTCTTTGAGTACTCTTGAGACTAATGGTTGCAGGATTACTATGGAGAATGGTGTCCTAAAAGTGACAAAGGGAGCCATGGTAGTAATGAAGGGACTACGGTAGGGTAGTCTCTACATCCTACAAGGAACTACAGTTACAGGAATAACTACAATTGGTACAACATCAACATATGCTAATGACACAAGGTTATGGCACATGAGATTGGGACATATGAGTGAGAAATGGATGACCATTCTAACTAAGAAAAGGTTATCTGGGTAGCGCTGGCACGGGTAAGCTTGATTTTTGTGATCACTGTGTTTTTGGGAAACAGAAGAGGGTGGGTTTCTCCAAAGCGAAGCATCGTACTCAGGGGATCCTTGACTACATTCATCATGATATGTGGGGTCCTTTGAAGGTTCCTTCTCTTGGAGGTAAGCTTTTACATGTTAACTTTTGTTGATGATTTCTCACACAAAGTTTGGGTTTGCTTCTTGAGACAGAAAAATGAGACATTCTTCATGTTCAAGAAGTTCAAGGCTCTGGTTGAGAACCAGACTGGGAGAAAGATCAAGAAACTTAGGATTGACATTGGTCTTGAGTTCGTTGAGTCAGAGTTTGAAGAGTTCTGCGCGATGAATGGCATAGCTGTGAGACCCAGAGTTTTGTCGTAATCGTTTAATGAATTTTATGCCTGTTGGGTTGGAATAGTTTACTTGAATA
>JACYFF010031956.1:15551823-15563482 GCA_017589665.1 Selenicereus undatus | reverse complement strand
GTCCTTCTCGGGGAAGGACTGTGGCGTGTAACACGACCCGGCGAGGTCGGGGTGTTACAATAGCTAGGCACAAGACTTTGGTTGGTAAACCACAGTAAAATGGAGTTACAGAACGAATCAACAGGACCCTACTGGAGAAAGCTCGATGTATGTTTTCCAATGCAGGGCTTTGGGATCGCAAAGCTTTTTGGGCACAGGCTGTTTCTACAACGTGCTACTTGGTGAATTGTTCACCACACACCTCCATTGATTTTCATATTTAAGAAGAAGTATGGTTAGGTAATCCTATTGATTATTCTAGTTTGAGAATATTTGGTTGTCCTGTGTATGCCCATGTGAATAATGGGAAGTTAGCCTCTAGGGCTGTCAAATGCATGTTTCTTGGATATGCATATGAGTCTAAAGGATATCGCATGTGGTATCCTGAGTCTAAGAAAGTCATTCAGAGTAGGGAGGTAACTTTCAATGAGACTTCTATGTTATCTTCTGGAGAGGATTCTGTTGTTTCTTCTACTGGTGCAGGTGATCAGGAGGATACCAGTATGGAGACAGAAGTGGAGACCGTTGCAGCTCAAGGTGAAGCTGCTAATTAGCCTAACATGGAGGCCCAGGTTGCTGAACCTGGCACTATCAGTTCTGATCAGCCTCAGGTGGAGGTTGTTCACTCTATAGCTCGTGATCGTCCTCGAAGGGAGATCAGGAGGCCTGCTCGCTGCAATGATGATGAGGGACTGATAGCATATGCACTTTCTGTTGCAGATGAGGTACTTGAAGGTATATAACCTTCAACCTACACTGAAGCAATGTCCTGCCCAAGTTCACCTAATTGGATCTTAGCTATGCAAGAGAAAACAGAGAGTTTACAAAAGCACCGGACTTGGGAACTGTGTGAGCTACCTAAAGGCCGAAGAGCCTTAACTGCTAAATGGATCTACAAGAAAAAGGAAGGAATTCCTGGAGTTGAAGATGCAAGGTGGAAAGTGCGCCTGGTTTTTCGTGGTTGCAATCAGAAGGAAGGTATAGATTACAATGAGGTATTTTCACCTGTTGTTAGACATACCTCCATTAGAGTGCTTCTTGCATTTGTTGCATTGTTTGATCTGGAGTTGGAGCAGCTTGATGTGAAGACTGCATTTCTTCATGGAGAGTTGGAAGGGGAAATCTACATGAGGCAACTTGAAGGTTTTGTTGTTCCCGGGAAGGAACAACAGGTATGTAGATTGAAAAAGTCCTTATACGGACTTAAGTAGGCTCCTAGGCAATGATACAAAAGGTTTGACACCTTCATGATTGCACAAGGATACACTTGTAGCCGATATTATAATTGTGTATATTTTAGACAATATTCTGATGGTTCCTTTATTTACTTGCTATTGTATGTTGACGATATGTTGATTACCTCTAAGGATAAAACCTTGATTAGCAAGTTGAAATCTCAACTCAGTGAGGAGTTTGAGATGAAGGACCTGGGTGCAGCAAAGAAGATTCTAGGCATGGAGATTTAAAGGGATCGAAAGGCTGATAAGTTGTACTTATCTCAAGGACACTACCTTGAGAAAGTACTAGGCAGATTTAATATGGATAACTGTAAGGCAGTTTCCACACCCCTTGCTGCACATTTCAGATTGTCTGCTGAGTGTTGTCCACAATCTGAGGAGGACATAAATCGAATGTTTAATGTCCCTTATTCTAGTGCTATTGGTAATTTGATGTATGCTATGGTATACACTAGGTCAGACTTGTCACATGCTGTGAGTGTGGTAAGTAGGTATATGCATAATCTTGGAAAGGATCATTGGGAAGTTGTGAAGTGGATGCTTCGCTATGTGAAGGGTACTATTAAAAAGGGGTTGACATTTGATAGGAACAAAGCTGCTACATATGATGTTACAGGTTTTGTTGATTCTGACTATGCTGGTGACCTTGATAGGAGAAGGTCCATATCTAGGTATATCTTCACTATGTGTGCAGGTGCTATCTCTTGGAAAGCATTGCTTTAGTCAATTGCAGCTCTATCTACTACAGAGGCTGAGTATGTTGCTGCTACTGAAGGAGTGAAGGAAGCTACTTGGTTGAGGGGCCTCGTTATTGAGTTTGGAGTTCCATAGGGTACCACTGTGGTGTTTTCTGTTAGTTAAAGTGCCATCCACCTGACTAAGAATGATGCTTACCATTCGAAGACCAAGCACATCAGTGTCAAGTACCACTATGTCAGAGATACAGTTGCTGCAGGGGAAATAGTGGTAAGGAAGATTTATACTTCGAAAAATCCTGCAGATATGTTGACCAAGCCTCTACTTATAGCTAAGTTCGAGCATTGCTTGGACTTAGCTGGCATTCATAGTATCTAAGTGCCCTTAGGGGCATTGTCCCTTTGGGGGGTGTCACCCTTCGAGGTATGATGACAGTGTTAGAGAGTTGGTGATTGGAGATTTCGGTCCAAGGTGGAGATTGTTGGGTTTCGTGGCCCAAAATTCAAGTTTCAGCACGGTGGGACCATGCTAAACGAACACGGACGTGTCAGGACGAAGGAGCGAAAGTCGAGATAAGATAGCAAAACGGCACGGGGGTGCCGTGTCATGTGGCACAGTCGTGCCAATTGTACTTCCTCTTGGTGCGAAGTGGCGGCGGCTAGGGTTTGTCTCGACGTGCAGTTTCTCCTAGCGGCCAGGGTTCGTCTCTAAGGGTAAAACCCTGGTTTTCTAGACCCTATATAAATGGGTCATACCTAGAATCTAAAATCACTCCTGAATCCCTAAACACATTGAGAGGTAGAGAGACTTTGAGAAAGATTACAAGAGATATTGTAATTCTGCTATTAGATCAAATCACCCATTGTGATTGTGATCGTTTTGTACTGTTCCTGCTCATATAGTGGATTAATTATGCTCGTCGTCGTTCGTGGTTTTTTCCCCGCATTGGGTTTCCAAGTAAAACTTGTGAGTCGTTGTTTTTGTTATCGTTCCTTTAATTTCTGAATATCTGTTTTATCCTATTGCTTCCGCTATTACTTTGCTCTATTTCCTAACATTTTTCAATGCTTTTCATCTCGGAATGGGGACATGGTTAATAATGATAATGGAGTCATGGAAGCTTTTTCTTTATTAGACGTTTCGCACTTCCACTATTAATGACACAACTTTTAAAAAAGGACAAGAAAAGGACTTATTTGCTAATTACTAAAATTAAATTACAACTTTTTATTTGTATTATAGGATGAATCACGTGTAGCCAACGAAAAAGCCATAAATGGAGAAAATTGGTTAAAATCACTCCAAAATGTGAAAACTCTTCCATAATCCAAAGTTCCTTTTGATTAAAGTCCGGGTACATATCGGTAAAGAAAACTGAAACTTCAAAGTGAAAAGGAGTTTGAGAGCCTACTTCGCTCTCCGTGTGGGTGGAAGATTGATATGATTTTAATGGAGTAGTGTTCAGTCTTAACTGCGAGCGCATGGTATAGTTGTAGCTAACAACTGGGAAGTGCGGCTTGAATCTACTAGCAACTCGTTTTCAACTACCAAAACTAATCAAAGTACTCAATCTAGGGCAAAAAACTTGCTTAGTCCTAACCGCAAGCCATGGTGTAGCTGTAACTAAGAATCGAGGAATATGGGTCGAATCTACAAGGAACTTGTTTTCATCTACCAAAACTAATCAAACTACTCAATCCATGCCAAACATATTCAAGGTTGAATTAATTACTAAGGAAGCGATAAATAGTCTACGATGTGGTTTGAAAATCAAATGGTTGAAGCATTTAGGTTGGAATTAACATCAATCATGCTAGGAAATCAATTGTTAAGCTTTATCAAGTCTATGCAAACTAATGTCATGAATGGAATAGTTGACAATTAAGGAAATCCTCTCCCTCTTTCAAGAATCGAAGACTAATCACAAGACCAAAGTCACCTATTTTCACAGGACTATCAGTCAAAAGATTTGAGGATAAACAACTTCAAATCCCAATTAAAATTTTAATTATTTTCATATTAAAACCCTAATTGTGTGGTAGGTCACACTAGGTAAAGGTTTGTTCTTTGAAATTCACCTAAACCCTAACAAATAAATATGAATACTATCTTAAGCAATTCATCAAGCATGTGGTGGTCTTACCAAAAAATCGAGTGATGCAAGCAATAAATAAGATCGGGACAAATTGATGGTTATGTAGGCATAATCTGCATTATACTGACCTAAGTTACTGAATTTAACCTCTAAACATGGTAACAATCACAATCACAACCATGGATTTCAAAAACCTAAACATGATACTAGGTAATAAGAATAGACAAGATATAATGAACGGGAGAGAGTGAGAGATTAAGGAACAAAATTGGAAATTGATCCATTACAAAAGCATAAACCTTCAAAGCAACAATCTTCAATTCTAACTGCTAACCCTTAGAGTTCTCAAAAAAATCTCTACTCAAAAGCTAAGAAATACGTATTCCTTTGAGTCTCAAAACATAACAATTAAATAAAAATGAAGTCGGCCGAAATATAAGGATGCATGACCATGCAACAATGCATAACCAGTCGTACATAATCATTGACCTAAAGACTCACGATCATGCAACTCCCTGGCTCATCTACTGGCCAATGTGCATCTTAAGCTCACTAAATAATATCCTAGTTATCTATACTTTTTTTTAAAAAAAGTGAGCTATAATATTTATTTAGTGAGTTGTAATATCTCTTTGGTGAGTTATAAAATACATTTGGTTTTCAATATGATTTACTAAGTAACAATGATTGTTCATACTCCAAAATTATCATCTTCAAAAATTTTGAATAGGAATAATGTGGTGTTAGAGAAACATGACCATGGATGGGTTTTGTCAAGTATGTCACCTGACCAAAACCAGATCATTGTTTATCATTTTCAAAAAGTTAAAGGTGTAGGAAATCCTATCATACTCCAAATTTTCTTTCCTACTTTGGAGTATTTGGAAGAATGGGAATAGTGTGATGTTTAGAAATGAGATCTTTCAACCCCTGGTGTGTATTATACAGGCAAAAAAAGCTTGCGTTGAATGGGGAACTCGAGCTTGAGGCTCAGTCGATGATTCTCTCAAGGGGTCTTCTTTTCCCCCTTCCCACTTCAAATCATTTTGTGAGGTGGCACTCCCCTCAACGGGGAGTCTTCAAAATCAATTTTGATGGTTCACTCAACCAATCTTTAGCAACATGTGATTTTATTTTACGCGATTGGGCGGGTAGGCTAATCAAGACAGGAGTAGCAAATTATGACAATACATCAATTTTGCCGGCAGAAGCAAGAACATTACAACATGGAGTAAAACTAGCGGTCCAAGTAGGGTTCAATAATATCATTATTGAAGGGGACAATTTGACGGTGATTCAAGCAATAAAAGGCGACAACCAAGTTCCACGGCAAATCTCTAATATCATTAAATACGTCCAAATATGGTTAAAGAAGGCCATACAAGCTACTTTCAAAAATATTTTTTAGGAGGCTCATATGGCAGCAGATTGTCGTTTCTCACTACACCTTCATTATCTCATTACGGATGATGTCGTTGGGCGCACCCTTGTGAGAAGACACGCATAACTTTTCCTTTTATCTTTTACCGTTGTTAAAAAAAAAAAAGTGCATATTAAACATATACAATTCCATGCACTTAGAAATTCTTGCATTTTAAACATAGATATTGGATATCATTATGAAATCATTACATTACATCAAGTCAAAACACCGTTAAAATCAGTCTTGATATACATATAGTAAATAGCTAATAGTATGGTGTATGGACATCCAACTTTAAAATTAGGAATATTACTATCTAATACCCGAAATTATAGTATATTATCATCCAAATCCTTTATATATTTATTACGCTTTCATAAATTTTAAGCAATAAAATTTTAAATAATACATATGGATTTCATCAAAATTTATAAAAAAATTAATGGATAGCATGAAATGATGCCATATGCATGGTTGAAGTCGCAAGAATCATAGCAGTTGTCATAGTTGCCATTTTATGGCAATTACATTGCCTGTTGGCTTTTTTATAAAAAAAATTATGCAGAATACTTATACTTTAGTCGATTTGATCCATAACAAACATGTCAGGCAGGTAAATTGAAAAGGAAGACATATTTGATGGCGTCTATACAATTATATTTAAAATAGGAGACTCATAAATTTTGGTTTTCTTTCCCGTTAGCCTGTTTCCTTTGTTGTGGTGAGGAAGTCAGGACTTGGCATTCATGGGGTCGAGTCAATGGAGCCGTTTACATGGAAAAAAAATTAATAAATATGCTTTATATATCCGCTATAGTCACATATTTTCACTAAGTAGAAAGTTCATTTTAAATGATTTAATCTAAGAAATTAAATACTTAAAACTACCAAATCTAATAGTAATTGTCAATTTTAAAATTCTATCTATATTGATGCATAAAAGAGATACCCTAAAAATATTAACTAAATCATGGATGGAATGATTACCCATATTATTTTTTATTTAGATAAAGTTACATTGGATCACGAGGTGCTAAACCATCTAACTATTTTTTTAACACCTTTTTATTAGTCTTCCACATATTTCTTTATGTAACCCATAATATACTACACATGAAAAGAGCTCGTATCTTTTGTGAAGAAAAAAGGATAAAGAAAATTAAAAAAGTAGATTGCATTCAACATATGATGAAAAGAAAATTACAAGAATAACGAAAGTTTGATGATCAAGGAACAATGAAAACACAACCTAAAAAAAAGGGGAAACTAAGACCTATAGCATACATTGTTCCACGGAAAACAAAATTTTAAAAGCCCAAAAAATAACTTAAAATATTTAACTAATAAAACAGAGAATATTAGACATGATCCCGTTTTTTTTTTTCCTGGAACTAAAATGAAGCAAAATGACGTAGACAACGGCGCCATGAAGGATCAAACGTCGGATTCAATAACACGTGCATAGAGCCCCCACATGCCAGCGCCAATGTAAGGAATCATATTCTTTGCACGCAAGTAACCTATCTGGCATCAAGAGAAGGGGGCATGGTAGGGATGACAACGGGTCGGGTTGGGGATGGGGCATATTCCCCGTCCTTGTTCCCGCCAAGATCCATGCCGCCTATCCCCATCCCCTTCCCCGTTGCAAGGAAAGAAATCCCCCTGTCCCCGTCCCCAGCGAGGATCTAATTCCTGACAGGGCTCCAATAGGGATTTTTACCTGTCATTTTTTCACCGCCTTTATGAGAGCAATATTGCAAGTCTTGGATGAAAGCCCAATTTGTCATCCCTAAACCCTAGCTCCAATTAATTGTACAATAAGCTCTTGTATACTCTATGCAACATATGTCTAACAAACTTCATTAAAGTTTAATCTAACTTAAATTAAAGTTTAACAAGTCCATATAACATAAGTCTAACAAGCACAAATTACACAAAATAAGTCCATATAGTCTAGAGTTTTTTCAACTTAATATACCCATATAACCGTAGTATTATGTTCCCAAGCATATGTAATTTGAAATTAATACGCAGAGACGAGGACGGGGGTTTTTCCCCATCCGGGCACGAAGAAACAGGGATGGGGACGGGAATATTTCCCTGAGCGGGGAAGCAGGAATGGCAACAGGGTAAATCTTCACCGCGTCCCCGTCCCCATTCCCGTTCGGGAATTTGTTTATGTCCCCATCCCCATCCTCATCCCCATCCTCGTTGGGGACAGGGATTTTTCCCAAATACGGGACGGGACCCCAATGGGAGCAGGGATTCCTACCCCATTGCCATCCCTAGGCCATGGCCTCAAGGCCGTCAAAGTAGCTTCGTCGCTTTGCATACAAAGACTATTTTATGGTGGATTGATGTGTTTTATGTTTAGGTATGCTCACTTGCCTAAATATATTTCTTAACAAAATTATTATAAATTTAATTTTGGGCATTCTCTTACTGCATCCCAATAAGATCGTCCTCTTTTTCAAAGGTTATGTTTTGATCATCAATAGGTATTTTCATACCAATGCAATATAGGGAATCTCATGAGTGCTTAATTATAGTAATTATTGTGAGTTTTTAATTAAAAATTGTCTCTTTTTTTTGGAAAGAAAATCTTTGACACTTAATATGTTTTGATTTATGGCACACAATATTATTTCATTTTTTGATTTTAGAAATAACATTAATTATGGCAATAATTTGAAGGACTAATTTATTTTTAAAAAAGAGACAAAATCCTAAATATTTTAAAATTTTTTGAGAATGACATGTGTCAAAATTAAGATTAGAAAGATTTGTTTTGTTTTAATACATACTAGTATAGACCCGTGTTTTACACAGTAATTTATAAAATAGATAATAAGTTGTTTACAAAAGACACATAGTTGCTATTATTGTTTAGAAAAGAAGACACAAATAAGTTACTTAGTAAGTGATGTTGTTATAAGTAGAAATAAATTTTCACTATAAAAATTTAATAAGCCCAGTTATTATAGTTAGAATTTTTTAGTATTATATACTTTTTTATCCTTTTGTTTTAGGAAATTTTTATCTTTGAAAATAGATCTATTCTAGTCACAATTTCATTCAAGTTATCTCAATATGTAGTTACAATACATCAAAATTAGTCATCCATTATGTGCTTAGGCTCCTCATTTTGAAATCATGAAGTTAGGTGGCCTTTTGTTAGAAAATATGTCATCGAATTCTTCTTTAGACAACATATCTCTCTAAGGTTAGTGTTCCACTTAAATCATGAGTTGCAACACAAATGAGTTGTGGTAGATTTAGGACCATAGATTTAGTAATTTTAGGTGATTTGAATTAAGCAAATTTTATTTTTTTGAGAAAAGCCTCCCTACGGGTAGGGATACCAGTAGGTGTAAGGCCGCCTACATCTGGATCTCCCCAGACCCCGCGAAAGCGGGATCCATATTGGGAGGTATTGTTGTTGTTGTTGTTGTTATTTTTTTTGAGAAAATGGGGACTGTGAAAATAGTGGATGGATTTAGAAAATCAATAAAAATTATCATATATGGTAGCTGATCTGTTGATTTGAAACTACCTATCAATTTATATAAGTTGTCTCCTCTCAGAAGGAAAGATAATGAGTTAGCACAAAAGCGCATGTTAAGATATTCTAGTTAAATCGTGGATCATAATTAGTTGCAGCATATTCCTCGCAGAATTCTGACTGTCTGTTTAGTTAATCCATAATTTAAAAGCTCAAAAATAGTATTTTCAAATTTGTTCATTCAATTAGCTAACCTAAAATGGGGTTATTTTATTTATTGAAATCAGAAGGACCCATCAAAATCTCAATTAATACGTGATTTTCAAACAAAAAAAAATCCAAGAAATTAAAATTTTCTATAACCTTACCTTGTGATTTGTGTCTTAAGTTAACTATATGACATGACTAATGATTTTGAACATTTGTCATGATTTATGAAAAAAACCTACAAATAGTATTCAAGAATGCATTTCAGTATTTTACTAAACAACAAAAACTGTTACATTGATTCAAACATCAATGACAGTATTGAATGTATGCCATGATAAAAAAATATATAGAAATAGTATTCAAGTATGCATCGTAATTTATAACTAAAAATGAAAATATTCAAGCATGCATTATAGTTCTCTAACTAAACAATGGAAATAGAAAACTACATTGATTCAAACTTGCATATAGTATTGAACGTATGCGATGATTTTAAAGAGAAAACTGAAAAATTATATTTGTTAATGTTGGAGGCATATTTTGAAGGTGAATAAGTTAATCAAAATCATTTTAAAGACTCTATAAATTATGATCAACTTTTTAATATTAAACTCATCCCATATGTCCATTAATGCAATTTGATCCTACTGCTAGGGTTCCTAACCCAATGAAATCCCCCAACATCTCCTCCATATTGTGCTAAACCCCAACCTGACCACCTCACTAAAAGGGCAGCCCAGTGCACAAGCATCATGCGTTCTCGCAGGGTCCTAGGAAGGGCTGCACCCCAAGGGGTGAATTGTAGGCAGCATAACCTGACTTTGTCAGTTGCTGATTCCACGGCTCGAACTCGTGACCTTTTGGTCACACGGAGACAACCTTACCGTTGCTCCAAGACAACCTGACCACCTCACTCAATTTCAAAAATAGCAAAACTTTTGAAGATATAGAAAAATATACTCTTATCTACTTATGTAAAAAACGAAGTCAAATTTTGTAGTTTCTTTTATATATCTTAACAGTAACTTTTGTAAATTATGAAAATCATATTACAATTTGTAGTATAGATGTTTGAAATTTTTTAATTGATGTAAATAAATAGGTCACCAAACAATTTAGATACATGTGAAATAGTTTGCATTGTTGTTTCCATTAAAAATTTGAAACGCCAAGGAAGATGATTAAATTATTAGAGGTTTTCTTATAAAAAAACAAAAATCAATAAATGAACAACACAGATAAAACATGAAAGAATCTAAACACAATTAAGTTACTAATACAATGTAATATAATATAAGCAAAAAAATTTTAACCTAAGTCATAAATCGGACGGAAATAATTAAGAATATAAATGAATCAAACCAAACACCACAACTATTAATCAAGCCTGACAAAAATTACACCTAAAAAAGTGAGATTACGAATTGTAGCAAGAAATCAATGATGACGTCAATTAGTGAAAGATTAAATATCAAGAAAAGAAAATTAAGCCACATATAGGAGGGAATTACAGCAAAAAAGTACAAAAATTTCAATCAAATACGATCAAGCATTTTGACACTACTAATTAATTACAAAAGAGGAAGCCACTTGCTAACGAATTAATAAATTAATACAAATAAACATATGAGGAAGGGAATGATAATTATTATATATCTGGAAGTGAGGTAAAAAATACCACTTTCACACACATGAGCAATGAGCAAGAAGGCAAAATTGATTTCAACTATGAGACATATTCTAATGTATAATTTCAATTATGAGCAAGAACTACTTGACTATTTACACTAATATTGAAGGTTCAAGAATGATATATTTTTCTATCTATAATTTCTATAATTATTTGTTACTAACTACTTCATAATTCATATTTCCATAATTATGGAATTATTCTTTATTGGGATTTAACTTTATTATTTAAAATAATACTAAAGGTATAGCCACTCCATAATCTTTATTTCAACCATTACAGGATTATAATTCTCGGGATTATACTTTCCTAGGATCATTTCCTTAGTTGTTAATGATTTTTTTTCCACCATTACGAAATTATACTTCCTGATATTATACTTCCCAGGATTAATCTTTTTCTACAATCTAGTGGTGATAAGGAGACAGAATGAATTCAAAAGGTTTAAAAAGGGTATTTTTCTTATAATTTTCATAATCATTAATTACTGCATAACCATTCCTTTTAGAAAAAAAATATTCCATAATCCTTATTTCGACAATTATGAAATTATACTTCATAAGAACATACTTTCTTATAATCATTTCCTTATTAATGATTTTCTCCCTTGCTACTATGTGAGAGATTTGAACATTATAAATTAATTATTTTAATAATCGGATGGTTGTGATGAGAAGAGAGAATGAATCTAAGGGTTCAAAATCTCTAATTAATGAGAATGCAAGAAAATTTCACATCATCACAATATAACTTTTATATATAGTAT
>JACYFF010031956.1:15511952-15526012 GCA_017589665.1 Selenicereus undatus | reverse complement strand
TATATATATATATATATATATATACATACATACATACATACATACAAGTGTTAAGTGTTAACCTCGTATTCACACAAAACACGAATTCACGAGAGTTTGGTGTAAGAATCAAATTCCCCTAGACTGAGAGGCACAGGGCGCATAGAAAAAGAAATAAGCATCGATGCAACATTCTCGAGAAATAGGTTTGAATATGTACGGCTCAATGCCTAAAAGGTCTACACCTCTTCGCATTTGTCCAGCAGTGAAATGGTGGTGAGTTCGGCCTAACACAGGGGGACAACCAAAATTGAATCGAATTGTTCCCATGGTGCCTTTGTCTTCCAAGTTATTCTTATCCAATTCCTTGTATATGGCATATGCCTCTCAGTTTTAAAACCTCATCTTCTAGAAATGCAAAATCATTAGTGATTTGGGTAGATGAAAAGCTTTAAAAGACATTAGATCATAACTCAATAAAATTTTTTTATATAATCGGATCAAATAGAGCCATTAGGATTGAGCAATTTGAATCTTAACATAAGCTTGTTCATTTGCAGGATCGATTTAAAGATTAAAAACCTTAAAGTGCTTATACTATATTATCTAATCTTACAAGGGTTAGCTTTTTAAGTCAGGTCAGCATAGTGGAACCTCTACCTAGTCCTTCCCCCAGTATTCGTGAATCCCCAACTTAAGTGGATTGAATGAAAAAGAAGATGACCCTAACCTTCATTTTTTAGCAAGGATTGGGCATGTCCCCAACCTTCTAACAAGTTAGCACGGTGATGGTTTGTAGTATGTCCTTGATATAGTTTCTAAGGAGGCTTGTAATATAGAATTTGATTAATTGAATGAAATCCCTGTATTTGTTAAAAAATATCCTGTAGATTTAATTCGACAATCGTTCTAAATTCACTGGCAAAATTTGTATTTAATTGACACTAACCCAATGTCCTTTTATTAAGTAAAGAGTCATTCAAATAGATAGGTTTTTAAGAATTTTTTTCTAAAAAAAATAGTTTGTACTTTTGGGTAGAGCATGTTTTTGTCATACAAATATGATTTAACTTAATTAAGTTGTTTTTTTATATTTGTACTATTTTTTAATATTTTACCAAGATATATTGGGCAGGTGCACCACAAGGATATATTTATTGGAAGGAAAATGATAAATATTTTACTATAGAACATTTCTTGAGTGCCATATTTGAGCTAAAAAGTTGTATTATTATGCATTAAATTTGTAAAAAAAAAAAGGTACAATTGAATACTGCAATGCGTTACAACTTATAAATTATGTAAAATTATTTTTTTATCCATTTTTTTCACAACTAGAAAATTGCGCATATGATATGTTTTTGTAGATAGGGTTGATTCGATTAAGGTGCCATTTTGTGTCTATTAGCATGCCTAATGAATACTAGAGTTTTACAATTCATAATTAAGTCTAATTATTGAAAATTTGGTGATTTTAAATCATTTAATAAGTTAATTTTAACCAAGATAAGACACTTAAAAGTGCCTTGTTAATATAACTACTGACAAGACATATATTATTACTCTTTATTGAAATCTGTCCACTTCTATTTAAGTGAGGAAAACGTACTTGAAAATAGGGATAAGCATTGGGAGGGTATGGGTAGAGTATGCCCATACCCACATTTTACCCACAAATATTGTTACCCAACCCATAGTTCTTGCTATTCATATGGGTACTACACATATGGGTAATACCCACATGGATACTATTTATGTGGGTTATTATCCTTGGGTATTCATGGGTTTGTATATTTACAACCTAATACTCATAACTCCAAGTAAGGAATAGACGATATGGTACGTTGAAAGTTAAGAAGAAAATTCAACGTTAGGATTCGAATCAAGATTTGAATATCTGATATGAAATATTAAAAAAAGTTCAAATCTAAATTTTGAGTTCTGAATTCTTTTATTTCATTAACATTTATCTCCATTAAGATAATTCAGCTAACATTTTTTGCCATTAAAACAATTCATTTGGCGTTTTTAGCAATTAAAACAATTTCAACGGTTTGGATTGAGACTTGATCATCTAGTGGGGAATATTAAAAGAAGCTCAAATGAATTCTTTCATTTGATTAACATATGTTGCCACTATGACAATTGTGTCAAATGCCAATTGAATTGTTGTGACGGCGGAAAATGTTGACCAAACAAAGGAATGTTCAGTTCAAAATATGGAGTTGAACTTATTTTAATTTTTCCATCTAATAATCAAATTATGATCTAAAGTATTGAAATTGTTTTATTAGTCAAAAATATCAACTGAGTTGTTTAAGTGGAGAAAAATGTTGATTGAGTTGTCGTGGCAGAGATAAATGTTGACCAAACGAAAGAATTTTGAACTCAAAACTTAGATTTGACCTTCTTTTAATCTTTCAAATAAGATAATCAAGTTTCGATTCCAACTGTTGAAGTTGAATTTTGCTCGCAAATTTGGGCGGCATTATTATATAGGAAGAGATTAAAAAAATGGTTCAATGTTATTTTAATTATTGTATAAGGATACTATTGTCTTTTTAGTCATCATTATTGGATATGTAGGTACCCTACTATCCATCAAATACCCACATCAACTATGGATAATTATCCATCTCATTTCCGTTATCTATTCTTAATGGGTATTACCCACCTAATTTGGATGGATAAGGATGGGCACCCATCTAAAGGCTAAATTCTCATGCATACTTGAAAAGTGGCTTGAAAGCTTAAGAGCAATGAATCCATAAATATCACTGTCATGGCATGACAACCTCTTTCTCATTTCTAACCACTATAATAGAGGACAACTGCCTCACAATTTCAGCAGATAAAATTACAACCAAGCATCAACTGAACCTACCTAAGCTCTTTAGAAAGGAAAAAAAAAAAAGAAACACTCCTAGATTTGGCACCATGGAACGTGCATTTCTAGGTTGTCTACTTCTTCCCCAAACTAACCCATGTTTAGCCAATTCTGGGGGTAACACAAACGCATCCGGGAATCAGACAGTTGGAGGTGCCAATGTTGGGAATTGTGAGTAGAAGACTGAGACTCTTAATACTAGTGCGCATAATGTATCAGGGGGTATTTCCAACAATACTATTGGACAAAACTTTGGAGGGAATACCATTTTGGGGGGTAATGTAAATTTAGGCAGGCCCTAAAAATTGATGGTCTCTGAAATCAATCGTATGTCAATGGCTTAAAATTACTTGGACTAGTAGCTATTAAGTGGTACCGTGTCTGCTGTCAAAAAATATACATATAGTTAAGTTGGGGGGATAAATAACGGTGTGCTTCGTGGCCTTACCTAGTGGGGTGTGTGTACTTAGTTTAACGTGCAACTGCTGCGACTAGCCGGTTCACTCATGTACTTGACTAGTTGTGGTTAGTGGTGTGTCTTTGAGAATGTAAGCTTTTTCTATGCTTAGCATGTGTTTTATGTAGAGACTATTATGTGGTGTGGATCTTTAAGTTTTAAAAACTAGATTCGAATCTTTGCAAGTGCACCAAAGCATTGTATACTAGTGAGTATATGGGCTTTATGCTCACGAAGAGTAATAATAATTTTAATTTTACTTTTCCCAACATAACCAAAGAATGATTTAAGTGAGAAGTTCAATCATTGAAACAAAAATAATAAACTAAGAAATATTATCAAGTCACAAGAGCAAGAGAGAGAGATAGAGATATCAAATCAGAGAAAGCTCTAGGATTTCGATTTCACCAAGGAACTCAATTTTCAATGACCAACTCTAGTAGGGGTTCAATTAGTCTACTAAACAACATAAACTACAAGCAGCCATAAAAAAAGAACTATAATTGTCATTTGACATAACTTATCTAGTGGTTGGCATGAGTTATTCATTATAGACATAACTCATTTAACTTCTATCATAAATTTTTCAAATTCAACAACTATAATTTTAAGCATAATTGCATAACATTATACAAGCCTACAAAGTCTATACATAAATGAGATAACAAATTAAACTATTGAAATCAACAGGAATAAACAATAGCAATAATCTGCATAAATAACTTAGAATTAAGTAAAGATCAAATTATGTAGTAAGAGACAAAAATAATCCCAAAAGAAACAAGTAAAATATTATTATTAGTCAAGGATCTATCGTAGTCCTAGATGAGCATCTTAAAGCCAGTCATAGTAAGTGAAAATACCATTGAAGTTGGTCTACTCGTACTCTTGATTGATGATATATTTGGTCCCCCAAATCCAAACTCTTATGCTCGATTACAAAATTATGAAATCTAATACAAACTTTAGAAATTTGGCTCACAAATGAGATGAGAGGAGAAGAGAAAAGTAGCTAACAAGCTCCTTTTCTTCTACACTTCCCAACCCAAATGACGTAGGCCCTGTTTGCCTCACATCTGTTAGTTGTTAGTTGTTAACTGTTTATGCTAGCTATTAATTGTTAGTTGTTTGAATTTAGTTATCTGTATTAATTGTTTGAATTAGTTAATTATAAAAAAAGTGTTTGGTAAAATTATCTATTTTTTTAAAAAATATTTAATAAAATTTCATTTATGCCCTTATCTTTAAATTACTTTTTAATTAAACATAATTTTTCTTGTATTAATTATCTTATTTTCTATACAAAAATAATTAAATTGATGTCATATGTACAAATTAATTTTATTGATAAAAACTTAATTTGTCACTAGTTGTACATAATTTGTAATCTTATGAATTTTACTTTCTTTTTAATTGTCTATATTTACAGGATAGTTATGTATTAAAATATTATTTGTTATTTACTAGATATTTTATTATTATGAATTGAAATTTATATATTTGAATGATTTAATCTTTGAGAAACTAAATTTAAATAAGACACAACATTAAATATCAGTACAAAATACTAATGATATATGTTGTAATTTTTCCAAACTCTTGGGTAGTTATGTCATTTTCACAAAAAACAATTCTCAAAAGGTTAATGGAAATGGCCTTTTGAGAGAAAAACTATTTGGGTTAAAACAATTCTTCGAAATAGCTCTCTAACTAAACACTAAGTTGGCCGTTTTGATAAGCCAAAACAGCTAAAAGCCCCCAAAAGCTCCTTTTCTCCAAAAAGCTCATGCACCCAAATGCCCCCTTAGTGTTACAAAGACTTTGTACTCTTTAACATAAGTGAAGAATTGAATAATCGATGAAGGAATGGTAAATTGGTGGATGAGTTGAAGCTGTCCTTGAGCACCCCCCTTTTCCTTTTTACAGTTGTGTTGGTAATAAAGACTACCTCAATTGCTGAAATTGAACCTAGATCTTACGCCTTCTGATTACTACCCATAATTATGTTGGCTACTGGAGTCACCGAGGATTCACGCTCCAAAACCCGAACCTTTGAAGATGGCTAGGTTATGTAAGGGAGAGACCAGAGAAGATTAGGTCTAGGAAATGGCTTTGCTTGCTGCTGTTGTGTCTTATTTGTTGATCTACACCCCTTTTTATAGTGGCACATAGCCTCAAATAGAATCAAGCAATTAATCAGTGAATATTACTGATTAGTACAGAATAAATCTCATTTGTAATAGCTGAATCAATTATGAGATTATGGGTCATTATTGTGACCGTTACCGGTCAACAGTTCCCCCTCTGTTACTGTCCCTTTGTGCCTAATAAATGAGTTGATTATATACTGAATATAATCTCATGGGCTATATATGGTGATAGGGCAATGATTCTTTCTTAAGCAGTTAAAAATAGTCAATCATAGCATAACTACTTTCCTAATGTGTTCCGCTAGACCGTATACATCTTGGCCCTTGAAAAAACACATTAAAGTAGGAACATCATGCTGGGACTTCATATTATAACTCTAAGTCAAAGAGTGTTGTCAATAAGGGTAACATAGTGACAAGAAAAGGGAACTCGCTTGTCACTCATCAAATAGGTCCGCATTTAGCACACACAGTATGAGGGTGTATCATGGCATAACTCCTACCAAGTTGAGCATGTCACTCTTCTGTAGCGTGCGAATTGTAAGTCTCACTTTCACCTAAAAAACCAACCCGGAGTTACTAGATCAACATACCTAATCTTAACCTCAGCACCCAAGATTCGGCTATAAGGCTTCAATATGAAAACTTATTTCATATCCGATTGGCTTAAGTCTCATCTTAGACTTATTAAGGTAACTATATTCTTTTATTCATACACTTCTAATATGAGTAATCAATATTGCACACTTAGCACCAATATGATTTAGCCTCATTCTGCCTACTACTTAAGCGTCAGGGCGATTGCCTATGTGACTAGGCCAATCAGAAGCTGGTGACATTTCAAGGTGCATTATAATGTACTTGTATATTTATGAACATCTGAAAAGAAACATCATTCTTTATTACATAAATACCTAATAGAAGGAAAAACGTGTCCATTGTCATACAATTAGATACATCCAAAAACTAAGTACTACCTAGACGTAAGCTCATCACATGAGCTTTAAAAGCGTCTCTAGGAATAGGCATAGTCAAAGGATCAGCTATCATCCTACTTGTAGATATATACTTAATGAAAACTTCTTTCTCTTTTATGGCATTCCGAACAAAATGATAACGCCTTTTAATATGATTGGTCTTTCTGTGGAATTTTGGATCCTTAGCAAACTGGATAGCAGCAGTATTGTTGCACATCATTTCTACAGGATCATCAACTCTAGGAGTGAGATTGAGATCCTGGAGAAAACCCCTTCAACCATATTGCCTCTTGAGTGGCAAGGCAGCAAGCAACATACTCTATTTCCATAGTCAAAAGTGTACTGCACTAAGATATGACTCCCCCGCATAGGCGAACACATATCTTGAGGTAGACCTGGATTCACATCACCACCCCAATCAGCATCCGAATATTCTTTTAATTTAAGATCTCCACCTTAGTAGCAAAGAACTAGATCACTTGTACCACGTAGGTACCGAAAGATTCTCTGGATGACTTGCCAATGAGCAAGCCCTAGGTTGCTTTGATAACGACTTACCAAATCAATCACAAAGTAAATGTCTGGTCGTATACATAACATGATATACATTAAGCTTGCAGTTGTATAAGGAACATTGTTCATTCTCTCCTTCTCTTTGTCTGTTTTAGGGCACTGATCGAGACTTAAGGTTAGACCCTTTTCAACTGGAGTATCTACGGGTTTAGAATAATGGATTCAAAAATGTTCCAAGATTTTATTAATGTACGCTTCTTGGCTCAAACCAAGAAGCTTCTTGGAACAGTTCCAAATAATTTCTACACCTAGGACATATCTAGCCTCACCCATGTCCTTCATCTCGAAAATGGAGGATAACTACTGCTTAGTGGTATGGATCATCTCCATATTGTTTCCAACCAACAATATGTTGTCAACATACAAAGTAAGAAACATGATCCCCTCTGTAGTTTTCTTGACTTTTATATAGTGATCATTAGATACCATGTTTAAGCCAAAAGAGACAATAGCTTCATGGAATATGAAATACCATGCTCTGGAAGACTGCTTGAGAATATAAATAGATCTTTTAAGACAACAAGCTTTGTCGTCATGACCTTTTGATACAAACCAATAGGTTGATCCATGTAGATTTCTTATTTAAGATTTCCATTAAAGAAAGCAATCTTTACGTCCATTTGGAATAATTCTAAATTAAATGGGCAACTCGAGCCAAAAGTAGGCGAATAGGGGCAATTCTCACCACAGGAGAAAAAATCTCTTCATAGTCTACCCCCTCAATTTGGGTAAACCCCTTTGCCACTGAACGAGCCTTAAACTTGTCTATTAATCCATCAACCCAATGTTTTATCTTGAAAACCCACTTGTTTCCAATCGATTTTCGTCGGGGAGGAAGATCAACAAGTTCCTAAACCTTATTTCACACCATAAAGTCCATTTCATCCCTCATGGTGTCCATCCACTCATTGTGATTTGGTGAATCAATGGCCTCTGGAAAAGAGGTAGCCTCTTCTAATTCTAAAGAAGTGCATGGGAATATTTCCTCTTCGATTTGAAAATATCATCGAGGAATTCTTCTATGCTTATTTCTCCAAAGTATAGGACCTGTGTTGGTTTAACCCACTGAGGTATTTCTCCTCCTATCTCTAAGAAGTGTAGAATCCTCAATCGGAGGAGAATCGCTCCCCCTATCTCGAGAAGAAGTGGGGTTCTGAACAAGTGGACTAACCTTATGTCCATGAATAGGAGAATGAGGATGAACCTCATTCCCAGGCTAATTCTCTTAGGCAACCAAGATCTCATAATCTCCTCCAGATAATGGAAGAGTGCTATCCTTGGTGACGCAGTGAGTGTTTAGATTCTCCCCCTCGTCGAGAGATAGTGGATCATCTTGCTGTAACTCATACAACGCTAGGTCTTTTTAGATTGCACCAACGGTTGGGAACTCATCCTCAAGAAACTCAACAATACGTGAATCTATTTTCGTCATACCACTATTAGGGTGTTCCCCAAACATAACATATCCCTTAGAATGTTCGAGATACCTTATAAACACTGATAGGCTCGCAAGTGCACGGTGGTGTTGTAGTACATCAAGGTCGATCCCACAGAGACTAGGTGAAACTATTGGGTGATAATCCCTCAAGATATACTAAGCGAATCCAAGTTTGATATTGAAACTAAATTAGTCTAGTATCTAATCTAGTAGATAATCAATCAAGGAATTTAATCGAACCAAGCAATTTTCCAACTCAAAAATTGATCAAGCCCTCTTCTTCAGATGAGTAATTCCAAAACCGATAATCAAATTATCAAACCCCTCTTTCAAGGTGGAATGAAATTCTTAAATCTAATCAACTACAATTTCTCAAGGGTTTATGATTAATCTAAGATCATTAAGAGTGCAATTATCAAATTTAAAGGTTTCTTAAGCAGTGAGTCTTTCTCAAGATTGCACCCACTTAAGTCGAATCTTAATTTTCCAACATTCTAGTGTTACCTTTCAGTTTTTCACCAAATGTCTAAAACAAGCAAGACATTGATCAAGTTTCTTACTCGCAAATAAACATCTAAGATTCAATAGAATACACCCAATCTAGTATCAAAACTCTTTTAGATCAAATCAAGAATCGGTTCAATCACAACAACTTAACTTAATTCCAAGATTAACAATCGAAATCATAACATAAGAATCAATAATAATCTAAAAGCATAAAAACATAAAGACAAAAGAGACGACAAGGGAGAGAAATTGCTCAGCTGATGCATGCTTGAACTGTCGTTGCAAACCCGATCCGGAATCCTTGCAATCATCACCTTCAGCTTGCTCTTCCTCTAATCTAAGTCCTACTCTAAGTAGAGTGGAAAGGAGTATGGAGATGGAATGGAATGGATGGGATGGGGTGTGTTGAAATGAGGGTGAAAGCCCCCCCTTTTATAGCAAAGCTGCTGGAAGTCGAACAACCACGCGTATAATGACATTAAAAACTACTTGGAAGTTGAAAGCCATGAGGAAATAAATAGCCTCGCAAGAAATATAGACACCATGGACCGTGGCATCCACCACGGGCAAACTGTGGCATCCATTGCCTCGGCGTTCTTCTATTCCTCTCTTTCTTCCACGAGCATGGTGACTGGGTGCATCTGTGGTAAGTCATAAAGATGACTTTTAAGGGTGAATTCTTCATCAAAACCTACAAAAGTCATCCAAGCACTATACCCAAGCGTAAAATGGGATTTGTGCGGTAAAATCTAAACATAAAACTTAGAATCCCTTAAAAACGCATCAAAATGTACCCTAAAATGATATGCTCTATGGGTACTTATCAAACTCCCCCATGCTTAAACCGTTACTTGTCCTCAAGCAAACACTGGATAAAACCGACAAGGGGAGATACATTTAGGGCTCAAAGCATGAAACCTCTTTAAAGTAGGCAAGTTATAGCATATCACAAGAAGAATATCATTGAATGGCAACCCCAAATAGTGCGCAAAACATTTCAAAATTAGGAGGAGAAAGTTTTCGAAGAAGTATAAGACCACAAGCTTGATATCAAACTTGATCACCCCCAAAGAACCATGAAGCATGTCATGTAAGCACATGGAATTATAGAGCTAAATGGACCAGTAGAACCTCACTTTTGCAAAATGTGGAACACTCACACTCATATGTTTAAACTATAGCATATGTTAAATCAAGACTCATTCCAAAGATACAATTTACCATATGCTTGACAAGGGTCTTAAATTCTCCACCACTAAAATGCAATGCACATAAGACGATGAAGAGGACTTTATATGAGTTGTAACGTGGGCTAGAAGGGTTAAGGAAAAGGAGTGAACAAATACATTTTGGACAAATGTGGAGCTACTTAGCCAAGTAACTAGTGAGCAACCAACAAAACACCAAGCAACTATGAAGTTTACCAACACTCCAAACCTCAAAATACAATGAGCATACCCTAATGAATCATATAGAAAATGAGTTCATAAAGAAGGAACTCAAGCTATATACGTATCCCATGCCAATAACTCAGTTTTTTTTTCTTGTTTTTTCATTTGCTCTTTTTTTTTTTTGCTCTTTTTTTTGCCTTTTCGCAACATGATGTTAACTTTTTTTTCCCCTTCAACATAACTTTCGCTGTTTTTTTTATTTTGGTTTTTTTTGGGGAAACAAAATGAAAATTATAATTATTGAAAGTCATAGGATCATTAACTATCAACTCACAACCGAACATATATATTTACAACCCAAACAAGAGGGAACAAAAGAAGATGCTCAATGTTATCAATCCCTCAACAAACCAACATACCGAAGCCATCTTAAACTCAATTATCCCTAAAACCACCCACTACATAGATGAAGTGATACTCCATAGACTTGGCTTAAAGGTAGGAATATGTGTTTGGTCAAGGGCTAATATGAACGGATCACAACAAAAAAAGATATAAACTCAAAAGGGCTAACGAAGGGGAAAAACATGTAATACAAGGGTGGATTATTTGGCTATGTGGCTAAAATGACCAAAGAAAGAGATGCCTCTATCATATCATCAACTATGCACATACTAATGTGGTTTTGAATAAGAGTCTAAGTAAGTTCTAGAGATACAACACAGAAGAGTCACACACATGAAAGAAACATGAGACTAAATATAATGATTAATGCAAATAAGGCTCAAAATCTCATGGGATATCTACCAAAGTATACCGCCACACCTGAAAGGGGCCACACGCATCACCGCCGTGAATGTTCAATTAACAACACCCACAAGGCTCTCTAAACTTCTTAACCTTAATTAACCTGTTTATAGGCGATAGTAGCGAAAACTCTTATTGAAATCTAACTAAAGTTCGGGAGGGTCAATTTAAAACATGCATTACATACATACTTAAGCCATAGCCATAATGTTCTTACACATATGTAAAACCAAAAATACATCCATACTTACATTTAATAAACATAACTCATAACATAAACAAATAACGAGTCTGCATTTCTAACTAAGTTCTTCGAGATTATTTCACAACTAGCTAGCTCTCTTAAAGCTCTTATGGTCCCTTTTTGCTTCCAAAACCTAAGAAATGATGAGGTCATGAGCTCCTCGAGCCCAATGAATAACCCTTACCTTCCCCATTATTACACTTTGCACATTAGCTGGTTAACACATAATCACACAGTACACGTATCTTATGACATATAGACAGAACATATCATATAGCATATAAATGGCGATAAGAGAGCATGTTCATGCTTCAGAAATCAAAATAAACTCATATCTTTCATATCCAACATGTTCCCGAACTTACACACATATTTGTTACGAGGTAAGCAATTAGACTAACTTAGTCGTACCTGTCCCATACCAGGTACGTTTGAAGGACTCTTACTTTCACTCAAGTCCCTGAACAAACTCTACTATTAGTCTATTCACTAAACTAACCATGGTTGTCCCATACCAACCATGTCCTTTGGGCTCACAATCATCATTGAAGTCCAAAAGAAAGCAAAGCCAACTAAATCACACTAATGGCCCGTCCATAATCATACTTAACACATACATAAAGCATATTCCATTCAAAAGTCCACATACATGCTTTAAACACATAATATATTTCTTTAAACATATTTATCGATCACACATATGGTTCAAATCGACAATTTTATAAATATCCTGAAAAATTCTTCAAATCCAAATCCAAGCCCAAATCCAAACCAAATCAAATTTCGTATCATATCCAAAATCCAAATCCAAGCGAAACTGATTCCATAACATATCCAAAGTCCAAATCCAAGCCAAAACTAATTTCACAACACATCACATATTTTTAGTTGAATGCAAAACTTTTTAGTTTAGGGGAAATCAACTCATGACTCACACAAAGAACCATTACAACACAGGGTTGATGAACACATCCTGGTGGCCCGGGTATGGCCCATTCATATGGTACCAACCAATAGTGAACCAGTCGCAACTCATTCATATGGTACCAACTAGGCACCCAACGCTCTAAAGTACGTAGATGCCCTCAAATCACAGACTATGGAGTCACATTCACATCCTGGAATACCACTGACCTGCAGAGCTCCCAAATAACATAAACTGAGGAGTCAATTAGTGTACCGGGTAACGCCCACTCAAGGTACCCACTAACGACCCACATAACTCCAAACACAAAGATAACTATTTTTATGGCCATAGCTCTAGAACGCCTTGTAATAGCCTCAGGCAAGACATGACCTTTTCCCCTAAAAATATAATTTATTGAAATCGTATTTCTCATATAATCACATTTTTATTTTTCAAAGAAGCTTAATTTCACAATATTAACAAAAACATAATCCAAACAATGCTTAATTCCTCCCAAAACAATTTTCACAAGCTTCCAATAATCCATAACAATACCTTACTGTTCCAACGCCTAAAATCATCACAAACATGATCAATATATAATTCATGCATACGAACAACCCATAATTATGCCAATTTACTCATAAATTCATAAGGCAAAGACCTCATATCCACAATTAACGAAACTCTGCATAAAAATAACCAATATCAAGAAGAATATACGACATAATTTTCAAAATTTTCCAACAATCCAATCCTCCAGAAAAATTGAAACAAAACCTAAAGTTACATGTTGAAACAAAACAATTGCAATCAAAAACCCATAAGTCATGAATCACATTCCTAAAATTCATGAAATTTTCCATAAAAGTTAAAAACATCGTAGAGAACCTATATCAAAATTTCCAGAATTTTAGGCCAAGCGAATAATTGCCAGAAAATTCAAACAGCAACCAAAATTGGCACTAAAACATAATAGTTCTAATCGAAATTTCATAACTCATGAATTAAACATACAAAATTCATGGAACTTTACCTAAAATTGCCCAATGACATGTATATTCTACATTAAAAGTTACACAATTTTTCTCCTACTCAATAGCTCACAGTAATTCAAACATCATTTGAATTTTCATACCACATAACAGGATAATTTCAAGCAAAAATTCATAACTCACAAAACACATATAACAAATGCACGAAAATTTACAGAGAATTGCAACACATAGTGACAACCCTACAGTAAAAAGTTTAGAATTTTTTACACAGCCAATAATTCATAAAAAAATCAAACAGTAGCCGGTTATCTGCTAAATCCGAAAATCTAACCTCTGTTTTTCTACTCTCTTGTCCTTTCAACACCAATAATCAATCCAAAAAGTCATAATTTAGCATATATAGAAATAAATTCATAACATATCTATCAATCTTCACTTCCATATAACCCAAAATCACAAATAAACATGAACTATAACGGGAGGTTTCTACCAATTGCAATTATTTTTCCAAACTATGAAATCCTAAAATTATCAAAGTCAATACTTCAACCTTCATTTGAATCCTCAAATTCAAGCATAAATCATTCAAATAATCTTTTCCTAATCAGTTTTAGGTTGAAGAAAATAAGAATTACTCACCTTGAATTGATTTCAAAATCAAAATTCAATTCTCTTTTTCCTTCTCCTTCTTCTTCCTCTCTTCTTCTTCTTCTTCTTCTTCTTCTTCTTCTTCTTCTTCTTCTTC
>JACYFF010031956.1:15493390-15511615 GCA_017589665.1 Selenicereus undatus | reverse complement strand
AATAATAATAATAATAATAATAATAATAATAATAATAATAATAATAACGTAAAACACATACATGTGGTTAAAATAAAATGCATACAATATACACATAATTTACATATTGCACATAATTCAAGATAAGTAACAAAAATTTCGGAGCGTTACACAAAGTCTTATTAAGCTCATAAAATGACTTCATGTACCAACGTTAGTGCTAAGGACTCCAAGGGATAAAATAGTTCTCAATCAAGACAAGAGTCAAAACAAGAAGTATTCACAAAACCTTCAAAAATTTTAGCACCAAAAGGGATTACGCATCAAAAGATACTTAAGTTCATGAAAGCTATTTTGCCTAACAAACATATCAACAGAGGTTATCTCAAACCAATTCACCATCTCTATATGCAAATCTAAAATACAAATCTAAAAATCAACTAAATGCAACATGCAAACAAAAGAAACCTAAAACTATATGCTCTAATAAGAATACAAACTATAACTGAAATAGAAAACATAGAAACTACCCTTCCCCCATGCTTAGATAAAGCATTATTATTCAAAGGAAAGAAAACTTAGAGAAGGGGAACAAAAGAAAACAATCTCACTAGGCTAGGTGCAGAGTGCACCTAAGCTATGCAGCCTCGTATTAACCGGGGCACATGGAGCATCAGCCACTCCATCACAATGTCAAGACTCGGCCCTTTAAATCAAACATCGTCAAGGCACACAGAAGCTTGTCAAACTCCTCAACATAGAGTTTCCAAGCATGGCAGTAAGAGAGCATAAAAATAATCACAGCAAAGAAAGTTAGTGCTCTCTTTACCAAAGCTAAAGCCATAGAAAAATCAAAGGAGAAAGCAAAGAAAGTGTTCCACATGATTTTTCTAGGCTTGTCAATTAGTAATATGCAATATGGGTCAATGGAGGCATCATAATCACAAAAGTATCCTAGGGAAAGAAAATTATCAACATTTCCACCAAGCATATTCAACATTTTAACCTCATGGCCCAAATCAACATTAGGATCACAAATCTTAGGATTATCAATGGGAGTATCTAAAGAATACTTGGGGGAAATAGAGGGTTGCAAACATATAGGGGAAATATGGGTATGATCAAGGGGATTGGGGAAAACATAATTAAAACAAAGGCTAGAAGACTCCTCATGCACACATTCCAACAACACCCCTCTAAAGGAGTGCTAACTAGACTATGCACCTTGTTAAAAGTATCTTCTGACCCAACATATCCATTGGCAACATCAAACCTAGCAATAAACCCAAAAGGCTCACCCACCTCAAGCCCCGTGCACTGAGCTAATGGGAAGGATGAATCATGTAATGATAGGACAACATTAGTATTGTCCATAGGTGATGCAAAGTAAGGTTAAGTATAACATGCATAATAAGAACACAAATTAGTATCATGATCAGAAGAATTACACAAGTCACACCAAAAAGGGGCATAATAAGATCTAGAATAGAACGCACAAGGATTACGAAAAGAATATTTAGAAATATGACTAGCATTTTCAAACTCAAATGAATCCCAAGCAATCCATGCAAGCAAATAACATGCCTTGTCAACATTTTTACTATGAAAATCCCAATACCCTAAAAGAATACAGGTTTCACTATTCACACCCTCATCAATAATGTCTAAAATTTTTCATTTATTCACACAATAGCCACATTGAGCAAGAAAGACATTTAAACATTTAAAATACCTCCAAAATAATTCATGCTCAAATTCGGGGAAATGTAGGATGGCCATTGTTGCTTCTCAAAAATTTTCTTTACTTATTTTTAATTTTCAATTTTTTTCTTTTTTTCAAAGAAAAACAAAATGCTTAGTTAACCCATTGAGAAAAACCCAATATTCAACACTAGTCCTCGGCAATGGCACCAAAAACCTGATAGGCCCACAAGCACACGGTGGTGTTGTAGCACATCAAGGTCGATTGCACAAAGACTAGGTGGAAGTATTGGGTTATAATCCCTCAAGATATGCTAAGTGAATCCAAGTTTGATATTGAAACTACATTAATCTAGTATCTAATCTAATGGATAATCAATCATGGAATTTAATCGAACCAAGCAATTTTCCAACTCAAAAATTAATCCAGCACCTGTTCTTTAGATAGGTAATCCCAAAACCGATAATCGAATTATCATACCCGTCTTTCAAGGTGGAATGAAATTCTTAAATCTAATCAACTACCATTTCTCAAGGGCTTATGATTAATCTAAGATTATTAGGAATGCGATTATCAAATTTAGAGATTTCTTAAACAGTGAGTCTTTCTCAAGATCACACCCATTTAAGTCCAATCTTAGTTTTCCAACATTCTAGTGTCACCTTTCAATTTTGCACCAAATGTCTAAAACAAGCAAGAAATTGATCAAGTTTTCTACTCGCAAATCAACATCTAAGATTCAGTAGAATACACCCAACAAATCCAAAGCTCTTTTAAATCAAATCAAGAATCGGTTCAAACACAACAACTCAACTTAATTCCAAGATTAACAATCCAAATCATAACATATGAATCAATAATAATCTAAAGGCATAAAGACATAAAGAGAAAAGAGAAGAGAAGGGAGAGGAATTGCTCAACCAAAGCGCGCTTGAACCGTCGTTGCAAGCCCAATCCAGAATCCTTGCAATCTTCACGTTCAACTTGCTCTTCCTCTAATCCAAGTCCTAATCAAAGTGGAGTGGAAAGGAGTATGGGATGGGGTATGTTGAAATGAGAGTGAGAGCCCTCCTTTTATAGCAAAGCTACTAGAAGTCGAACAACCACGCGTATAAATGACATTAAAAACTACTTGGAAGTTGAAAAGGCACAAGAAAATAAATAGCCTAATAGGAAATAGAGACACCACGGATTGTGGTGTTCCACCACGGGTAGACCGTGCTGTCCACTAGCTCAGTGTTCTTCTGTTCTTCTCTTTCTTCCATGGGCATGGTGCCTGGGGGCATTGGTGGTGAGTCACAAAGATGACTTTTAAGGGCGAATTCTTGATCAAAAAGGTCTCAAAACCTGCAAAAGTCACCAAAGCAATATACCTAAGTGTAAAATGGGGTTTTTGGGATAAAATCTAAGCATAAAACTTATGAGTCCTCTAAAAAAGCATCAAAATGACCCCAAAATGATATGCTTTATGAGTACTTATCAAACACCATTTTGGTGGCCCTTGAGCCAAGTTTCCTATGTTTGTGAGTTGGGTTGTGTACATAGTCATCCGACCCCATGGGCGTAAATGTTTCAAGGAGGGTTTTCTTCCATGTCATAACTCATATGGAGTGGCGTATACGCTCTTACTTGGCACACGGTTAAGAAAGTAAGCAGTTGTGAGCAACGTATCCCCCCCCCAAACTAATTGGAAGGTTGGTGTGCGTCATCATTGACTTGACCATATCAAGCAATATTGCATTTCTTCACCCTGTCACACCGTTTTGTTGTGGGGTGCCAGGAAATGTAAGTTATCTTTGCAAACTATTTTCCTCACAAAACTGTTTAAATAGATGTTAGAGGTATTCATGACCACGATAAGTTTGAAGAGTCTTAACTCTCTGTTCTAATTGGGTCTCCACCTCGGCTACAAAGCATTTGAACACATCAAGTGCTTCATGGCGATGTGGTAATAGGTACACATGCCCATATCTTGAATAACCATCTATGAAAGTAAGAAAATAGAAAGCCACATGACGTGCTTTAACATTCATGTGTCCACAAATATAAGAGTGAATTAGCTTTAAAGGGCTGGATGCCCGTGAAGCCTTAGCATAAGGCTTTGCGGTTGCCTTATCAACTAGACATAAGTCACATCTAGGCAACTTAACCTTAGTGAGTCAATCTAAAAGACCTTCTTTGGCTAGCCTACTCATCCTATCTTGGATAATATGACCAAGTTTAGCATGCCACTTAATTGATTCAGAATCGGAATCAAAATGTGAGACAAATTATGAAGAAGAATCATTATAACAATTATCGAAATCAAGTACAAGTAAATTGTTTCTTAAAGTAGCGTGGCTAAACATATCGCCACCATACATAATGTTTAAACCATCATATCAAAAACTAAAACCAAAACCAAAACCATATTTCATTAAAGAAACTAAAGACAAAAGGAAAACTCACATCCTAGGTTCGTAGAGGGCGTCAAGCAGGAGCAATTTATTTCTTCCTCACAATGTGAGCTGGTATGTTCCAATACTTAGAACATCTTCTTCACTGTTGTTTCCTAGCACGACAAATTGTGAACTCCCTGGGTAACGGTAAAAGTCCATATAGCCAGCTCGATCCCAAACTTTGTGTTTGCTTGCTCCCGTATCTACAATCCAATTAAGAAGAGAATTGGCAACTAATACAAGAGAACATACATACATTTCAGGAGAATAAGTGGATAAAGGTACCTTCTAAGGCTCTAGACAATCCTGAGTATAATCACCATTCTTACCACAATTATAACACTTCACCCGTGCTATATTTTTCTCTCCATTACCTTTAGTCTTTTGCTTCTTGGCAATTCCAGCCTTTGGCCTACTTCTCTGAGGGGGGGCGTGAACCTTTCTTAAACTGCTTACCTCGATTGTTCTTGTTGCCTCTCGACCTATTTCCCTTGGTAACAAAAGCCACAATAGGAGTACCGAACATTTTCAGTCACTCCTCCTCCATTTTGAGGTGGCTTTGGATCTCAGCAAATGTCTTTAAATGCTCAGAATGAGAACTTCACATTACCCTAATGTTCAAGTTCATCAGGGATAGCCCGAATCACACTCAAGACTTGCTCCCCCCCAGAAACCTCCTTACCAGCAGCATTGAGATCAAGAATCATGGCACTCATGATTCGCAAATGCTCAGTCATGGTACGACTGGAATCCATTTTGTAATGTATTCATTTCAATTGCAAGGTTCGGAGCCTTGTTTCGGATTTTTGTCCAAAACGAATTTTAAGTTGGTCCCACATGTCCTTAGCCGTAGGACATATCTCAAATTCCCCAATTAGGTCATCGTGCATATAGTACAACATAGCAAAGCATGCCCTCCAATCCTTTTTGGACTAGTTCTGGTAGGCCTACAACCTTTCTTGGTACTGTACAGTAGTAGTATCAATTAGCACTCCATCCTTATCCTTGTCTGGTGGTGGAGATTTGGCTACCGTCAAGTGTTCCAATAAGTCTCTTTCGTTCTAAAGATACCTAATCTTTCGTTCAGACTATGTCATATTACAAGGTAACGTCCTTTTTATTGCATATCAATTGGGTCATCAAAGATGAGAATTGGAAATCTATAAGATAGAGAAGTAATGAAAGGATGATAAGGCTCATTAAGAAATTAAGGGTATGTTGAAAAGATTAAGGTCAAATACTAATGATCGAATTAAGACAAGGTAGTTAGCAATATGCTTGATCTGCTACATGTAATCTTCCATCAATTTATGCTCATCATATGACAAGTTTGACAACATTCGCCTGGGACCCATTGCTCGAGCTATGCTAGTAGTACTAAAGTTATCTACCAATTGATTCTATATATGAATAGAATGAACAATGTCATGGACCTTCGTTAGCAAATCAAGTGAGATGGTTGTGAACGATTGAAGTGATTAATCTAGGCAAAGCAACATAGAGTAGAATGGGGCAATTAGACATCACTATTGTCAATAACAAAGGATGGAGGTTGCTAAATGGTTCCATATAACAAACCACGTAGCTATTGCATATCCAAAAAGATGAGAAATTGAGTTTGCTAAGGGATAACTTGTTTGACTTTCCTTAGAGTATTGTGACAAATGTGCTTGATATTGGTGTAGAATGTACAGCAGATGAAGGGGAAGAAGCGAGCAACACTGTTGGAGAGCCAAGAAGGTGAAGCCATATCCAATAACCTTATAGGACTTGTGAAGCTACTCATACCACTAGTAATCATGGAAAACATTGCATTATGAACACAGAAGAAAACAGATCACAAGATTGCATGAAATGCATGGATTGAAGAGGGATGGTCTATTGAGAGGGCATCTAATAGAAATAGGGAAAGTAGATCAAAAAAATTAATGGATTGAACAAGGCCTTAAAACTACGTGCAGCAATGACTACAAATGGTGTCAAAAAGGTGGAGCTAGTAGCTATAACGGTGGAGTTGAAGGAAAGGGTGTCTTGTCACTTGAGATGGCTAAGGTTCGTCCAATAAAAAATAGAGAGAATAGACAGGAATAGTAAGAGGAATGAGAAGCCCTAGAAACCATGATGAGAAGCAAGAAAAAAATGCCATAGGGTTTGAGCAACAGCTTTAAGACCTTGTGAAAGTACTTGTAATGCACTGGCACAAATATCAGAGCTTGACACTTTGTTTACAATGGCTAGGGAAACTGTAAAATATACATGATAAGTCCTTAAAGTGGACTATATTTTGAGGTTATTTTGTACCATTTTTAGGGAGAATTATGTTTGTTATGCTATATTATTCACTTTTTTTTGTTTTACACTTGGGTAAGGTTCTTTTCTGTATTTTAAAGATTTTTGGACCATTTTACCCAAAACTTGACCATAAATGACTGTAGCTTGACTCCCCATGGACACCCCTAAGTCATTATGCCTGGTGAATGAAGAAAGAGTAGAAGAATGCCAAAATAATGGCCACCATGGATGGTCCGTGGTTGTGCCCACAGTCCATGGTGGCCTCTTTTCCCCCGAGACTGTTTGTTTTCTGTCGACTATTCGACTTCCAGGCAGTTTTAATTCCATTATTTCTTGCGGCTGTTCAACTTCCAGGCGGTTTCGCTATAAAAAGGTTGTTTGTAACCTCATTTCAACATCCATTCTATTTCCTCCATTCTATTCCATCTAGTTAGGATTTAGATTAGATTAGACAGAATTGAGAATTGAAGTGAAGATTTGCAAGGATTACATGCCGGGTTTGCAATTGACGGATTCAAGCGTGTTATTTGGCTGTTCTCTTCTCTTCTCTTCCCTTCTCTTTTCTGTTTAGATTTTTATGCTTTCAGATTATTATTGATTTTTATGTTAAGTTTTGGAAATTTAATCTTGGAATTGAGTTGAATTCTTGTGAATAAATCAATTCTTGTTTTGATCCAAAAGTGTTTTGGATTATTGGGTCTATTCCATTGAATCTTAGACGTTGAATTGGTAGTAGAAAACTTGATCAATTTCTTGCTTGTTTTAGACATTTGGTGAAGAACTGAAAGGTGAAACTAGATGTTGGAAAACTAAGATTCGACTTAAGTGTGTGGGATCTTGAGAAGGAATCATTGTTTAAGAAACTTCTAAATTTGATAATTGCATTCTTAATGATCTTAGATGAATCAAAAACCCTTGAGAAATGGTAATTGATTAGATTTAAGAATTTTATTCCACCTTGAAAGAGGGTTTTGATAAGTCGATTATCGGTTTTGGAATCGCACATCTAAAGAAAAGGCGCTTGATTAATTCTCGAGTTGGAAAATTGCTTGGTTTAATTAAATTGCTTGATTGATTATCTATTGGATTAAACAAGTAGTACAGATCAATTTCATTCACAAATTTTGGATTCACTTAGCCTATTTTGACGGAATATAATCCAGTAGATCAACCTAGTCCTTGTGGGAGACGACCTTGATTAGCTACGACTCCACCGTGCGCTTGCGGCCCTATCAAGTTTTTGAGGCCGTTGTCAGGGACTGGCGTCGAATATTGAGTTTTTCTCAATTAGGTCGGACTAAGCACTTTGTTTTTCTTTGAAAAAAAACGCAAAAAAAATTGAAAATTAAAAAAGATAAAAAAATTTCAAGATTAAAAAAACAATGACAATTTTCTATTTTCCCCAATTCGAGCATGAATTATTTTGGAGGTATATTAAGCGTTTAAATACTTTTCTTGCTCAATGTGGTTGTTGTATGGATAAATGAAAAATTTTAGACATTGTTGATGAGGGTGTGAATAGCAAAACCCATATTCTTTTAGAGCATTGGGGTTGTCATGGTAAAAATATTGATAAAGCATGGTATTTGCTTGAGTTGATTGCTTGAGATTCATTTGAATTTAAGAAGGCTAGTTGTATTTCTAGATATTCATTTCCTGATTCTTGTGCATTTTATGCTAGGTCTTATTATTTCCGTTTTTGGTGTGATTTGTGTAATTCTGCTGACCATGTTATAAATTCGTGTCCTTATTATACATGTTATGCTCAACCTGACTTTGTATCACCTGGGATAATACTAATGTTGTCCTAACCTTACATGATTCATCCTTTCTGTTAGCTAAGTGCATGAGGCTCGAGGTGGGCGAGCCTTTTGGAAGAGGTGCTAGGTTTAGTGTTGTTGATGCATGTTTTGAGTCGGAAGATATTTTTGATGAGGTGCATGATCTAGCTGAGACCCCATTGGAGGCGTCACATGATGTGTTTACGCACGAGGAGTCTCCTAGCCTTGGTTGTAATAATGTTCTCCCTAATCCCCTTGATCACTCCCATGTTTTACCTATTTGTTCATTACTCTTTCCTTCCCCTGAGTATTATATTGATGTGCCTATTGATAATCCTATGATATGTGATGCTAATATTGATTTGGGTTATGACGATAACACTTTCAATATGCTTGGTGAGAATGTTGATAATTTTATGTCCCTAGCTTACTTTAGTAGGTATAATGCCTCCCTTGACCCATATTGCATGTACCTAGTGGATGCACCTAGGAAAATCATGTGGACTACATTCTTTAATCCTTCTTATGATATTTCTAAGGCCTTTAATAAGGATAAGAGGATACTTGTTGTCTTTGGTGTGATTTTGGTTGTTGCCTCTTACCTTGTATTTTCTAAATAGTGGTCCCATGAGCTTGATAAGCTCCTGTGCATGTTGATGACGTCTGATTTAATGAGTCAAGTCTTGAAGTTGTGATGGAGTGGCTGATGCTCCATGAGTGCCTCATTTGCAAGGAGGCCTTAGCTTAGGTGCATCCAACACCTAATTTGGTGAGATTGTTCTCTTTTGTTTTCCCTTTTCCTTTTCTTACTTTCTTTCCTTTGAATAATAATACTTTATTTAAGCATGGGGGAAGGGTAGCTTCATGTTTTTCATTTCGGTTATTAGTTTGCATACTTGTTAGAGCATATAATGTTGGGTTTCTTTTTGTTTGCATTAGTGTTTTGCATTTAGCCGCATTTTAGGTTTGCATATAAGATTGCATGGAGTGATGGTATGTATTGGTTTGAGATAACCTCCATGATGTTTTTGTTTAGAAAAAATAGCTTTTATGAGCATGAGTAACGTTTGATGTGTAATCCATTTTAGTGCTAAAATTTTTGAAGGTCTTGTGAATATTTCTTGTTTTGACCCTTGTCTTGTTTGAGAACTTTGTTATCCCTTGAAATCGTTAGTACTAATGTTTGTACATCAAGTCATTTTATGAGCTAATTGAGATTTTGGTAGATGTCCCGTGAGACTTTGAGCCTTATTTGGACTAATTTATTATATTTAGTCTCTTATTTCTTTTATGTGTGTGACTCTTCCATGTTGCATCTCTAGAACTTGCCTTGACTCTTGTTCAAAACCACATTAGCCTGTGCATAATTGATGATATAATATAGGCATTTCTTTCTTTGAACATTTTAGCCACATAGCCAAATAGTCTACCCCTGTGTTACATGTTTATTCCCTTTGCTAGCCCCTTTAAGCTTATATACGTCTCTTTTGTGAGCACTTCATGTTAGCCCTTGGCCAAACAGATGTCCCTAACTTTTAAGCCAAGTCTATGGAGCATCGCTTCATCTATGTAATGGGTGGTTTTGGGGATAATTGAGTTTAATGTGGCTTTGGTATGTTGGTTTATTGAGGGATTGATGACATTGAGTACTTGCTTTGGTTCCCTCTTGTTTGGGTTGTGTATATATAAATTCGGTGCTAAGTTGATAGTTAGTGATCCTATGCCTTTGAATAATTGAAATTTCATTTCCCAATGAAAAAAAAAAGAAAAAAACAAAAAAAAAGCTCAGTGATTGCCATTGGGCATGTGAATAGCTTAAGTTCCTTTCTTTATCAACTCATTTTCTATGTGATTCATTTGGGGTATGTTCATTGTATTTTGAGGTTTGGAGAGTTGATAAACTCCATAGTTACTTGGTGCTTTGGTTGGTTGCTCCCTAGTCACTTGGTTAAGTAGCTCCACATTATCGCAAATGCATTTGTCCACTCCTTTTTCTTAACCACTTCTAGCCTACATTAGAACCCATATAATGTCTTCTTGATTGTATTGTGTACATTGCATTCCTAGTGGTGGAGAATTTGAGAGTTTTTGCAAGCATTTCGTAGATTGTATCTTTGGAATAAGTCTTCAGTGAATCTATCCTATATTTCAAACACATGAGTGGGAGTGATTCACATTTCCCAAAAGTGAAGTTCTATAAGTCTGTTTGCCTCTATTCAATTCCATGTGCTTGAATGATGTGCTTTGTGGTTTTTTGGGGATGATCAAGTTTAATATCGAGCTTGTGGTCTCGTACTTTTTCGAAAACCTTCTCTTCTTAATTTTGAAATGACATGCGCTCTATTTGGGGTTGTCATTGGTTGATATTTTTGCTTGTGATATGCTATGACTTGCCTACTTTAAGGAGGTTGTTATATTTTGAGTCCTAGATGCATCTCTGCTTATTGGTTTTGTCTAGTGTTTGCTTGAGGACAAGCAACAATTTAAGCATTGGGGAGTTTGATAAGTCTTTAAAGTGCACTATATTTTGAGGTCATTTTGTACCATTTTTAGGGAGAATTATGTGTGTTATGTTGTATTATGCACTCCTTTTTCTGTTTTATGCTAGGGTATGGTTCTTTTATCTGTTTTGTAGGTTTTTGAACCATTTTACCCCAAATTTCACCATAAATGAGTGTAGCTTGACTCCCCATGGACACCCCCAAGTCACTATGTCCATGGAAGGAACAAAAAATAGAAGAATGTCGAAACAGTTGCCACCATAGATGGTCCGCGGTGATGCCCACCATCCATGATGGCCTCATTTCCCCTAAGGCTGTTTGTTTTCCCATGATTGTTTGACTTCTAGGAAGTTTGAGTTCCATTATTTCTTGCGGCTGTTCGGCTTCCAGGCAGTTTCACTATAGGAAGGCTGTTTGTAACCTCACTTCAACATCTATTCTATTCTATCTAGTTAGGATTTAGATTAGATTAGAGAAAATTGAGAATCGAAGTGAAGTTTTGCAAGGATTCCATGCCGAGTTTGTAATCAATAGATTAAAGCGCGTTATTTGGCTGAGCATTTCTCTTCTCTTTTCTTTTCTTCTCTTTTCTCTTTAGATTTTTATGGTTTTAGATTATTATTGATTTTTATGTTAAGTTTTGGAATGTTAATCTTGGAATTGAGTTGAATTCTTGTGAATGAATCAATTCTTGTTTTGATCCAAAAATGCTTTGGATTTGTTGAGTCTGTTCTATTGAATCTTAGACATTGAATTGCTAATAGGAAACTTGAGCAATTTCTTGCTTGTTTTAGACATTTGGTGAAGAACTTAAAAGTGAAACTAGATGTTGGAAAGCTAATATTCAACTTAAGGGTATGAGATTTTGAGAAAGACTCACTATTTAAGAAACCTCTAAATTTGATAATCGCATTCTTAATGATCTTAGATGAATCAAAAACCTTTGAGAAATGGTAGTTGATTAGATTTAAGAATCTCATTCCACCTTGAAAAAGGGGTTTGATAAATCGATACTCGGTTTTGGAATTACCCATCTAAAGAAAAAGCGCTTGATTAATTCTCGAGTCCGAAAATCACTTGGTTTGATTAAATTCCTTGATTGATTGTCTATTAGATTAGACAAGTAGTATATATCAATTTCATTCACAAATTTTGGATTTGCTTAGCCTATCTTGATGGAATATAACCCACTAGCTCAATACATTATTGCCTTTTTATAATCTATTAACCTACTTCTTAAAGTGCCAAACAATGATGTTGGGTTTGTAGTGGTCAACCTGAATCCTTGTGGCTTTCCTATTTTGTATTAAAGTAGGCAACAATTATTGAAGCATCTATAGACAATGAAGGAGAAGATTACAATCCTAAGTTCCGTGTGAGTACTTGGAAATACACTTTATAGTATACAAGTGAGTAGTACGGTTACCATGGATAAATTTAGAAACTATATAAATAATACATAAGTGATATCAGTCTTAGCATTTAGGCTAACACCTGTAATAATGAATTCATATGGACACATACTACGTAAATATCTTTTTGTAACACCTTAATTATTCTCAAGACATGTATAGACCTGGGCTCTTTGCTTGTGGTACAGTCAATTATTCTACAAACTCTTTACACATGATATTAGAATTGTAAAATTTAAAAAAATTAAGGGAGAGAATGTTTTAGCTATGATCTGGCTTTCATCCTTGCCAAGCTTCCTAAGTAACGTGGAAGTTTTTATCCTCTTCCTCATCTTTCTACCCAGACTATCCTTCATGCCGCTATTATCTTGCTATGGTTTAAGACCTCCTCCGTTTTTTGTGAGGCCACAACACCGCTCACCCCAAATCAACAGTAATCACTCAAAATGCCCCATGTTCTATGCAGCCATGACCCATTTGGAGATCCCTTCCTTAGACCCCTATCTTCACTGGTGTTGAACTATCATCTTCTCTGGCAGATTCCTTTTTGCCAGTGCCCATCATACCTACGCTAGGGCTACCTAATGTTCCTGCTATAACATCGCCTATCTTTTCAGCCTCCGTCCCCTTTTACACTTATGATGTTGGTTTCACTAGCCACCAGACCCCATTATCCCTTGATAAGATTTTATCCTACTATGCCCTTATCTCGGTAGTCTTTTAACCTCTACTGGTTCCTCTCACAGCTACTATCCCAACGCTTTTTGCGTCTCCTACCAAAATCAGTGTCACAGTTTTATCACCGTTCCTCTAACCTCTATTGACGATTCTTTGAATTGTTGTACTCGATTTGCTATGTTCTTAATCTCCTATAATTTCTTGGGCTTGAAAGATGGATCTTTTTCACCACCGTCATCTACCATCCTTGATGCTAGTGGTCAAGTAATCATCAACCTGCTCTTTACTCAGTGGTTTTGTATAGATCAAACATTTCATTCCCTTCTTTTTGCCACAATTTCAGGTGATATGCTCATTGAGTTATGTGACTTGGAGCATTCTTTTCAAATTTAGGATAGGTTGCACAAATGATTTCTTACAGCTAGTATGTCCAAAATCTTGGAATTGAGAAGAAGATCACTAACATTAAGAGACAAGTTTCTCAATCAATGGAGTCGTTTCTCAGAGAAATTGAAAATATTGTTGTTTCTTTAACTACTATCAATTCTTCTTTGACTGACCAAGAGCCAATTCAATGTACTATTGATGGGTTAGATGCTCAACACTATACCTTTATTATGGTTGCAACTTATTTTGGGGGTAAGTTGACATTTGACGAATTGTAGACCACATTCATCATGTTCGAGCCTCAGCTTTTACATCTTTGTGAGTCACCCTCAACCACCTCTCATCAAGCATTCACTACTTCTAGTACTGCTCCTCCTACCTTAGGGATTTGTCGATCCAATACACTATTTTAGAGGAAAATTCTCAAGATAATACCAATTAGAGAGGTCATAAAAACCATTGGAGTGGTGGTTGCAATAATTGAGGATGAAGTGGTGGACAAGGTTGTAGCAATTTTAAAGGTTGTAGAGGTAGTAAACACAGCCATCTCATTCTTTTAGGGCATGAAATTCATTTGTTGTAGGTACATCATCTAGCCCAAGTTCTTGTATTAGCCTTGCCACTCTCACTACTTTAGTCTAACTGATAGTTTTATCTTGTCTACTTGTGCTAACAAATCCCCCTTCTCAAGATGTTTGTCAACTTTACATGACTTTAGGCCATACTACCCCATATTGTTCTCATCATTTTCATGTGGTTGCCCAAGCGACAACTCCTAATAAGTAACTGTGCTCACTACAGTCCAGTTTAGTAAAGCAAATGAAGCTCTTATGTGCTCTACCCTAGCTGTTTCTCTTGTATGACCCTTGTGGAATGTATTTTCTCACAAAAACTTCCTTATAATGGATCTCATTTTATTGTCATTGGTAATGGAACATGTTTACCAGTGAGTAATGTTCGCCAAGTACATTTATCCACTTTTTCCTTGCCATTACAACTTAATAATGTTCTATGTATTCCTCAACTGAAATTTAGTTTTCTTTATGTTCAAAAATTTTGTGATGATAACAATTGTGAAGTTGATTTTGATTCATGTTCTCTATATATAAAGGACATGCCATAGGGACCATGCTTCTTAAGGGTACCAGTGATGGTGAAGTCTCCACTTTCTCTTCTTGCAAGCCTATCTTGATCCTCCTAGTTGTTCGTGCTTTTAGTGATGTTTGGCACCGTTGTCTTGGTCGTTATGGGTGTATAGTCTTAGAGTCTCTTAGGCATAAACATTTTACTTAAACTCATTCCAAATTTAGCAATAAATGCATGTCTTGTAAGCTTGATAATGCTCATCATTGATCCTTCGATGATGTTGAACACTATGATAGAACTCCTTTTCATTTATGGATTCTGATGTGTGGCAGTCTCTTGTTCTCTTGAATTTAAATTTCAATTCTATATTGTTTTTTTTTTATGAATGCACTCGTTTTACCCAGACATATCCAATGAAACACAAATCAGTAGTGTACCAACATTTTTGGGCTTTTCAAAAACCAGTGGAAAATATGTTTGACTACAAAATTTGAATTTACCAAAGCAAAGGTGGAGAGAAATTTGACAATGATGCTTTAAAAGATCATTTTATCAAAATGACATTTATTTTCAAAAATAATTTTCCCAAACCCCTAAACAAAATAGAGTTGCCGAATAGAAGCATCATCATATTATAGAAATGGCTTGTACCTTTCTTCTTGATGCTCATCTTCTTGGTCAATTATGGACAGATGCAGCATACAGAACCACTTTTGTCATTAATAGTCTCCCTACTCCTATTTTGGATGGTCATTCTGCCTATGAAAAACTATTTCACAAAATCCTAGATCATTTCCTTCTACAGATGTTTGGATGTAAATGTTTTCTAACTATTCTTCCCTAGCAAATAAATTGGAACCATGGTCAAAGCATTGTGTGTTTTCCTTGGTTACACTTCCAACTGTAAAGAGTATCAGTGTCTATGTTCTACAACAAGTCATATTTACATTAGTAGACACTTCATTCCAAGAAGACATGTTCCTTTACACCCCTTTGCAATCGGTTGGATCTCAGGCTCATAATATTTGCCCCTTGCAGCTCATTGCTATGCCTGATCCTTTTATTTTAGCTTCGTCCACTTCATCCATGTCTTCTGCCCAACTCAGTCCCTTGGGCCTAGCCCAGTCTGCCTCACCCTTGGGATTTCTTAAGCCGTGTCTCTCCAGCTGAATTGCTAACCTAGCTACTGTAGCTCCGGAGGCATACTTATGGAAATGTAGAATGATATTGCAGTGTATTTTCGTTCATTGCTGAGGAGCGTGTATTATTATGTTTAGGCATTCATTTTGCTAATTCTAGACATTCTTTTTGTTGGTCGTTTACTTGGTCCAACTCTGTGTATTTCAAATACTGTTTAAAATTATTGAAACAAAAAGTTTTGTAAAAATTGATTATGTTATGTTGACAAACTTATGTAATGATTGAGGGACCCGTTATATTTATAAATTTTATATATTTTAAAACATAAATCTATGAAGGCATATTTCTTTGTTGAATTTATATAGAAGTTAGTATGATGTAAAATACAAATATTCTTTAATTTTAGTTCAATGTATATGCTGGAAAAAAAATTGCACCATGTAATTGAAATAAGGGTGAAATGGTAATTTAGGTTAAAACAAAAAAATGGCACAACATTATTAGATTCACATTTATAAAAAATGCAAAATCACAATTTCAACTACACACTCTTTCAATACAGTAGTTCAAAAAATAACCAAAGGTCATTTTTATGATTAAAAAATAAATAATTTGCCCATGGTAATTTTATAAATTGTGAAAATTTTGAAGAAGATTGTTAGGAGTTAATAAAGATTGATAAGAGTTATTAAAAGTTGGTTAGAGTTGGTAAAGATTGGTAAGAGTTTATAGAAGCTGGATTTTTTTTTTTTTTTTGGTAATAGTTCGGAAGAGTTGGTAGTAGTTAGTAAGAATTGATAAAAGTTAGTATAAGTTGGTTAATGTAGATTGACCAAAGAATAGACTTATTTTCGAAGTTGCGTTTGGTAAATCAAGTGACCATTAGCTTCTAGCCAGGCTATGTAGAGTCCAATCGAAAATGCACTAAGCAAGTTTAGGGAGTCGCTAGAGAGTAGATTTGCTATCCTATATAATGAATTTTGCAAATTGGTCCACATGGATCATCATAACTTAGGTCATTTTACAGCCAACCAAGAGACCTTTAACTCTAATGGCTTGTTTGGTTTTATGTAATCAAAGTGATAATGCAATCAAAATGGTAATAGTGATTCCATTGCCATGTTTGGTTACTATTAAGTAATGTAATCAAGATTGTATTGTAATCATATTTACCTCAATCTATGGAACTACAATTACTTGACTTGTCCTAAATAATTATGATTGCATACCTTTGAATCAAAGTCTATCCAACTATAAGCTATTATATTTGAGAACTTTCTTTCTCTTCTCTCCATTATGTCTCCTCTACTTCATCTCTCCTATTACTTTGACACCTTTTTTTTTAAGGTTTGAAGCCCCCTCACGCCTCTCTCTCATCTCTATATTAGATAAAGTTTAACCTAGACCATGATCGTATTATTGTAACTGTATTTTTGTATATTGTAGACATCATGTTTCTTTCTCTCGCACATCATCATCACCATCATCATCATCATCATCTCTCTACTTGGTAAACTTGAACAATACTACATTATTGTAATCTAGAAGAAATAGACTAAAGTAAGTCTCATGTGAAACATCGTAATCATGATGATAAGATATTGGATAATAATTATCAACAAAGTTACAAATAATTAAAATAGGCAAAAATAAAATGCAAATTGAATTGCAAGTACTTCACGTCATGTGTAAGATTAAGTATTGTTTGTAGATGAATTCATTATATTACACTTATAAAAACTTTGTAACCAAACATTATAATGTAATTATTATCCCATTTCATTACACTAACAATTGCATTACATGGTTGATTCCATTGTATAGTGATTGCATTACTTTCAACTATGCGCAACATAAATTTTTACACTTATTATATTCTATGCCTACATTTTTAAAATTTTTTATCAACACTACCTACATTATACCCTTGCAGTCATTTTATACAAATCAATAGTACTATTGCTTCACTGAAAAATATGTATTTATTTTTTTGGTTAACTAAGTTAATGGTTTTGCACTTAGGTACAAACGTATTCATACTACACATCAGCTAAATCTTAAAGACATGAGAACTCTTCCATTCAAGGCATTCTTTTGGACAAGTAGCTCAAAATCACTCATAACATAAAACAAATTCTCAGCATCAATTATATGAAGGGCACAATATAGCAGAAAATGAAAATGAAAAGTCTTTTATTCACATAGCATCATTCCTTTATGCAAAATGATAAATGTCTTCCTTTATTGATTTACGGTACTTTATTTATGTTGATGTTGAGTTATGCAATAAAGGCACTTTTGTTTATATGGATGCTCTTTCTCGCTCTACTAGGAATTTCCCATGCTTTTGATTTTCTCTATTGACCAATTGACGCAAGGGCGAAAGGTATACACGAGGAAAAGATGGTTTTTTTTTTTTCACAAATAATTAGGATTATTATATATGTCAATTTTATACACAAAGCCCAACTCTATGTGCGTTATATAAGTGAAGGGCACCCTGCAATTGATGTTAGAAGTATGGCTGATTATCAGACTTTTTGACTCTAGCAGAGAGAATGATAGTTAGAGGAAGTTGTTGATTTCAATTGTAACCATTTTCTTTTCTTTTCTAACCTGACCGTCGTATGCATATGTATATGTATGTATTTATATAGTTTGATTCTAGCAGCAAGGATGTTAGTTAGAGGAAGTTGTTGATTTCAATTGCAACCATTTTTTTTCTTTTCTAACCTGACCATTGTATACATATATATATATGTATGTATGTATGTATGTATGTATGTATATATATATACATATATATATACATATATATATATATATATA
>JACYFF010031956.1:15446884-15477572 GCA_017589665.1 Selenicereus undatus | reverse complement strand
TATTGATACATTCGTGCATACAGACATGCCTACCTACACACACACACATACACACATATATATATGTGTGTGTGTGTGTAAGAAAAGAGTAATGGTCTTTATTGCCACCATCGATTGGTAGTTACATCGTATAGGTACCTATGCTTCGGCTTTTCCTAACCTCATATTCTCCTCTATCTAACGTAACAGTGCATCTATACATCGTTTGTATTTTGTTGAACTTTTTGCTATTAACCGGACCATTTGTTTAACCATCTGCTTGATTCTCTTGATGATATGTGAACTATCCATCTCCTCCCCCTGAAAGATTAACTGATTCCTTGCCCAACATATCTGGACCATCTGGTATATAAGGGCATTAAATGTGGCATAAATTATTTATTTCTGCACCTATGTTCTTTTTATATCCAGAATATGATGTACCTATTCTTGCCGTGTGCTTTTGGGTTTGTCGTCTGGCCACGAATTTACCCCCTCCATATATCTTTTTCCCCTGTACAATAATTGGTGTTGAGTTTCATCCTCTTCCTTGTATATCTGACATTGTGCTTTTATCCCAGTAAATCTAGCCAGCTTAGTTTGTACTGGGATCTTCTGTTTCATTAACACTGACGTTGTAAAAGTGTGCCTGGGTATACTTTTTCTCGACCAAACCCTCCTAGTGCAGTTTACTCTCCCTTTGGTGTTCATATACCATGTATAACCTACTTTGACTGTATATCCCCTATCTTTGGTTCCTTCCCATTTGCACTTCTAATTTGCAATGCTGCTCCACTTAAATACCTCCTTTACTTTGCTCAATTTGCCCTTACACCAGCATATATCGTGTTCTGGGCTATAGTCCTATCATGTTTGTACAGCTAAGTTTCTTTCATGGACCCATTTTATGCACAATAAATCCTTCATTTGTGTTGTAGCCCATACCAACTTAACTATACAAGCCTTGTTCCAAGCTTCTATATTCTTTAGGCCAAGTCCTCCATATTTCTTAGGCTTACATATGTCTTCCCATGAAACAAAGGGGGCTTTCCTGTAGGCCTCATCATAGTTTCTACATACTCTCACAATCTACTTGATTGCCCCTTGAGGTAGTATAAAAATTGTGGCCCAAATTTTGAATACTCCCATCAATACATTGTTGATAAGTGCCACTCTTCCTGCATAGGATGTAGACTTAGTGGCCTAGGTTTTAACTTTCTTTGTGATCTTCTCCACTAGCAGCTTACAGTCCAACTTACTGAGCTTATTAGCCGTAATGGGAACCCTAACATACCTAAATGGCAGCATTCCTTCTTAGTACCCTGTCATATTAAGCATTTATCTTTGGTGACTAGGTTTACGTCCCCTCATTAGAATTTGAGACTTATCAATATTGGCTATTAGCCCTGCACTTCTTGAGAATTTATCAAAAGCTTCCACTAAGTACTGGACTGATATGGGGTCTGCAACACTAAATACAATTAAGTCATCAACAAACATGAGATACACCAGTTGGTTCTGCTTGCAATGATGGTGGAATTTGAACCCTGGAAGCATGCATGTCTTATGGAAGAATCCGGATAGGTATTCCATTACCAATACAAGCAGCAGGGGAGATAGAGGATCTCCTTGTCTGAGTCCTCTGGCCCTTCAAAATATCCAAAATCATCACCCTTCATGTTAAGCATTTGTAGGTGATAATACCTTGGGAATAAAAACCAATCTTGTAGCATTACATTGCTTAAGCATTTTCCCAGTCTTGAAGAATTCTTGCGCTGCTTCACATACCCTTGGCCTTATTTCTACCCAACTTGCTTTATAAAAGCTGCTATCATAACCATCTGGCCCTGGTGATTTGACCAAGGGTATAGAAAAAATTACCTTTTTTATGTCTAGCTTAGAAAAAGGCGATATTAACTTCAGTTATTCCTCCATTGACATCATATCTCCAGTCTACATGATTTCATAATCTAGCTACTCCCTTGTTGCGTTTTGTTTTCCTAACAATTTTTAGTAGAAGTTTCACATTACTTGGGCTACTTGCTCAAATCCTTCCACCTTTCACCTCCTTGCATCTTGGATAAAATATACATAGGACATCATTTGGCTCTGTTTTGTTTTTGCTCTGCTGTTGATCATTGACAAAGATGAGTTTAATATAGTCATATGCCTTGCTCTGCATTCCTTCTCTTTGTCTAGTAAGTCACCATTCATAGGGTCTACCTGCAACTATTCTTGTATCAGTTCCAATTTCCATCTAGCAATCCCCTGTTGTTCATGAATATTTGCATACTTATCTCTGTTGAGTTTCCTCAATCGGATTTTGAGCTGCTTAAGTGTCTCACACAATTTATGCATCTTGGAACCCCTAATCTATTTCCGACATTGTGCATGTACTATGTCTTTGAATTGCGGGTCCATTCCCATTCTTCTTTGGACATGTGGGGAATATTATCTTGAAGGGTATATGATCTGATGTTCCTTCTGTAATGCGTGTGACATGAGTATAGCCAAGTTCCTTAACATCAATAACTCTTGGCTAGTCCTCTATCAATCTAGGAGCATATTATCTTGTTTGACTAGGTGTAAAAAGCCTCATTGCATCTAACTTCTTTTAATTCACATGCCTTAATGCAATAGGTAAAGTCGATAATCTCATAGTGCTGAACTTCCTCTCCTCCCATTCTATCCCTCGGGTGTAATATTACATTAAAGTCTCCTAATACACACCAGGAACCCTGCATATTACTTGCTATAAGATTCAACTCCTCCTATAATTGTTGTCTCGTAGAGGTTCTGTTGGGACCATATACACATGATATATGGAACTACTTTTGAGTTGTCATATGTATAGCCTTATAGTATACACATTGTTCTAAGGCCTGGAGAATATGAACTTGATAAGCTTGGCCCTTCTATGCTACCCAAATTCTCACCTTAGGGTTGTAATCCACATTAGTGTACAAGTTCCACCACACAATCAGTCTATTAGCTACCTTCTCAATGTCTTCCTGCTTGACTTTAGCTTCCATAAGTGCCACTAAGCCAACATTCTATTTATTCAGGAAGCCTTTAACATCTTTTTTATTTGGGCTATTTAAGCCCCTTATATTCCATGATATGATCTTATCCATTAGGGGAATCCCCAAAGCCTCTGCCCATGATGCTCCCATACTCAACTCAGCCTCCATTAGTGCCTGGAAAGAATTCTAAACTAGTGAATGTGCTATTTTTTTGTGCCCATTTGATACCCTTTGAGCTGATCTATGTAGGATAGTAAATCCTTCATCCTCTCTCTAGTCAGCTCTTTGTTGTTGATGCTCATTATTTTCTCGCTCAACTCTAACTGGTTGTGATACTACTCTCCATTCCTTTCTCACCTTATTTTTCCTCCTGCAGTCCACCTCCTCATATCTCACCATATAGCATTGACTGCATTTGATGGGCTTTCACTCATATTTGACTGTTTGCCTCAGCAGAACATCCCAATCATTTACAAAATCTATGTATTCTGGGAATGGACCTTCCAAAGATATCTCTATCAACATTCAAGCATAACTCAGCATATTTTTCCTTAGTTATCCTGTCAGTCTCAATAAGAATGCCCAACATACTACCTAATTTACTGAGGCTCTCTTATCCCTAATATTTGATACCCAGGTTTGGAAACCGCAAAGGCAAAGCCACCGGGATTAGATTAAAGGAATCCACTTAGTTTAATAAGCTAAATTAGGTTGTTAAACAGAGATTTCAGAGTGAATTTAGAAGTTCAGGAATGAAGTTTTTATATATTCATTCAATGGCACTTACAACCTGCAAGGGAGGCTTTAAATAACCAACTCATCCCATTTTCTCGCCAAAAGAGCTATCTTAGTGCTTAGTTAAGCTCTAATCTAGCTTAGGCGCAAACTATTTTCTAAACAGAATTTAAGCAGGTTAATTACATGGAATGAGTCTAACTGATCTATGATTAATTTACAAAATTTTGAGCCTGAGCATGATTAGCCACTGAAATCAGCCAACTTGCACATAAGGAAGAGAGGACAAGGTTGCTGATGGGACTTGTTTTTTGACTGGCCAATTCGGGTAAGGCTTGTGATCTTCTCCATTGATCATTAGTCAACTTGCTTGCAAAAGCTCTAAAATCTTCATGGGTGTGTTCTTGGTAGCTTAATTAACCAAGCGAGCAAGGAGGTAGGTGAGAAAACCTTCCAGATGTAGCTGAACCCATTGCAATATAAAAACAGTTTATTCTGACCTAAACACCTGGGTAACCACCAACTTTATGCAAGTTGTTCTTTCAATCTAAACCTAATTTAGGGGTGATTTTAAAGCATGAGGGGCTACCATAGGATGTTAGGAATCCCTCAAGCAAAAAAGTCATCCGTAATTCAAGTTGATGGTCAAGAAACAGTCACATCTTTCAAACCGGGCAGAAAGCACCAAAAACTGCGTAGGTTGCTGTTTTGGGATCTTTAATCAAAATGCCGTGATCATACTCCAAAATGGACTTTATACCTCAATAGAAGACTTATTAAGGAGTCAAACAAAGTAGGACTCGCCCAAAGCATGGCTTAGAAACACCAAATAAAATGTTATCCAAAATCATGCTAAGTTCTGGACTTGTACAGGAGAACAAGGCAGTGATTTGAGTCCCCATTGCTTGATTACCTTGTACTTCTTTGTCTTGGTTAGTGCTCTAAACTTGTCTTGGATTAGGGGAGCCTTGTACTACTGTATCAAAACTTCAGTCCTCAAACACAACTGAACTTGCACAAAGGCATTTTATATGGGATTTTGTAACTTCTGTTCCTTAACATCGTGAGACAGGTCGACCGTAGAGGCGATTTACCTTCTCATAAGGCTCATGGGTTTGTACAGGGATAGAAAGGTGGATTTCCATATGATGTTTATTGACCTGGAAAAAGCATATGATAGAGTCCCGCGGGAAGTGTCATGGAGCTGTTTGGAAAAGAAAGGGGTGTCGCCCATGTATATTTGTGTGATTAAGGATATGTACGAGGGAGGGCGGACGAGTGTTAGGACGCCGGGAGGAGTCTCAAATGACTTCGCTGTTAGTATGGGTCTGCACCAGGGCTCAACCCTAAGCCCATTCCTTTTCACCTTAGTTTTAGATGAACTTACTAGAAGGATTCAGGGGGAGGTCCTGTGGTGTATACTTTTTGCAGATGATATTGTTCTTATCGATGAGACCAGACAGGGGATGAATGACAAGTTGGAGAGTTGGCGGCTTACGGTGGAAGCTAGAGGTTTTAGATTAAGTACATCGAAAACGGAATACCTGCATTGTTGTTTCAGTGGAAGGATAGAAGAGGGGGGAGTAGTCACCCTGGATGGGAGACATATACCTAAGGTAGATAAGTTTAAGTACCTTGGCTCGATCATCCAACAAAATGGGAACATTGACGAGGATATTAACCAGCACATAAGAGTGGGCTGGCAAAAATGAAAGTCTGCCTCATGAGTGCTATGTGACAAGAGGGTGCCCTTAGGATTGAAAGACAAAGTCTATCGGATGGTAGTCCGACCGGCTGTCCTATATGGATCGGAATGTTGGCCCCTAAAAAAGACACAGATTCAGAGGTTGATGGTAGCTGAGATGATGATGGTCAGGTGGATGTGTGGCTGATAATTCATATTTTATATACAATTTTCTCCGCCATTTTACCTACTTTTATGTCTTTGAAATATATTTTTGAGTAAATAATGCAGATTTTATGAAACTTGCAGGAAAACTAAAATAGAAGAATTTGGATGAAGGTTGTACAATTTTACTCGGATCGCCTACAAGTGCAAAGTCTAAAGTTCAAGCCCAAAAAAAAGAAAAAAAAAACATAAAATGATTTTTTTGGGCCTGAGCAAGCGGCCCAGTCTTGACCATGCCTCTCACTCCATCTCATCATCCCCTCCTCTCTCAAGTGCTCCATTTTTTCCACATGGCTAATTCTTAACTTAATCAAATGCCATTAATCAAAATTAATATTATACTTATGACTAGCCATGACCATGCATGTAACATCCCAAATTAATTGGAATTAATTTCCATTAATTTTGGGGGTATCCTAAGGGTTGGATTTCCACTATAAAAAGGGGCCAAGGTTGAGGGAAAAGGTCACTCATATCCACTCTCATTCTTCCATCCACTCACTCAAGCATCTTCTTGTCCTTTCATCTTTCATTTTTTTTAGAGAAAATCTTTGTAAGACAAAATCATTTGGGTTGAGGGGTTAAGAAAAAAATAAGCTTTGTTAGCTATTTTTCTCTTGTCTTCTCATCTCATTTGTGAGTCAAATTTGAGAGTTTACACTAAGTTTTCATAATTTTGTGTAATTGAGTACCAAGTTTGGACATAGGTTGTGAAATATACCAATTTTAATAGTGTTTTCCCTAACTATGGCCGACTAAACTACTCATTTCTAGGACTATGATGGATCCCTGGTAATAATATTCTTTTGCTAATTTCTTATGGGGTTATTTTTGTCTCTTTTGCATAATCTTGAGTCTATATTTGATCATCATCTACCTATACATCTTAACACTAATGTTTAATCATGTTGATGACATTAGTTTAATTTGCTATCTCAAATGAATATTAGACCTTGTAGGCTAATATGATGATTATGCAATTTGGGCTTAAAATTATAATTGTTTAAATTAAATAATTTATGCTAGAAATTAGATGAGTTATATCTAAAAAGAATAATTCATGCTAAACCACTAGATAAATTATGTCACTTTATAATTATATTCATCTTTTTAATTCATAACCTAATGCTTGTAGCTTAGGTTGAACAAGAGACAAATTGAATCCCCATTCGAATTAGTAAATCAATATTGGCATCAAAGGTGAAATCTAAAGTTCTAGAACTTTCTCCTATTTGATTTCTCTCTACTTTACTACTTATTTGCTCTTCATTTTGTTGGTCAATTTATATTCATAATCCAACTTTGAAATTAAATTATTCTTTATAATCGGAAAGGTAAATTTTAAAAATCGCTATTGTTCCTCGTGGGATCGACACCCTATACTCGCTAGTCTACAATTAACCTTGTGCACTTGCAAGTAAAAAGGGTTTTAAAACTACATATAAAATCCACATCAAATTTTTGGCGCCGTTGCCGGGACACGAATAGTGATTTTTGAATTTTCTTTTCCTTTTTTTTTTTTATTTTTGTTTTCCCCTTCCCCGCTAATCTAACAATTTTATTTATTTCTCCACCCCTTTCCCTTTTATCTTTATTGTCTCATTCCCCAATCCCTCCTAATCTAACCATTTTAATTTTTTTTTGTTCTTCCCTCTCCCATCTAATCTAATTATTTTCCCTCTCCCTTCTAATCTACTCTAATCTAATCTAACTTTTTTTAAAAAAAAATTTTTGTTATTTTATTTATTGTACCTAATCTAACAATCCCCTTCCCTTTTATTTCTTTTGTTCTTTTTATTTTATTTCATTTCATTTTTTTTTATTTTTTTATCCCCTTTCCTTTTCATTTATTTTTATTTTTATTTCTATTTTTATTTTTTTTTTTTTATTTTTTTTTTCTTATCTCTCTCTTCGCTTTGCTTTTTATTTTTGTTTGGTGACTGTTGTGGTGATTTCATTCTTTTCTCTTTGTTCCTTGTTGGTATATGCTTGGTAGACGTTCTTTGTACTTCGATCTTGAACCATACAATCCTGAAATTGAACGCTCTCTTAGCAAGATAAGAGCTAAGAAAAAGAAATCTAAGAACAAGATGGCTGAAGAACAACCAACCCCACCACCTAAGCAACTTAAAGAGTATTTTACCCCTGCCACCTATGACTCACCAACTAGAACCCGTATGCCCACTGTTACGGTGCCATTTGAGATTAAACATTCTCTTATCCAAATGCTCCCGTCGTTTTATGGGCTAGAGTCTGAAAATCCTTTCAAGCATATTGATGCATTCTTAGAGATTTGCTCTACTGTGTTTTTACATAATATCTCTGATGATGCTCTTCGCTTGCGGCTTTTTCCTTTTTCTTTAAAAGATAAAGCTAAAGCTTGGTTGGACACTAAGACAAATATCACCACTTGGGATCAATTGCAAAAGGAATTCTTGAAAAAGTTTTTCTCCATTGGTAAACTGACTGCCTTAAGACGTGCTATAACTACCTTCTCAAAGAATAAAAATGAACAATTGCATGAAAGTTGGGAAAGGTTTAAAGAGTTGTTGCGATGTTGTCCTCATCATGAGGTACCTATGTGGCAACTTGTGCAAAGTTTTTACTCCGGTTTAGATGAGCACAATAGGCAAATGGTTGATGCGTCATGTGGTGGTAGTTTTTTGTACAAAACTCCTGAAGAAACTTGGGAATTATTTGAACACTTGAGTGAAAATTCACACTTGCATGCTACTTCCTCACATTCTGATTTGCCTAGGCAATTAGGAAGTAAAGGGGGGATTTATGAGGTTTCACATTCAATTGACCTTTCTAGTGAAGTTGATGCTTTAGCTAAGAAATTTGATCAATTGTTGTGTATGAATAAAGTGTCTAATGCCCCTAATATGCAAGATGTGTGTTCGATTTGTGCTAGTCCTATGCATGCTTCTGCTGAATGTCCTTATATTGGTAAGTCTGACTGTATAACTGAACAAGTAAATGCTGCCCAAGGATTTCCTTCATCCAACAACCCTTATTCGAATTCCTATAATCATGGTTGGAGGAATCATCCTAATTTTTCATGGAGGTCTCAAAATGTTGAGAATCCTCACGTGCAGTCTTACAGACCTACCCCTCCTGGTTTTCAAAATCAGAGATATGCTCATCCCTCTTCTCATCAAGCTCCAACTGGGAGCTCTGATATCGACAAGGTACTTTCTGCTCTTGATACCTTGACTTCTGTTGTGCAAAATATGGATGCTAGGGTCCAAGGAATTGAGTCTAAATTGCATATTGTTGACTCTCACTCACACTCTATAGCTAAGTTAGAAACCCAACTTGGGCAACTAGCCATAGCTGTAGGTAGAAGAGAAGAAGGAAAACTTCCTAGTCACCCCGTCCAGAGCCCTAAAGGCCAACAATTTGAACAATTGAAAGCTGTAATGGTTCTTAGGAGTGGTAAAGAAGTAGACAACAAGGTGCGTGAGAAGAAATATGATAAAGATGAAAGACTTGAGACCATAGAGAGTGATATTAAGATTGAAAAAGAGAATGACCCATCCCCTTCTCTTGCTATGTCTGACCCCATTGTGACATATGAGCCAAGGGTTCCTTACCCTCAACCTTTAGATGCACCGTTCCCTTCCAAGAAAAACAAGCAAAGAGATGACATCCTTGAGACCTTCAAGCAAGTTAAGGTCAATCTTCCCCTCTTGGAAGCAATTAGACAGATCCCTGCTTATGCTAAGTTCCTTAAAGACATGTGTACTTTTAAAAGAAAATCCAAAGATGACAAGTCTAAAAAGGTTCTTCTAAGTGAACAAGTGAGTTCAATTCTGAAATGTGATACTCATCCTAAGTTCAAAGATCCTGGTATCCCTACCATTTCATGTTTTATTGGCAGTCACAAAATTGACAGGGCACTTTTGGATTTGGGTTCTAGTGTTAATTTGATACCATATTCTGTTTACTTAGATTTGGGATTAGGTGAACTACAACCTTCCAACTGTACCCTTCAGCTTGCTGATAGGTCAGTTAGGATTCCTAGGGGCCGAATAGATGATGTCTTGGTGCAAATTGATAAAGGATTCTTTCCTGTTGACTTTGTTGTGTTGGACATGGACCCCACTCAGGCTTTTAAGCATATCCCTCTTATTTTAGGTCATCCCTTCCTAGCCACAGCTAATGCCACCATTAATTGTAGATCAGGAGTGATGGATGTCTCGGTCATGAACACGAGGGTTAGACTTAACATTTTCAAAGCCTCTGCTTGATATTGTCTGGCTGAAGACATTAAACTTAGCGCTTGTTGGGGGGCAATCCAATCTTTTTAGGTGATTTTGAGTCTTGTATTTTTTCTATTTGTCTTTTTGATCAAGGTGTGCTTGTGTTTTTGGGTGTGATTCTTCACTTGGTTTTTGGCTTTTGAGGTTGGTGATTGTTGTGAAGGTACTTTGGGTGTTTGATTGTTGAGCTTACATAGAAATAACTTCCTCGTGCTATCAGGTTGTGTTGCTCTTTTCTCCATTTTCCTTTATCTTATTGTTTTCCACATTGAGGACAATGTGAGATCTAGGTGTGGGGGGAAGGCAAAATGAAAATATTGAGGAAGGAAAATTGAAAGATGAAAATTTGTGGGGGAGTTTGATTTTGGGAAGAGATTGAGTGTCCTAATTGTGCATGTCTTATTCCTATTATGTGGATTTGATTCATGTGACCCATATTCACTAGAGATTATTTCTAGCTTTGACTAGTTGAAGGCCAAAATTTATGTTGTGCTAATGCTACTATGTAGTCAATTTTGAGTATGAGATGTAACCCCATTTACAATGTCGTGATGAGTATTCAATAAGCATTGAGTTCCCCTTTGACTTTTCAATTCCCAAAAAAAAATCAAATAAATGAAATTAATTGAGTTCTGATTTCGGTACCAATGTTCAGGTCCTATCTATATCCACATCTTTAATTGTCTGAATATATACTAAGTGTTTCTCTGAGTGTTATCTTCATTCATATCTTTATCCACTCAAGAAAGCACATGAAATCAAGTAACTTTTGAAAATAAAAAGCTCAAAGTCTCAAAAAAAAGAGAAAAAAAAAACAAAATAAAAAAATTGATTTGGCATTGGGGATTCGATTTTAAAAGATGCTCTTGTGATTTTTGTTATGTGGGGTGAAACTTCGTGCTTATGGTTTGCTACTTGGTTTCGTTGTGTACTTAATTTGCTTGAATCTTGGCCTATTGACTTGGTTGGAATTGGAAACCTTTGATAATGAGTTGTGGGTTGGTAGTGAATTGATATATGTGATTTGGAATTGGCATTCATAGTTGGGTCACTTGATATTCATACCTAATCCTATTCTTTTCCTGCTTGATGGTTTAAACGAATTCATGCATTGTTGTTGATCTTTGCTCGAGGACTAGCAAAGTTCTGGTGTGGGGGAGTTGATAATTCATATTTTATATACAATTTTCTCCGCCATTATACCTACTTTTATGTCTTTGAAATATATTTTTGAGTAAATAATGCAGATTTTATGAAACTTGCAAGAAAACTAAAATAGAAGAATTTGGATGAAGGTTGTGCAATTTTACTCGGATCGCCTATAAGTGCAAAGTCTAAAGTTCAAGCCCAAAGAAAAGAAAAAAAAAACATAAAATGATTTGTTTGGGCCTGAGCAAGCGGCCCAGTCTTGACCATGCCTCTCACTCCATCTCATCCTCCCCTCCTCTCTCAAGTGCTCCATTTTTCCCACATGGCTAATTCTTAACCTAATCAAATGTCATTAATCAAAATTAATATTATACTTATGACTAGCCATGACCATGCATGTAACATCCCAAATTAATTGGAATTAATTTCCATTAATTTTGGGGGTATCCTACGGGTTGGATTTTCACTATAAAAAGGGGCCAAGGTTGAGGGAAAAGGTCACTCATATCCACTCTCATTCTTCCATCCACTCACTCAAGCATCATCTTGTCCTTTCATCTTTCATTTTTTTTAGAGAAAGTCTTTGTAAGACAAGATCATTTGGGTTGAGGGGTTAAGAAGAAAATAAGCTTTGTTAGCTATTTTTCTCTTGTCTTCTCATCTCATTTGTAAGTCAAATTTGAGAGTTTACACTAAGTTTTCATAATTTTTGTGTAATTGAGTACCAAGTTTGGACATAGGTTGTGAAATATACCAATTTCAATGGTGTTTTCCTTAACTATGGCCGGCTAAACTACTCATTTCTAGGACTATGATGGATCTGTGGTAATAATATTCTTTTGCTAATTTCTTATGGGGTTATTTTTGTCTTTTTTGCATAATCTTGAGTCTATATTTGATCATCATCTACCTATGCATCTTAACACTAATGTTTAATCATGTTGATGACATTAGTTTAATTTGCTATCTCAAATGAATATTAGACCTTGTAGGCTAATATGATGATTATGCAATTTGGGTTTAAAATTATAATTGTTTAAATTGAATAATTTATGCTAGAAATTAGATGAGTTATATCTAAAAAGAATAATTCATGCTAAACCACTAGATAAATTATGTCACTTTATAATTATAATCATCTTTTTAATTCATAGCCTAATGCTTGTAGCTTAGGTTGAACAAGAGACAAATTGAATCCCCATTCGAATTAGTAAATCAATATTGGTATCAAAGGTGAAATCTAAAGTCCTAGAACTTTCTCCTATTTGATTTCTCTCTACTTTACTACTTATTTGCTCTTCATTTTGTTGGTCAATTTATATTCATAATCCAACTTTGAAATTAAATTATTCTTTATAATCGGAAAGGTAAATTTTAAAAATCGCTATTGTTGCTCGTGGGATCGACACCCTATACTCGCTAGTCTACAATTAAACTTGTGCACTTGCAAGTAAAAAGGGTTTTAAAACTACATATAAAATCCACATCAGTGGTTTTACGAGAATGGACAAAGTTAGGAATGATGTAATCAGGGACTTAGCTAAAATGGCCCCCAAGGAAGAGAAGATGAGAGAATCAAGACTCCGATGGTTCGGCCACGTGAAAAGGAGAAGTATGGTTGCCCTAGTGAGGAGGTGTGAGTTGATCGACCTCCCCGGTGGTAAGAGAGGAAGGGGTAGAGCGAAGAAGAGTTTGAACGAGGTGATTAGAGAGGACTTGAAAGTAGTGGGTTTGACGGATGACCTGGCTCAGGATAGGAGGCTGTGGCGGAATAGGATTAGAATTTTAGATGGTAGAGAAGCGACTCTGTAGTTGTGAGTAGCTGTAGTGGTTTGGTGCTGGTAGGGGTTTGTCAGGCTCGTATGCAGGTTGTGCTTTTTTTCTGGGAATGACAGCAGTTGCTTAACGTGGATTGTTGAGGTACGTTCTTTCAACTTTCTTTCAGCTTCAACTTCTTTGACACTGTTTTCCCTCTTTAAATGCTTTACAAGCGCTTTCCTCTATAAAACTTTTTCACAAAACCTTTTTCGTGGGTCTCTTGGAATCAACCTCTCTACGGGTAGGAATACCGGTAGGGGCAAGATTGCCTACAGCTGGATCTCCCAAGACCCCGCGAAAGCGGGACCCATACTGGGAGGTATTGTTGTTGTTGTTGCTGTTGTTCCTTAACATCTTGCTCGTCCTGAGTATCGTCACTCATGTCGAAATTCCAGACCTCATTGTTAATCTCTTCATCAATAGTATGTTGTCCACTAGTTTTAAGAACTTCCATCTTTGTCTTGGCATTTTTTAATTTCAATTAAGAAAATTGCCGAAGTAGCTGCTTCGCAAGTTTATACTATATGTCAACTTAGCAGGTACTAAGTAGAGGAGTTAGATAATGAGATTGGAAAATGTCTCTCCCCTCATATATGGTTCCCAAAGATATCACGTTACAAGACTATTAGTTTATCGTACCAAGAAATTCATCATTTTGACTTTCACAAACAACCCATCTTTTCTCTTATTAGTTATCTCAAAAACCTCAACATATCTAACTTGTCTTTTATTCTTTTTTTCCTATCACAAATTGAAGATTAAAACAAAATAGCATTGTCATGTACTCATGTTATTGATGTTCTTGATGTAACAAAAAACATTTTAAAGACACTAAATAGTTTTATTTGAATGATTACTTTTAAGAATCTAACAAAAAATTGATACATTTATAACCTGTAAGTGGACTACAAAACATCATTTTTTTTGGAGAAACATTTGCAGCAAATGTACCAAAAAAACAGAAATCTAACTATTGGGATTAATTATTGTATTGTGAATATGCTAATTATTCTATTTGAATATTTATATGAATATTCACTAATAGTTGATGAATTTATATTTTATTAAGAGAATATGTCTTATCCACTAATGAATATACAATTTTAATGATGAGCATATAGATTAATCATGTCTGTTCAATATTTACTTATTGTTGATGATACCTTATAGTAATATGAATATGTCTTATGTTTTGATAAATTTATAACACTTTTTTTTTATAATGTGTATATGTCACATGCTCATAAGTCCATCTCTCTCAGTAAATCATCAATAATGTGTGCTCCGTATAATAGCAGACAACCACAATCAAGTTTTTCAAAGAAAATGAGATAATGAAGCCACTGGAAAAAGATTGTTGAATACAACCAAGAAGGAAGAACCAAGCTATAAAAGTCAATGCAAGTTCTTAACAAATTGGTAAACGTATATGCAAAGATGGATGATGAATACTTGCCAAAAGATGAGAAATATTTAGAAGTGCAAACATACTTCTAGAAATTCATTAGTATTGTTGTAAAATTCATCAAAAATCACAAAAAATCATCCGTTCATCACAAAATTCATCTATAACATATTTGAAGTGCTTGATTCTTTCAATATTTTTTTAATCAATAAATAAGTAATTGTATCCATTTGCGTTTTTCAAAGAAAAATTGGTGAAATATTTGTTTAAGTTAATATATTCATCGCTTTTGTATTAAATTTATTAGTGTACATTGGTAATTTTGAATGAAAAGGTGTAATCAACTAATTAAGTTGTAATTAGTTATGTTGTTATAAATATAAATATATATATATATATATATAAACACAAATTCATTAATATTGTTGTAAAATTTCTCAAAACACAAAAATTAATCACCGCGTTACAAAATTCATTAGCTTGTTGTAAAAATTTATAATTGATGATTATGGGGGGGTGGGTACTCCGTTGGAGTACCTAACTAGTATTCTAGGGACCGCGATATAACTTTCCCTATTTGAAGGTGCTATCATAATCGAAACAAACAAAAATTGCTTTTGTTTCCATATGAAACACAAGGAGAGGAGGCCTTGTTATATATTCTTAATAGCTAGCCACCTCAAGTAGAGACCTGAGGTTGGATTCTATTTCCGTTGCATTTCTAGAGTTTTGTTGTTGATTAAACAAAAACACATTCTTGGATGAGACCATCTCGCGATATATTATGATGGGACTAGCTTATTTAGTGATGAACTTTTAGAAGTATTAGCTAGGTGGACTAAATGCTTATTTTAGGGTATTTTTTAATTTACTGGTGATTAATTAAGGGTAGAATAAAGGTTGTCCTAAGTGAATATAATAGTCATCCCCATGGCTATTAAAAAGTCGTTCCTACTATGTCTATCTCATGATATTTTTAAGGCAATTTTATACAAGACCTAATAAACTAATAGTACTCCATCTTTCCATATTTATGGTCAAAAATATCCATTTTTACAGTCCATTATATTCTCAAAATGATCTTTCCAAGACCTATCTATATTTTCAAGGGTTGAAAAATTATTTCCATTATATGAACTATATTTAGTGCTTATTTTGATACATTCTCAGAACTTAACGAGCAGTATGAGATGGATGGAGTATAACATTTTTGTTTTTTGGCTATCTTTTTTTATTAATTTTTCCCTATGTAAATAAAATAATATGAATAGTGAAATATTGAAAAGGATAAAAATTAGACAGCACATTATATATCGCCCATTGGAGGCCTACATTCCTCCATACTTAACCTAACACAAGGGCTAACAAAGTTTCCTAGCCCTACAAACGCCCACATCTTTTTGTTTTTTTTTTGGTCCTTTTTCTCATGGAAAATGCCACTTCATTTGAAATTTGAACACATTTAATGGACCTAAGTTGACCTAAATAAATCACACTTCTTAATCTCAGTCAATTGTAAACCGTAACCCCCAAGTAAACACTCTGGCGGCAATTGTAAACCGTAATCCCCAAGTAACAAGTTTTCGTTAAAACCCTCCGAGCACTCCGCAAATAAACAAACCCCGCCTCTGCTTCATCCCTAGTGCCGGATTGTTTAACTACTGCTCCTCTTCTTGCTATTCTTTTCACCAACATTCAAATTGCTGCTGGCCGACGTATCAGAAGTTCTGCTCAACCTCTATTTCGAAACGTTTCCAATAAGCCGCCCGCTCCTCCCCTGTTTCGTCTCAACGGAAAATTCTGCTCTCTGCTCTTTGAACAATGGCGGATTGGTCTCAAATGCACTACGATATTTTGTCCCAGATTTTCAGCAGAATTACCTCCTTTTCCGATTATATAAAAATCAGCAGCGTCTGTTCTTGGTGGCACTTTGTTGCGGTGAAGTCTTGCTACACCCTGCCCCAAATTCCGGCTCTCATGGTTGTCAATTCTTCCTTCCCAAATCGTCGCCAATTGGTTGAATTCCGGGAAAATATTTCCGATCATCACAATATCTGCGTCCCCCTTGAGGACCGGTGTTGCGGGTCCCACAAAGGATGGCTCTTTCTAATCCAACAAGGATCAAACTCCATGTATCTTCTCAACCCCTTTATTAAGCGCCGCGTTTTTCTCCCAAGATTGGATTACCCTTTTGAAAAGGATGTTCACAAGGCCGTTCTTTCTTCTTCACCTTCTGCTGAAGCTAACTGCACCGTTTTGATCCTCTTTAGAATATCCTTAGTTGCGTTTTGCAAGCTTGCGGACAAATCTTGGACTGGTTTGTGTTGCAATGATTTATTTTACCCTGTTTTTTCGGATGCTCTGTTTTTTAGGGATCAATTTTATGCGGTGGACGAATACGGAAGAACCTATACTTGCAATCTTGACAATCCAGGGTTGAAAGAGGTTTTTCCTCAGCGGTCTGAAGGAGAAGAGAACTTGGATAAATGGTACTTGGTGGAATTAAGAGGAAAGATTTACAGAGTACAGAGAAAATCTTCAAGCAGTTTACGATTCTACTATAATGTCACTAATGTTTTTGAGGATAATTGGGATTCTTACAAGATGGATTCTTTGGTTTCGACCTGGGAGTTCCGGGTATGGAAGATGGATCCAAACAAAAAGTGTTGGATTCGAGTCAAACATTTGGGTGAGTATGCTCTGTTCTTGGGGTGTAACAATTCTGTTGCTATTTCTGAATTGGAGGTTTCTGGGATTAAGGGCAATCGAATATACTTTACTGATGATAGGCAGAGGACTAAGCATTTTGGGTTTATGTGGCCCGGCAAAGACATGGGTATTTTCGACTTGGGTGATTCCAGTTTTAAACCACTTTGTTGGACCCAATGTGAGTGGTCGGCGCATCCACCGGCTGTTTGGGTTACTCCATCTCTATGAGAAGAATCTTTCGAGTTCAAATTCAAGTTTGAATTGAGTGACAGCGCATTGCACAGTTTTTTTAATTACTAAAGAGTGTATAGAAAAGGTGGATGCTAGGTTAGGAGGAAACAAGATCAACTACGAATTTTTGGGGTCAAGTTTGTTGCTGCAATACTGGTAGATTTAGGCTGACGCACTGGTGTTAGTTTAGGATAAACGTTTAGAAAGGGCTTACTTCGTCGCATGAAATTGGATTTACACCAAGAGAAAAGCTATTACAGTATTGAGAGTAGATAGAAGTGATCATGGTTGCTTATAGTAGAATGATTTTTCATGTACATTTGACCTTGCATCAATTGCAAACTTACAATACAGATGAACCTTTTCAGTACATTGTTAGCCTGAGTGCTGAATGTAGAGTAAGTTGTATAAGCTCTGATAAAAACAAAGCTTCGATTCTTAGCCATTTCCGTTCACTGAATATTGTTAGTCCTTACAGCTTTCTGCTCCTTAGGGAATGAAGGTCCCATATGCCAAATTGCTTATTTCATCTTTTGAGTTTGATTACTTCAATTCTGCGGAGCCACATTTGCTGCACTTTGTTCATCCCCGATTCCAAATTTCCTATTGTTTTCCTACAAACTTGTGTCATTGTCTTATATATGCTTTCCACAGGTTATCGTCCTGTCTTTGTGTAGGTTCTTTTTACAAGAACATGAGCAAAATGGACATTTGGTTTTGAACAATACAGCTTTATCATCAACTAATGGCTTACTGATGATGCTAGGCACTTTGCTGAACATTCTTACACCCTAGTGTTCTAGATCAAGTCCTAACGATTTAGTTCAAACAGGACAGCGAATTGAAGCAATATTGCCATTCTTGAACAATTTTCCGAAGTGTCATGGTTTTAGTACCCGTGATTTCTCGTTGTCTGCTTGAAAATGTGACCTCCTTCCAATAATGTAGTGTGAAATTGAGCAATAAATATACCTCCTGATTGGTGAATGATCTCCCTAGATCCATTTAACGAACCCTTTCGATCACATCTTTAGTGTAGAAGTTTTTTTTTGGAGGGGGAGGGGGGGGGGGGGGGAAGGGGAAAGGGGATTGTCCCCAAAATAAAGCAAGTAATGGAGGATTGCTACTAATCAATGTTTATTTATTTATTTTTGCCAGCGAGGTTATGCATTCCCATAGATAGAAAATATTTAGAAGATGACCGACTACTAAGCTATAAAGGGACCCACATCTACAAACAGTAACCTAGAAAACCTTGTGACTCTACAACAAAACATAACATAATCCCTATCATCTTTGCACCAGCATAGCATGTGCTTCTTAATTATAAATTTAAATTCATATCTTGAATCTCTTCCTGCAGTTCTAATCCGCCATACACCAAGGAAACTGAACCAAAGTTAGGAAACTTGAAATCATAACTTTTCTCAACCAGAGCTGACGTTTTCGAGTTCTGGACAAATCTCTTCTTCTTTCTTTGCTATCTCCAAGATCACTTAAGTTTGCGTGTCTTCCCCAGTCGTTGTCTGCTTTCAGATCGTGCTGAGAATTGAACAGCATCAATCATAAGGTCATATCGATCATCCTCGAACATGACATATGTTCCTAGACTTGATGAGTCATTATGGTTGAAGGCTAATTTTAGTAAATAGCCAAACGGCCACTTCCCTCATTTTTAGGGAGGTGTGGCCTAAAAATAGGGGGTAGCAGCTTGGGGCTAAAAAACCCTAATCTCAGTGATTAAAGAAAAAAAATACATACAAAAAACTGGGTGTGCTGTGTTTTTTGCTCTCTCCCTCTCAGTTCTTCTAAAAACGTATTACCGTTCAATTCTTCGGGTTTTGAGCCGTGGAATCTACCGGGACTCTAGTAGCCACCGGATTGCAACATTGTTCGTGGTTCAGAGACAACTAGGAATCACACGCTCCAGAAAGGTTAGTCCTCATGTATTTGTATTACAGTGGTATCAGAGTCTCCCTAGTTGTTTTGTTCCCGAATCAAAAGCATGATTTAATGGGTTTAATTCGACATGCTGATGCAAATCAATATGCAAATTTTATTCTATGTTAAAATTCATATGTTCGTCAAGAATCATGTAGCCCCTCGGTGTTCGACCACCCCCCTCGAACCCTCTGTCCCCCACCAACCCCGGCACGGTTAGGCTTCCAGATCATTAAAAAAAAAAAAGAGGAAAGGTAGAGTCGAATACCATCAGCCACCGCCAAAAACCCCAGGAAGGGTGGCGCATGTGTCCCACGCGCCGCCGAGAGGTCGTCCGTTTTGCCTCTTTCTTCCTCGATCCGACCTCCAAACGCCCCGATCTACAACCTTGCACAACCGAACCCTCAAAAATCTAACATAGGGTGGCGCGTGTGTCCCACGCGCCGCCGCCTAGGTGGCGCGTTCAGAGAGTGAGTGGTACCGGTGAGATCGTCATCGCCCGATCTATGTGATGGCGACGGGGGTTCTTCCAAAAGGTTGTCGGAAAAAGAGATCGAGAGCAGTTTAGAGGCCAGGGGGGTGGTGGTTCATCATGTGGTCTTTTTTTTGGTTGGGGGGGGTAGACGGCTGGGCTTAGTGCCGGAAACCATGGAGAGCTCGGTGCCGGAAACCATGGTAAGCTGAGGCTGTGCCTCTTGTGTAGAGAGAGAGAGCGAGAATTGACAGGAGAGAGAGAGGCAGGTGAGGGCCTCTTGAAAAATCGCGAGAAGCAAGGGTCTGGGAATGACCGAGAGAAAAGAGGGGGGGTAAGGGTCTAGTAATGACCGAAGAAAAGGGGATGGGGGGTTTAATGTTTGGTAGTTTATTTTTATTTTTTTTGTTTTGCCACTTTGGAATTAGCCCTTTTGTCTTTTAGTTTAAAAAAATTTATTGTTAATGAAGATGATTGTGTATCATATTTTGATTATGTATCGAATTTAAATTTGTTTCGTAGCCCGCGGTTAATCTGTTTAGTTTGGAGTATGCTTAATTTATCTTTGGTTTAATATTCAGAATTAGGTGATTGTAAATCTGTTTTACAATCATTTTGAATAAGTTTATGTGCCAAGCATGTGTTTAGATATGTTTAATAACACATAATATGAACTTGTAAATTCGTTTTATAAATTATTAAGTAAATTTGTTTTACTTAGTTTTTTTTGACTTTTTTGTGATGTTAAAATGATTTATGTTAATTTGTTTGACGTAATATGTTAGTCAGTTTGTTATGATTATGTATCATGCAATTATTCAATTTTATTTTTGTTTCGAACATGCCAATTAAATCAATTTACATATATGAATGAGTTTCATGTCATGATTAATTCAATTATTAGTTAATTTTATGCTTATTAATTGGCATGTGAAGCAACAATATACGCTGTGTGTGTTGGATCAATAAGAGATTAGTTCTTCTTTATTTTAAGCTTAAATTAAATGTGTTTTATATTATGCTTATTTTTTGACGTCTTAGTGATGTTTAGTTTTTGAATATTAATATGTTTAACGTTGTATCCATAAGAATATGTTTATTGTGGATTAATAATAATCAAATTTTTTCTCAAATTCTTAATTCATATAGTATGTGATGATTATGAGCTTAGCGAAATTTTCGAACATATAAACATGAATGATAGTTTTTGAGATTATTTTTGATTATATGTATGATATGCCTAAACGTCCATTTTTCCCTTCTTACTTGTAGATATGGCTTCGAACACCTCTATGATTTTTGACTTGTCCACCAGTAACAAGTTGGATGGGTCCAACTATGATATGTGGCACAGGAAGATTGAGTTTCTCCTGGAAGAACGTGATGTGCTAGAGCACATAACGTTCATTATGCCACCCCCTGCGACAATGGACAATGATGATAAAGATATCACCGCCACTGAGGAATACAAGGCACGCTTGGTTGAGTACCAAGCGTGGTGTAAAAAGGATCGTAAGGCACGCTATACTATGCTGTATTGCATGCACGACGATCTAATCGGCGAGTTCGAGGTTTTTCCCACAGCTAAAGAGATGTGGGATAACATTCGAATCCGATATGGTCAGACTTCGGAAACGAGGCTACAAGCAATGCATCTTAAGTGGATGTCTTATGTGATAGACTCTACCCGAAGCGTAGCTGAACATATCAGGACTATGCAGTCCATGATTCGAGACCTCATAGCTGGCGGGATAGACCTTTCGGAGAAAGACCAAAGAAACAATCTGCTGCGTGCACTAAACCAAGGTGATCCTAAGTGGAAACCGTTTCTCACTCTAATGGTGCATAGAACTCACATCAAAACTTTTGGTGAGATTGCTAAGCACCTAGAGTTAGAGGATGAGCGCCTCAGGGCAATGGCTCCACCTCCCTCAGCATTTGTTGCTAAAGTGGACAGGCCGAAAGTAAACAGGTTTAAGCGAGGGAAGAAAAATGTTCGTCCCTCACAAAAACTTGGCCCTAGAGGTGGGATTGCTAAGAAGCAATCGAAACCTAAGGGTAAGGTGGAGAAGAACATGGCACGTGTGACGTGCTATGCCTGCAGGAAGAAGGGCCACTTTGCTCGGGATTGTCCCGAGCCTCAGGCCAAGGTACCTTCTTCAATCCCTACTAGTGATTTGTTTGTTTGTTCCCATGCATTTGTTGCTAAATCTTTTCCTAACTGGATTATAGATTCGGGAGCAAGCAAGCACGTAGTTCGAGACCAGGAGGGGTTTGTGTCTTTCTACCCTTACCCGGTGGGGACACAGACTGTGACACTTGGTAATGGGACTGCAGAGGACGTTCTGGGTGTTGGAACGTACAAACTCAAGTTGCGTGGAGGAAAATCGTTGCTACTCCACGATGCCCTTTATGCACCTGGGGTGCGATGTTCGCTTGTTTCTTATGTTTCTATTTGGAAATTAGGTTTTCAATTCGTTTCGCAAACTGATGGTTTGAACATTGAGTATGATGGCAATTTGTTTGGCCATGCGTCTTTGGTAGACGATTTCTTTGTGCTTGACTTAGATAATGATTATTATTCTAGTAAAGCACCTTCTGTTTTTTTGTCATCTGTTGATTCTAGTAGTGATTCTGTAACATGGCATGCTAGACTTGGACACATAGGTCAAGATAGAATGACTAGACTTGCTAAAGAAGGTCTATTAGGCAAACTTACTAAGGTTAAGCTACCTATATGTGAGCCTTGTTTAGCAGGAAAAGCGACTAAGAAACCTTTTGGTAAGGCTTCTAGAGCGCTTACTCCCTTAGAACTCATTCACTCCGACATTTGCGGACCAATGAATGTTCGAGCACATAGTGGTACTGTATACTTCCTCACTTTAATAGATGATTACTCTAGATATGGGTACGTATATCTATTATCACACCGCCACGAGGCTCTAGATGTGTTCAAACGCTTCGTCGTAGAAGTAGAGACCAAGTTGGAACGGAAAGTTAAGACTCTTCGGACCGACCGTGGTCGTGAATACCTTTCTGATTTGTTCAAGGTGTTCTGTGAGGAAAAAGGTATCATAAGACATCTAGCGATTCCATACACTCCGCAGCAAAATGGTGTAGCTGAGCGTAGGAATCGCACATTGCTTGACATGGTCAGGTCAATGATGGCCCAAGCTAATCTTCCAATTAGTTTTTGGGGTGATGCCTTGCTAACGGCTACTTATATCTTAAACCGAGTACCTAGCAAGAGTATACCTACTACTCCATATGAGTTATGAAATGGTAGACATCCCTCCTTGGACCATTTACGTCCATGGGGTTCAGCAGGCTATGTGCATAACCCAACCCATAAACATGGTAAGCTTGGTCCAAGGGCCACCGAGATGATCTTTATTCGATACCTGCAACATTCAAAGGGTTATGTGATGTATGGAGAACATCCAGATGGAGGCATGAAGGAATTAGATTCCCGAAATGTCGATTTCCTTGAGGATGAGTTCCCTAGTATTGGTGACATAAACAAGGACTTTCGATTGTATGAGTTACAAACGAACCTATCTCTCGGTGAGGGGGAGGATTTGTATACTGCCCAAGACACCGAGGATATGCATCTCCCTGACATTAGAGATAGTGGGAGTGTACCTACTGTTTCTACGCAGGGAGACCTGCCTGTTCAGGACACTCAACCAGAGACTGAGAGTCCTCATTCTCCGGAACCCACACCCCAAGGGGTTAGTGGGAGTGGTTCTTCTCCTATTCGAGGTTCTGTATCTCAAAAGAAAAGGGGGAGAAATCCTGATCCCGAGTCTGAACAGGTTAGACCGCCAAGTCCTAAAGTGTTTCGACGAAGTGAGCGTGGAAGAGTTCCTCGACGGTATTTTCAAATCGAAGAGGAAATTTTCTTTTGTGCTCCTTTAGAAATAGAAGAGCCAACCTCTTATGTAGAGGCTTTAGAATCACCAAATGATAAGGAATGGATGGATGCCATGAGAGATGAGTTGGACTCGATGGCAAAGAATGAAGTTTGGGATCTAGTTGACCTTCCGCCCGGACGCAGAGCCATTGGAAACAAGTGGGTTTTCAAGGTTAAGCGTCGGGCAGATGGATCAATTGATAAGTTCAAAGCCCGTTTAGTAGCGAAAGGCTACACCCAAGTTGAGGGTGTAGACTACGAGGAAACTTTTTCTCCTGTGGTGAGATTAGCCTCAATTCGCTTACTTCTGGCGCTAGTAGCCCATTTGGATTTAGAATTGTTCCAAATGGATGTGAAGACTGCTTTCCTAAATGGAAATCTTGAGGAAGAGATATATATGGTCCAGCCTATTGGTTTTGTATCAAAAGGCCAGGAAGACAAGGTTTGTCACCTTAAAAAATCCATATATGGCCTCAAACAGTCTTCTAGAGCATGGTACTTCAGATTCCATGAAGCTATCACTACATTTGGCTTCACCATGGTTTCAGAAGATCACTGTGTATACGTCAAAAGGACAAGTGTAGGAATTATGTTTCTTACCTTGTATGTCGACGACATCCTACTAGCTGGAAGTGATCTGGAGATGATCAATGCCACCAAGTGGTGGTTATCCTCCGTCTTTGAGATGAAGGACATGGGTGAAGCTAGGTACGTCCTAGGTGTGGAGATTCTCCGAGACCGTTCGAAGAAGCTTCTTGGTTTAAGCCAAAAGGCATATATTGAGAAAGTTCTAGAATGTTTTCGGATGCATTACTCCAAGCCCATTGATACTCCAGTAGACAAGGGTTTAACTTTAAGTCTAGAACAATGCCCGAAAACAGAAGTTGAAAAACAGAAGATGAGCAATGTCCCATACGCCAGTGCTATAGGAAGCCTAATGTATGCCATGTTATGTACACGGCCTGACATTTGCTTCGCGGTTGGTTTGGTAAGTCGTTACCAAAGTAACCCCGGAATCGCTCATTGGCAAGCCGTCAAGAGGATAATGCGTTATCTTCGGGGAACTACCGACTTGGTACTTTGCTACCAAGGAGTGGACTTGAAATTAAGAGGTTACACTGATGCTGACTGGGGTGGTGATTTAGATGAGTCTAAGTCTACCTCTGGATATGTATTCACTCTTGGTGGGGGAGCCATATCCTGGTGCAGCAAGAAGCAGGAATGCATAGCTCTATCAACTATGGAAGCAGAGTATGTCGCTTGTTGTCTCGCCACTCAGGAGGCGATTTGGCTCAGGAGTTTTCTTCAGGATCTCAATCTCACTCCGAAAGTTGATGATCCTGTGGAAATGTAGTGCGACAATACTGCCGCTATCCAATATGCTAAGGATCCTAAATTCCATAGGAGGGTTAAGCATATCAAAAGGCGTTATCATTTTGTAAGAAACGCAATAAAGTTGAAAGAAGTTATTGTAAAATATTTACCTACTAGTAAGATGGTTGCTGATCCCTTAACTAAACCTACTCCTAGAGATACGTTCAAAACTCATGTGATGAGTTTAGGTCTTCGTAGGTTTTAGTTATTGGGAATGTTTGTTCTGGACATATGTAAAGAATGTTTCTTTTGAATAAAGATTGATGTTTCTTTTACGAAATGTTCATTACCATATTGTGGTTGTTTGATCAGGCATATTTAAATGTCACTAGGCTTCTGATCATCTTATCACATGGATGATCAATCCTGACGCCTAAGTAGCGGGCAGGATAAGACTTGACCATATTGACACTAAGTGTGCAATATTGGTTGTCACCGCGATTCTAGTATTGCGGATAATGAATAGTCGCCTTAGTAAGTCTAAGATGAGATTTTGAGTAAATCGGATATAACACAACCTTATATCGAAGCCTAAAGCCGAATTTTGAGTACGGAGGTTACGTTTTGTACGGTAACCAAGTAACTCCAGTCAGTTTTAAGAAAAACTGGATTTGTAATTCGCATGGTATATAAAGTGATAGCTCGCCTCAGTGGGAGTTATACCATGACACACATTCATACTGTGTGTGCTTAAGTCGACCAGGGGAGTGACAACTGAATCCCTTCCTTGTCACTATGTGATCCCTATAGACTTCGTAGTCTATTTTAGATGACACCCTTTGACCTAGAACCATGATGTGAATTTGAAGCATGATGCAGCTACTTTGATGTGAACTCCAAGGGCTACAAGATAGATAGTCCAGCGGAACACATTAGGAAAGCTATCATGCTAAAATGGAGCATTATGAGTGTCTGAGGAAGAATCGATCCATCATTGCTATATCAGCCCGGGCGGTTATATTGAGATTATAACCATATGATATATCAGACATAAAGGGACATTGTATGTCATTGGCAATGTGAGGATGATTCAGGGTAACATCGCTAATGTTGAAAGTGTCTTTGTTAGATTGACGGTATCTTAACAAAACACTACCTGTTACTTATGGTCGCACGTCTCATTCCTGGTATGACGCGTTTTTGAGAGGAAACATTGTTAAGAGACGATGTTACGGCTTAAGTGGCCGAGTGGGAGCTGAAGGCTAATTTTAGTAAATAGCCAAACGGCCACTTCCCTCATTTTTAGGGAGGTGTGACCTAAAAATAGGGGGTGGCAGCTTGGGGCTAAAAAACCCTAATCTCAGTGATTAAAGAGAAAAAATACATACAAAAAACTGGGTGCGCTGTGTTTTTTGCTCTCTCCCTCTCAGTTCTTCTAAAAACGTATTACCGTTCAATTCTTCGGGTTTTGAGACGTGGAATCTACCGGGACTCTAGTAGCCACCGGATTGCAACATTGTTCGTGGTTCAGAGACAACTAGGAATCACACACTCCAGAAAGGTTAGTACTCATGTATTTGTACTTACAATGGTGAACTTGAATAACCATGTATGCCATTAAGTAGTTGTCATAAAACTTTATCCTCCTTTCTCGCTCAACTCTTTATAAACTGATCGAGATAAGCGAAGATATCCCAGTAGGTATCTTCTTGCACTTGCTTCTAAGGGTCGGAGGCCAATGCCAAAATCATCATGTTCACTAGGAAAAGCCGGGGATGTGATCGGGTTGGTGCGACCGCTACCTTCTGCGCATGTCATTGAAGTTAATGTAGAATCACAGTTGATGCTATGACTGTTAAAATCAATGCTAAAGCCGATGGCAGGACTATCTCCCTTACTTCTGCCATGTGTCCCTTGGTTACAACTAGCTACCACACTTGAACTTGAATCATTGAAAATAGTGGAAGTAGAGTTTTGGCATTGATATTTCATACTACTCTATGCATCCTCATATTGTTTATGCGCCTCTCCCACTAAAAGATTGCAGGCACTAACATTCACCTCTTGAATTGTGCTACTAGTTTCAAGGGCCAAACAAGGATGTTTCTTTGCACACTACCATCTTTCTCTCGACATTGCAGCTTCTTTTTCCTTTCATCTACTTCACAATTAAACCTGTAACGCCCCCAATAGCTAATATCTGATTAATCTAACATAACCACTTATTATTATAATTTAGCAACGGAAGATTTCTAATTTGATTGGAGGCATTACCGCCGTTCCATGATGAAACACGGCTGCTTGATTTAGTGAACATTATGGGGGCTCAAAAAGAAGGCCCCCAACCCTTTTGTCAGGAGTTTTACTATTTTGTTCTTAAATCCTGGAGCAAAACGGACAGAATTTCCCCTAAAACTTGACCATTTTTCCAGACTTACAGCCTTACAATAAATCCCCTGCACTGAAAAACAATAAAAACTAACTCAACGGCCACCCGCCGGAGTTCACAGCTCTACGGGCCACCCGCCCGGAGCACTATAACCAATGCAGTTTAATGATAACCAAATAAAAGGCGACAAATATAATACAAACCTGACAACTTAGATGGTGGCTCATATGGCCATACAGAGCTACTCTAAATGATATGCAACTAAGCACACAAGAACTCAATTTACAATCACACACCACAAAACACATTGCAATTCACGTACGAGTCCATCATTTCACTTCTAGGCAGCAGTGACTCCCCTTCGGCTTCCTTCAGAAACCTGGAGGCACAATGATAGATGGGATGAGCGATAATCGCATAGTGGATAGCCCCCTCCCCTAAAAGATGCAATAATAACTTACAACCGTTGTTCGTAATTCCTTTTCTTTGAAGAATTCACCTATCGCATAGTGGGTTCCAATCACAAAGCAAGAGAAATAGCATTTGTACCAAAAGCCACTCGTATGAACTCGTAAACTTAAATAAAACAATATCATATGTTAATGTAAGTAGTGGACATGATCTATGAATACCATTATCTTCTCATAGATTTTTGGATCTATAACGTCATATTCTAAACAAGATATAAACAATTAATCACCTTTTCAGATTTTCAATTCAATTATTCAATAACCTTCTTCAGTAACAAGTAGTATGAGCAATAAAATGAATATATTGACATTTGAACTTTACATGCTTGTTTATTCAATTGACCATGTTTCTCGTAACTTTACTGCATATTAACTGAGCTATGAAACATATAACTTCAACATATGCCTACTGGCAACATGATGTAACATTGAACTTTGAATCCTCTCTTTACTGGCAGAGAAATGAAATACTGATTCTTGCATCTTCTGCCTACTGGCAGAGAAATGAAATACTGAACTCTGACTCTGCCTTCTAGCAGAAAAGTGAAATACTGGTTTTTGCATCCTCTGCCTACTGACAGAGAAATGAAATATTGATTTTTGAATCCTCTGCCAAATAATGAGCTTGAAACATATTAGTTGAAGTTACATGCAAGCTTCTAGGAAGGTACTGGGTTGGTTGAGGTATAGATGCAAATAACCCTTAAAAATGCTTTATTCCTCAACCTATTTACTAGTCACCTGACTCGCTCGGTTGCTCAATCCGATGGTTTTAGGTTATTTTGTTACCAATGACTTATCGATGCGAACAGGTGGCTGATAAACAATTAGAAGCACTTAGTGATCATGTAATAAAACATTTATGGACCTTGACTATAATATACAATTAACAAACGTCATGTAATCACCATACGATATCAATGCCCTTCACATAATCCATGGATACGATACGATGAACTATGCAATCGATAAACTATATAATGGATACGGTGCATACGATTGATAAACATATAGAGGCAATAGACTTAAAATGTCGATCGTAAACTAATGTCTATGTAATGTCGATCGATAAACTAATGTCTATCGACTAGACATGAACTAATTTAGGTTGGTTACAACTTAGGCAATAGACGAAACATGAGACTATTTTCTACCTAACATGTTTCGAAATATAAGCCGAAACTCAGACGTACATCCCCATGCAGTAAAACATACTTGGTGGTCAAATGGTTGGGCGCCCGTATTTCAAAATATTTTGTTTTGCAAACCGGAGGGGGAGAATGTATAAGTAAAATTGATTTGTTGATGTTTATTATCTGAAAGTGAACCCCTTGGTCGATGTACATCTTGAGACGATCGTACTTCGGGTGCTCACACCCCCCAGGCCGATCGGGAAGCCTGAGTTGATTCCGCGCGCGCGTAGATTTCCGTGGTACATGACGCCGCGCGCGGGTTTACTGGTCAGCATAAGCCTTGATAACTGAAGGGCATAAGCCCTGATGATAAATGAGCGGGGCCACTTGTTTATCTGACAAAACATTGAGAACTTGGTTCATTAAATGAATCTTGTTTTGATTTTTCATTGCTGAGAATACTGTGAGTTTGTGAATAACATAGAGTTTTTGAAGAACATAGGCAATGTACGTACCGAGGTGGCTTCACTTCTACTCCAATTAAGGTGGAACTATTTTCCACCTAAAATGTCTATCATATAATCCATGAAATCACCTTATGGATCATGGTTTCTATGTCTATTATATAATTCAGGAATTCACCCTATGGATCAAGATCTATTAGTAATCGCTAATGTAATCATGCATATAATTGATACTATAAACTTGTATAACCAGTGAGCATTATAAAATCAATGAACATTATATATTTAATAAGAGCGAAACATTACATCAATGAACACTATCAATTAACATTATATGCTATGATCCATAAAATGTAAATTATAAACGTTATATAATCAATGATCAATAAAATGCAATTAATGAGCGTTATATAACCAATAACGATGAACATTATCTTAATCGATAAAATGCGTAATCAATGACCGTTCTATAATCAATAATGTTCATACATTATATCGAAGCTACATAATCAATGAACGTTGTATACTTAATAACGATGTACATTATATATATATACAATGAACTCTATAAACCGAAGCCTTTATATAATCACTAAGCATTAATAAGCATAGATAAACTTATGTATAAATGTCATATACTCGATAACTGTACAATTGACAAATGACATATAATCAATAATTAGGTCTGTTTAGCTTGATTCGGACCTATTCTATTCAGTTAAATCATGCCCGAAGACTAACTTCGAAGTGGATTAGAAATACCTAGAATCAACATATATATATGTTTAGATATATATGTTTAGATTCGAATATGTTAAGTTTCTACACGCCTGCAGTTTACTTAATTCATACTCGTTAAATAACTTCGAAATAAACTATAAATGCCCAAAAGCGATATATGTATTCTTAGTTGATTCTCGTTCGTTTAATAACTTCGAAGTAACAGCTTAATTGATTCACGTTCGTTTAATAACTTCGAAGTATTAAGCGAACGTTTCGAATCGTATTATGCTTAAATGGCTAAATTCAGCTTGAAATATAGCTTCGAAGCAATAAATGAACGTCTTAAATGGCCCTTATATAATTGTCGAACGATAAACTTTAATTTGTACAACTAACACATATATATACATGGTATCGTTCAATTCACGCTACAACTTCCTCATATTACTGATAATTGATTCGAATTCAACCTGAACGAATTATAATCAATAACCAATAAATTTCATCGAAAGGAGTCTCCCACATCGGCAGGTGAGGGGAACGAAGGCCTCTTTATAAGGGGCTGGATACCTCACCCTGGTTGACGCGTTTTAAAGCCGTGAGGCCGGTGTGCCAAAGCGGACAATATCAGCCAGCGGGGTCCCGG
>JACYFF010031956.1:15433514-15446874 GCA_017589665.1 Selenicereus undatus | reverse complement strand
TGTGCCAAAGCGGACAATATCAGCCAGCGGGGTCCCGGACTGTTACAAAACCTGTGAAAACTTATCCAAGACCCAAAGTTCAAACCGAATGACCTGGACTCATACTAGACGTAACATCCGAAATAGGCTCACTCGAAAGGGACCTGAAACCCAAATTGATCCGAACTGAACCATACTGACCCGAAATTTCCGACAAAGTTGCTTATTTTTGTATGACAAGCTTACTAGACAAAAAATCAGTTGACCTGAAGTCAACCTAAACCGTAGTTCACCCGACCCAAACCGAACCGACCCAAAATGTCGTTTGACCTGAAACATGACCCGTACCTAAACTTAACCCGACCAGTACCCGAATCGAATGACCTGTTTGTCAAGTTTACTCACAATCTATATTTTCAATTTTCTTATCTTCCTTTACAATTTTCATATTGTTTAGATCATTTCGATTTGTCTCCTCATCAAGTCAAACAAAGGTTGCCGAATGTCGTACAAAGTCGATGCTACCTTAGCTCTTTTAAACGAAGATTTTGTTCTCTATAATGTTCTCTACGAAGTTGCTACATAATTTTTGCCTCTTCCATTGGCATCTGCCGCATCTCTCATGTCTTTGAGGTTTCTTTCTCTAAAGAGTCTGGAGTCTCTCATTCTTTATTGTAGGTAATTTAGGATTACCTGGATGTGGAAGCTTGACTGTCAGGACCTTATGCTCGCTTGACTGCTACCCATGAAACCGGTGGCTACCAGAGTCACCAATGAGTCACACTCTAAACCCGAACCTCTAGGATGGTTAGGCAGTGAGAGAAAAAACAGAGAGAATTTGGGAAGTATTTCTGGTGTTGCTTGAATTGCTTTTTTCTGTGTGTTGTTACTTACACAAAACACACTATTTCTATATCCTTAAACAGAATCAGGATATATTTAATAGCCAATTAATACACAATTAAATTGCTATATAACTGCCAAATCAACTACATGATTATGGTCAGCATTTGTGACCGTTACTGGTCAATAGCTCCCCCTTGGTCACACAAACCTCATATCTCTCTTTCAACATATTCTCTCACGCTTCATACTGGGAATGGAGCGTGCGACCAAAATTGAACACATTAGTGTTACATCAAGATACCATTTAACTGACATAACACCTCCAAGAAAACCAATACCCCGAGTTATTCAAAAGCATCACCAATGGCATACACTGTCCCTTTATGCCTGATATATCAATTGATTATATACTGAATATAATCGCCCGGGCTTGATATGGTGATGAGGAATGAATCTTCCTTAGACAATTAAAATAATCCATCTTAGCATAACTGTTTTCCTAATGTGCTCCGCTAGACCGTATACATCTTGACCCTTGGATAACACATTAAGGTAGCAACATCATGCTCAGACTTCATATTATAACTCTAAGTCCAAGAGTATTGCCAATGAGGGTCACACGGTGACAAGGTTAGGGATTTCACTTGTCACCCATCATATAGGTCGACATTTAGCACACACAGTATGAGGGTGTGTCATGGCATAGATCCAACTAATTTGGGCATGTCACTCTTATATGCCATGCGAATCATAAGTTCGGTTTTTACTTAAAAAACCAACCTGAGTTACTAGATTAGCATACAAAATGTTAATCACAACACTCAAGATTCGGCTATAAGGCTTCAATATGAAAACTCATTTCATATTCGACTCCCCCGAGTCTTATCTTAGTCTTACTAACGCGAATATATCCTTTCATCCATACATACCTAGTATGAGCAATCAATATTGCACACCTAGTACCAATATGATTCAGTCTCATCCTGCCCGCTACGCAAGCATCAGGGCGATTGCCTGTGTGACGAGGTCAATGAGAAGCCTAGTGACATTATAATGTGCCTTATAATGTACTCGCATATTTATGAACATTTGAAAAGAAACATCATTCTTTATTTCATAAATATTCAACACAAGAGTACACATGTCCATTTTACACTTAGATACATCCAAAAACTAAATCCTATGTAGACCTAAGCTTATCACATGAGCTTTAAAAGCGTCTCTTGGAATAGGCTTAGTTAATGGATCAGCTATCATCCTACTTGTAGATAGATACTTAATGGCAACTTCTTTCTCTTTTATGGTGTTTCGAACAAAATGATAACGCCTCTTGATGTGCTTGGTCCTTCTGTGGAACTTGGGATCCTTAGCAAACTAGATAGCATCAGTATTGTCACACATCAACTCTACAGGATCGTCAACACCAAGAGTGAGATTGAGATCCTGGAGAAAATTCCTCAGCCATATTGCCTCTTGAGTGGCGAGCCAACAAGCAACATACTCTGCTTCCATAGTAGAAAGTGATATGCAGTCTTGTTTCTTACTGCACCAAGATATGGCTCCCCCACCTAGGGTGAACACATATCCTGAGGTAGATCTGGACTCGTCTAGGTCACCACCCCAATCAGCATCCGTATATCCTCTCAGCTTAAGATCCCCTCCTTGGTAGCAAAGCACAAAATCACTTATACCACGTAGGTACCGGAAGATTCTCTTGACGGCTTGCCAGTGAGCAGACCCTGGATTGCTTTGGTAACGACTTACCAAGCCAACCGCAAAGCAAATGTCTGGCCGTGTACATAACATGGCATACATTAAGCTGCCCACTGCACTTGCATAAGGAACGTTACTCATTCTTTCCTTCTCTTTGTCTTTCTTAGGACACTGATCAAGACTTAAGGTTAGACCCTTTTCAACTGGAGTATCCACGGGTTTAGAATAATGCATTTGAAAGCGTTCCAATATTTTATTAATGTATGCTTCTTGACTTAGACCAAGAAGCTTCTTGGAACGGTTTCGAGTTATTTCAACGCCTAGGACATACCTAGCCTCACCCATGTCCTTCATCTCAAAAACGGAGGATAACCACTGCTTAGTGGTTTGGATCATATCCATGTTGTTTCCAGCCAACAGTATGTCGTCAACATACAAAGTGAGAAACATAATCCCTTTTGCAGTTTTCTTGACATACACACAGTGATTTTCAGATACCATGTCCAAGCCAAAAGAAACAATGGCTTCGTGGAATCTGAAATACCTCATTTTAGAAGACTGTTTGAGATCATAGATAGATCTTTTAAGACGACAGACTTTGTCCTCTTTACCTTTTGATACAAAACCAATAGGTTGATCCATGTAGATCTCTTCATCAAGAGTTCCATTAAGGAATGCAGTCTTTACGTCCATCTGGAATAACTCTAAATCCAGATGGGTAACCAAGGCTAGAAGTAGGCGAACAGAGGCAATTCTCACCGCAGGAGAGAATGTCTCTTCATAGTCTACCCCCTCAATTTGGGTAAACCCCTTCGCCACTAAACGGGCCTTAAAATTATCGATCGTTCCATCAGCCCGACATTTTGTTTTGAAAACCCATTTGTTTCCAATCGATGTACGTCGGGGAGGAAGATCAACAAGTTCCCAAACCTTATTTCTCGCCATAGAGTCCATTTCATCCCTCATGGCTTCTATCCACTCTTTGTGGTTTGGTGAATCCATAGCCTCTTGGAAAGAGGTCGGCTCCTCAATTTCTAAAGGAGTGCACAAGAATATCTCCTCTTCGATTTGAAAATATCGTCGAGGGATTCTTCCGCGTTCACTCATCTGGAGTTGAGGACCAGTGCTGGTTTGTCCCACTGAGGAATTCCTCCCCCTATCTCTAAGAGGTATTGAATCCTCAACAGGTGGAGAATCACTCCTATCATCCTGAACAAGCAAACTAACCGCAGGTTCATGAATAGGAGAGGGAGGACGAACTTCATGATCAACTTGAATTTGAGGACGAACCTCAACACCAAGTTGATCAGGTTGATCCTCTTGATTAACCAGCAACTGTGCATCTTGCCTACTATCCTCGGTGGTGCGGTGAGTGCTAAAATCCTCCCCCTCACCGAGAGATAGTGGGTCATTTAGCGGTAACTCATACAGCGCTAGGTCATTTTTTATTTCACCAATACTTGGGAACTCATCCTCAAGAAAATCCACATTACGTGAATCGACTTCCGTCATGCCACCATTAGGGTGTTCACCATACATAACGTATCCCTTAGAATGTTTGGGATAGCGTATGAACACCATTTTGGTGGCCCTTGGACCAAGTTTCCCATGTTTATGAGTTGGGTTGTGTACATAACCAGCCGAACCCCATGGGCGTAAATGGTCTAAGGAGGGCTTTCTACCAGACCATAACTCATATGGAGTGGCAGATACGCTCTTACTCGGCACACGATTAAGGATGTAAGCTGCCGTAAGCAGCGCATCCCCCCAAAAACTAATTGGGAGATTGGCGTGTGCCATCATTGACCTGACCATGTCAAGCAATGTTCGATTCATACGCTCTGCCACACCATTTTGTTGTGGAGTGCTAGGAATCGTGAGTTGTCTGCGTATACCTTTTTCCTCACAAAATTCTTTGAACATATGCGAGGGGTATTCACGACCTCGATCATTTCGAAGAGTCTTGACTCTCCGATCTAACTGCGTTTCAACCTCAGTTACAAAACATTTGAACATATCAAGTGCTTCATAACGATGTGATAAGAGGTACACATACCCATATCTTGAATTGTCATCTATGAAAGTGAGGAAATAGAAAGCCCCATGACGTGCTTTCACATTCATGGGTCCACAAATGTCAGAGTGAATCAGCTCTAGAGGACTTGACGCCCTTGAAGCCTTACCAAAAGGCTTCGCAGTCGCCTTGCCAGCTAGACATGACTCACACCTCGACAATTTAACCTTAGTGAGTCGGTCTAAAAACCCTTCTTTAGCTAGCCGACTCATCCTATCTTGGCCAATATGACCAAGCCTAGCATGCCACTTAATCGATTCTAAATCGGAATCAAAATGTGAAACAAAAGCTGAAGGAGAATTATTATATGATTCTTCTAAATCCAATACAATAAAATCGTCCCTTAGAGTAGCGTGGCCAAACACATTGCCAAAATACAAAATGTTCAAACCATCATTACAGGAAGAAAAACCAAAACCTGATTTCATTAATGAAACTAAGGACACAAGACAAGTTCGCACCCCAGGTGCATAGAGAACATCAAACAGGAGCAACTTATTTCCTCCTTTCAATATAAGCCGATATGTTCCAACACCTAGAACGTCTTCTTCACTGTCGTTTCCCAGCACGACAGTTTGTGAACCCACCGAATAGCAGTGAAAGTCCACGAAGCCAGCTCTGTCCCGAACTATATGTTTGCTTGCTCCCGTATCTACAATCCAATTAGGAAGGGATTTAGCAACTAATGCATGAGAACATACATATAATTCAGGAGAGTGAGTGGAGAAAGGTACCTTCTTCGGCTCAGGACAATCCCGAGTGTAGTGACCTTTCTTACCACAGTTATAGCACTTCACACATGCTATTTTTGTCTCTCTATTGCCTTTGGCCTTTTGTTTCTTAGCCACTCCAGCATTTGGCCTACCTTTCTGAGCGGGGCAAGAACCTCTCTTGAACTGCCTACCTCTTGTGTTCTTGTTGCTTTTAGGCCTGATGCCCTTGGCAACAAGAGCCACATTGGGAGTCCCGAACATTTTTAGGCGCACCTCCTCCATTTCGAGGTGGCTTTGTATCTGACCAAAGGTTTTCAAATGGTCAGAATGAGTCAAGACTGTCCTGACTTGTTCCCATTGTGGAGGTTCGTCAGGGAGAGCCCGAATCACATTCAGGACTTGCTCCCCCTCAGAAATGTCTTTTCCTGCGGCCTTGAGATCACGAATTATGCCACTCATAATTCATAAATGCTCGACCACAGTGCGACTGGGATCCATTTTGTAGTTCATCCATTTCAATTGCAAGGTACGTAACCTTGTTTCGGATGTCCGCCCAAAACGGATTTTGAGCTGGTCCCACATGTCCTTAGCTGTGAGATGAACTTCGAATTCGTCAATCAGATCGTCATGCATACAATACAACATTGTAAAGCGTGCTCTACGATCTTTCTTGGTCCAGTCTTGGTAGGCCTGAAAGCTTTCTTGATACTGCACAGTAGAAGTATCAATAGGCTTACCATCTGTATTCTTATCAGATGGTGGAAACTTAGCTACCATCAAGTGTTCCAACAGGTCTTTTTCTTCCAGAAGATACTGAATCTTTCGTTTCCATATGTCATAGTTAGACCCATCTAACTTTTGACTGGTGGATAGTTTGGTGATTATCGCGTTGTTAGCTGCCATATCTACAAGTGTTAAAAGATGGACATTAGGCACATTACTTAAAATAATTAAATTAAAAAAAATTTCATCATTCATGTCATATGATCAAAAATTTCACCAAGCTCATAATCATCTCATATAATCATGAATTAGAAATTTAAATAATTTAACCATCATATTTCCATAAGAACTTTATCATATGGACCTTCATAAGTAAATTGTTAAACAAATTAACGTTTATTTAAATACCACATAGATACTTTTCATGTAAAACTAATTTACATTCGAATACTATTATAAACATATGAAACGAATTCATATATCACTATTTACTAACACTTATTTTACTTGAAATATAAAACAAATTCATATTTCAATTAGGCATGTGATTATTATGCTCATAATAATATTTACCAATCCATATTTCATCAAAGAAATAATAAATATCAATATAAAACTAATTCATATTTCAATTAGCATAGGGTAAATATTAAACAATGAATAATGTAAATAAGTTTTTTTTTTTATAAAACCTAAGGGGCTACCCGTGACCATACCCGAGACCCCCAGGCTTCTTTTCTCATTTGCCTTTTTCCCTCTTGTCTCTGCAAAATCCCAGGCTTGCTTCCCTCAACCTCCTCTCTATTTCTCTCCATCTCGCATGTCCTCTCTATCTCCCACCCTCGATGGGTTGAACCGCTGAACCTCGGCACATAGCCGAGTCCAGTACCATCTTCACCGACGGTTCCTGGCAGCCATGGTCGTCTTCTTCGACACCATACGCCACCACTGGCCACCACCACCACCCAGATGATGGTACAACCCCCCTAACCGCCTCCTCTAAACTCAATACCGAGCTCAACTACAAACCAAAACAACCCAAAATCACTGCTGACGAGTAGATCGGCGGCCAAACTTTCGATTGACGTCGCCCACTCGCCCAACGCGCCAACCCCGTGACGGCGCGTGGCACACACGCGCGGCTGTGATGGGTTTGTCTGGTTTGCTTTTGGCCGAAAATTGCAGATTGGGGTCGGTGAAGGGTTAGGGAGGAGGAAAACAACCAAAACTCATTTTCGTGGTGGCGCGTGACACACACGCGCCACCCCTCCCACGGCGGTGCTGATGGGTCAGGTAAGATCCGTCCTTTCTTTATTTTTTTTTATTGGGTCTGGGAGGTCGGGAACAGATCTAGGGTCGATTCTCGGGTATTTCTTTAAGCAAATGAAAAATCAAGAGTTCCAAGCATGATTCATGTACAATACTGGTAACTGGATTTTCATGAGCATACAATTTGTATATATCTTGACATGAAAAATTAGAACTGAATGTATCATGTTCTGACATAATCAAAATATAAACACATAGTTTGATTATTGATTATGGTCAAGACATGTTCCTGTAGAGAGATTAGCATTTTGATACAATTTACGAAGACAACCATAGTTATACGCTTATTTGAGGCATTATTGCATAAACTCACAGTTTTGCATTCTAGCATGTAATTCAGATTCAATTGATTCATGCTTCAACCAAAAATAATTATTTTCGGGGCTAGCAACAAGCAAGTGTGGCTCTGATACCAATGTAGGTAATTTAGGATTACCTGGATGCGGAAGCTTGACTGCCAGGACCTCATACTCGCTTGACTGCTACCCACGAACCGGTGGCTATCAGAGTCACCAATGAGTCACACTCCAAACCTGAACCTCTAGGATGGCTAGGCAGTGAGAGAAAAAACAGAGAGAATTTGGGAAGTATTTCTGGTGTTCCTTGAATTGCTTTTTTCTGTGTATTGTCACTTACACAAAACACACTATTTCTATATCCTTAAACAGAATCAGGATATATTTAATAACCAATTAATGCACAATTAAATTGCTATGTAACTGTCAAGTCAACTACATGAATATGGCCAGCATATGTGGCCATTACTGGTCAATATCTATCAATCCGAAACATTTGTGTTTGGGCGGCATCATAGTACTCAAAATCCAATGCCTACTGCTGTCACATTAGCTTTTTCTTCAATTTTTTGTCTCACAATCTTCACTCTCTCCAGTGAAAAGCTCACAACTTTGCCTCACCAAATAAAATAATACTCATGAACCCACTCTATAATAAATACCTTTATTTTTTGAATAACAAAAATGAAAAACTAATAAAAAATATTTTACAAAATAAAATAAGCCTTACAAGTTTGCTCCCTGCGCTAAGTCTCCCCACGAGTTATGCGCCACGAGGCACACACTGCAACAACTCACTCACCTCACCCCTTTCTCTCTCCTACTTTTCCCCTCACGAGGCCACCGTTAGAGATGGTCTTATATAAGTTGAATTGCTTTTGATTACGCGTTTCATGGGAAGTGGGCTACTTGGGCAGTTAATGTATACGAATTGACCTGAATCGAACCATGCGTGATGCGAAATTTTCGATAAAGCTGCTTATTTTTGTAAGACAAGCTTATTAAACCAAAAATCGGTTGACCTGAAGTCGACCTAAATCAAAGTTTACCTGACCCAAATCGAGCCGACATGGACGACTTGAAATGTCGCTCAACCTAAAATTTGACCTGACCTGAACTTAACCTGATCCGTACGCGAATCGAATGACTCATTTGTCAGGTCTAGATATATTTATTTGAGATCTAAGGTGATAATTTGCTGATGTCCTACAAATTTTGGTCATGCAAGTCAAATATTTTCTGCTTTTGTTATAGTAAAGTATAGATTGTATCTAATACGAAGTTATCTATGTTGGAATATTGGACTCTTTTGAGCAATCAATGATGAAACCATGAGGAAGATAAAAATCTATAAGACAAAATAATAATAACGTCCATTGGATGTTCCGTTGGGCGGGATATGTAAGAACTCAGTCTAAGGGTGTGTTTGGTAGGGAAAAAATCATTTTCCCAAAAAATCATTTTCCTATTTTATGCCGTTTGGTAAAATAAGGAGGGGAAAAATTATTTTCGAGAGAAAATCATTTTACCCCATTTGAAGGAAATTGTTTTCCCTTAAAGTAGTAGGGAAAATAATTTTTCAGGCCCAACTTTTGTTTCCTAATTTTGTCTCTTGTTCTATTTTCTTTTAATTATGCCCAGAATCATTCTATTTTAACTCTAATTTTGCATCTCTTCTTCATATTCATCATCTTCATCGATGATTTCTATAGTCGATCTCTGCAATTATTTCTTAAGTTCTCTGTCCTTGTTACTGTTGTCCTTTTGAAGAATTTCGCAATATGTGACATCCATTGTCTCCCCATTCGTTATTTTCTTTAATCTGAGTTTAATATTACTTAAAGTCAACTAGGTAATTATTGAGAATAGTGAAAAAATTGAGATTCATTAATGTGGACTCTTTTTTTTCTGGATTTATTACTAAGTATATTTCTTACTGATATTTTGGGTTTGATTTTGAAGATGAGAGAGAAATAGAATTCGTTGGTTGGGTCGAATTAGAACAGTGAGTAAGGGAAGGGAAGGGATTGATGGTAAAAAGAAATGAAGTGAAGACAGTGGATTCATTCTATCAAATAACAAAAAATGAAGTGGAAAGAAAATAATTTTTCATTCTACCAAACTGCTGAAAATGTAAGTGAAAAATCATTTCTCTTGAAAAAATATTTTTCATGAAAAATAATTTTCTGGTAAATAATTTTTCCCCCTACCGAACACACCCTAAATGAATTAAAAAAACTCAATTCAAAGGCAGCTTGGGCCAGCATCTTGCCAAACTCGAGCCCATCAACCCGACAGGGAAGCCCATATCTAGAGGAACAACCGAACAAGTGAATCATCTTCCTTCATCCTCTCTGTCTCTGTCTCTGTCTCTCTCTCTCTCTCTCTCTCGTTTACGCAGTTGATCTTGAATTCTTATTGTGCTCTCACTAGCCGGAAAGACTAAAACTTCAACAGCTAGGGGTTAAAGGCACATTGTAAGTCGTGCAAATTCTGCTGCCTTGAAATTGCTTTGCGTGATTGTTGCTTAGTAATTGTATAGCCGCTCTTCCAATCCCATTTCATGAAATTTGAGCTTGCAATGTCAATCGGATCTGAACCGTGTCAAGGGAGCCTTTTTTTTTCGTATGGGCACCCTTGTTCATAGTTACTTTTGTGAAATGAAAGAATTTTCCTTGAGATGTGCAGTGCCCATAAAACAATGAGAGCTGCCCCCCCCCCCCCCCCCCCCCCTATGTAATTAATTTTTTGCTGCTTTGCTTTTGCAATATCTTCATTTAGCAACATCTATGGCCAGTGTTCTTGTAACTATTTACATTAGTTTCTTTTCATATATTCACTATCTCATCCATTATCCATTATGATAATATGAATAACAACCAACTATTGGGATGTTTTCAGCTTTTGGAATATAGTGCACTAAGTTATCAACTGCTATTGTACAGTAGCAGATGCCAGATAGTCAATGTCCTTGAAAAACTGGGTCAAATGAAAGTAGGCTTTATGAAATTGAATTGCAATGGGTGGATGAATTTTCACTTTGTGTGGCTCTAGGGTATGATTTTGCTTGGTTTGTTTTTGATGTTGCTGTAATTTTAACAATAACATGATAAATTTGGCTGAGTGAAAGCAATGGCCACCAGAGGCTCATTTGAAGTACATCAATTGCCAGTGTCTTGTGTGGTCAATTGCATATAAGTTCCACCATTTGGCATTTGATATCTATGGGTTTTCTTGCTTCCTAAGTGTTCTATATTTCATGTTGAATTGGTGTTCAGATGGAGAAGAAGAAAGATGATGGAACTTGTCAATATGCTGCTGATATTTCCTCTATCAGAGAGGCTCGACAGCGTATTAGCTCGGTCATTCATAAGACTCCTGTCTTCTCCTCGGAGACTTTGAATTCTATGTCCGGAAGGAGGCTGCTCTTCAAATGTGAATGCTTTCAGAAGGGGTGAGAGAACAAAATTATTCTAGATGGGAAATTGCAGATTTTCCATTCTTTCTGATACAATTCTGTTCTAAGTATTACAGATCTTCCTTTTTTTTCCCCGTTTTAAATGTGTGAACTCGGCATGTAAAAATCAGTGGGGCTTTTAAATTCAGAGGCGCCTCAAATGCTATCCTTTCACTAGATGGCCAACAGGCTGCTAAAGGGGTTGTAACTCATAGCAGGTACGCCTTTTCTCTTCATGGTGGATGCCGTGATTTCAAATCCGCCGGATTTGTGAGTTAATATCCAATTATCACTTATCACACTACTTTCTTCGAAATTCAGTGGCAATCATGCAGCAGCATTGTCCTTGGCCGCAAAAATACGGGGAATCCCAGCATATATAGTTATCCCCAATAATGCTCCGAAATGCAAGGTTCAGAATGTCATACGTTATGGAGGCCAAGTTATCTGGAGTGAGCCCACAATGGAGTCAAGGCAGACTACTGCTGCCAAGGTGATGCAAGAAACTGGTGCAGTTCTTATACATCCATACAATGATGGTCGTATAATAAGGCACTCTCTCATCTACAAGTTTTTTGGTCATTCTGGGGTTGAATCCTGACTTCACTATTTCTTTTCCTTCATGGTTAAGTTGAAGTTTTAAAATGATTGGCACATCTAACTTTCTTGTATAGCGGTCAAGGAACTATATCATTGGAGCTATTGGAGGATTTCCCAGAAATAGACACCATAATAGTTCCAATAAGCGGTAAATTACTGAAATTGGGTTGCTTGTTTACTTTCCTGCTTCTTGCTGGGAGGAGTGTGTGGATTCTGACTTGCAAACAAAATTTTGCAGGAGGGGGTTTGATATCAGGTGTTGCACTCGCTGCAAAGTCTGTCAATCCATCAATCCGAGTTCTGGCAGCTGAGCCCATTGGAGCCAATGATGCAGCTCTCTCTAAAGCAGCAGGCAAAATAGTGACACTGCCTCAGACCAATACTATTGCTGATGGGCTCAGAGCTTCCCTTGCAGACCAAACCTGGTATATGTCACACTTCCTTCAAATATCTCTAGCATTTCTATATTTGATACCCCAAGCATTTTTGATAAACGAAGAATGTTTACACTTTAGTTCTTGCTTGTGGACTAGGTCATTAGTAACTTCTAAATATTGCTGCATTCAAGAAACCATGACACTTTTGTACATTGGATGCCAGTGGATCAGCTTAACAACCTGAAAAAAATCATTGAAGTTGGAATATGTACTAGAGAAGACATCTTTATTCCCCTATTATATTGCCTCAGGTCCCACTATGATATACTCTGAAATTGTCACTCTGCATTGCCTTATTTCTGGGCCATTTCTGTACTTTCGAACTTTCTTCATGGAAGTGGCCTAGTCCAACCAATGGAATTTGGAAATATACCATGCTAGACGTTTGTAGCCGAGTTTAAATAAGATAGATTTGGATGCATATATGTCACTACCAATTTCCCTCATCCCCCTTCTCACGGAGGAAAAAGGGACCTGTCCACTCCTGTGCCCTTTCTCTCTTTTCATCCAGGCACTCAAAGTTTGACCATTCACTGTAAGCAGGCCTGTTGTACGAGATTTTGTCGATGCTGTGGTCACCGTGGAAGATAGGGAGATAATAGAAGCTATGAGGCTTTGCTACGAGATTCTGAAGATTGCGGTGGAGCCCAGTGGAGCCATAGGTCTTGCACTAGTGTTGTCTAGAAGCTTCCAACAAAATCCATCATGGAATGATTGTAAAAACATAGCAATCATAGTCTCGGGGGGTAATGTTGATTTGGACATGCTTTGGGAGGCTTTGAGGAAATAATGAATCAAAACAAACTAATTTAAGCATGCCAGTTTTAGGCATTGTCCAACCTTGGATTGTATACTGTGGTTAAACTTGAAATCTTGGATTGCATGTTTTGTACTGTTGCTGGAAAACTCTTTTAGCTGTTGATCTGAAAGTTCACTTTTGAATCTAGTATGCGTAAGTATATACTGCTTCTGACGTTATTCCAAGTTAAAACAGATTTTCTTCTCACTGTTTGGAAAATCTTGGTATATGCTGAAACTGTCCTCAATCATAATGGAGAACTTGGCATACTGCTTTTTTTTGGGGGGGCCCCCCCCGGGGGTGAAAGATTGGATAATTTTATAATGCAAAACTCAGCAAAAGACATTACAATGAATAACTCAGGCGCACCCGACTGTACAAATCAGCCAGACTA
>JACYFF010031956.1:15410782-15433504 GCA_017589665.1 Selenicereus undatus | reverse complement strand
GTCTAGATTTAATCTTTTTTTTTGGGTATTCCCAAAATAATTTTTAAGTTAATTTGTGGTTGGAATGAATACAAATTACAATTTTCTAAAGAAAAAAAAATATTTTACAACTTTTTTAAAAGAAATTTTCAAAAGGCTTGTAGACCGCTGAAGTTTAAGACAAGTTGTAACAAGTCATATTGTTTAAAAGAATTAACTATAATTATAGTAATTTGCAAAAAGGTGGAGAATAGATGCCAAAGAGTCTCATAAATTAAAATAAAAGTATTAACAAATGATTATGTGTATTAGTAGTTCGATCCCACCAACATAATTGAGTGTCAACCATAGTGGATACTCTAAGGGTGATCTTAGGAGCTTAAATCTCATACAATCTAAGGTTTAGCACTCTTTTTTTACAAGGATTATTGCCATGATTATTCCTCTATTACAAGTTTCAAAATCTTCCAAATGGAGTAGCCTCACTTGTTAAAAGAACAAGAAAAGGAAACAATCCTGCTAGAGAAACACATCAGCATGAAAGAAGGGGGGGTCTGTTTAATTTTACATCCTATTTCTTCTACATTTAAATTGCAAACAAGTTTAATTAAATAAATAAATTCAGTTATAATAAGCACTTTAGATAAAATAAATTTAGGTAGTGTTTGGTTGGGAGGAAAATTTTCGTTGTTTGATATAATAAAGGATGGAAAACTGTTTTCGAAGGAAAATAATTCCCCCCCCCCCCAATCAAGGAAAATGATTTTTCCCCTTTTTGAGAGGACAGGAAGTTAATTTTCTTCATTCAACTCTTTGAAGATATGGTCAGTCGATTTAGGTACTAAATTTGATTTCAACAGTTTGGATCGAAACATGATTATTCGAAGGAAAAAATTAAAATAAACTCAAATCCAAATTTTGAGCTCAAATTTCTTACATTTGGTCGACATTTGTCTCTGCCACAACAATTTAATCGACAATTTGGCCACTAAAACAATTCAGTTGACTCGTACAATTTCAACGGTTTTGATCCAAACTTGATCATCAGATAGAGAAATATTAAAATATGCTCAAATTCAGATTTTGAGCTCGACATTCTGTCATTTGATCAACATTTTTTCCCGAACGATAATTCAATCGATATTTTTCACCACTTAAATAATGTAGTCAATATTTTTCACCACTAGAACAATTTGAACAGTTCAGATTGAAACTTAATCTTCGGATAAAAAAGATTAAATTTGACTCAAATCTAAATTCTGAACACGATATTCTTTCATTTGGTCAACATTCTTCTCCGCCACGATAATTTAATCAATATTTTTCGCCACTTAAATAATGCTGTTGACGTTTTTCTTTTTTTCATAGAAAATTATTTATCTTATATCAAATGACGGAAAGTATGACATGAAAACCAATTTTCCTTGGAAAAGAATTTTCCATAGAAAATGATTTCCAAGAAAATTATTTTCCTTCCATCCAAGCACTACATTAGTTAAAATAAGGCCGAAAGAATAGGCCCATAGTATGCAAACAGCGAAAGGGCCTCAAATTACAACCGTTGAAGAAATTAAGTATTCAAGAACGCATTACCCCCCCTCCCAAAAAAGGATCGCTATAGTTGGCTTGCAATATTTTGAGCCACAACAGATCCATATTGACTTCAATAAGAGCAACATTGACTTTGGGATTAGAAACAAATGTACATATAGTTGCATCTACAAAATTTAGAGCTAATTCCATTGACTTGTTGGGGCTAATTTAAGTCAGTTCTACAAGGTGTCAATCTAAAGTTTGGATTTTTATGCTCAGTATTTACTTTGGATGACTGTTTGTCCATCGAAAAACATTATGACAAAAGCTAAGGTGAATATATGTGGATCATGTGGTATTTGCCCAGTGTTCTATTAGGAGTTTATACATTAATGTTTTTTTTGGTCACTTTATTGCATCTGAATTCATCAATGTATTCTTGTAACCAGTAATATGTGTTTTTTCAAACTAGAAATACATTGATCGTTGTGTGGGCATGTTTATATCAATTTAAGTTGCCTATTTTTTTTCTGTGCTTGATAACTAAGACATATTACAAAATACAAGTACATACTCAACCTAGCTATAAAAAAGCTTCCACATTGACTTCAAGATTAAAGTAATTGTAGCAAAAAAGTTTCTCTACACAAGTTGTAGCTAAACTTGCCGAATGCTACCACTGACTTCAAGATCAATGATAATTTTATTGGAAGTTGTATCAACACTAGCTGAAGGTAGCTTGACTATTGACTTCAAGATCACTGTAACTTTTCTGAAGTTCTATATACACAAGCTATAGCTAAACTCAACCGTTGACTTCAAGATTCCTCGTTGACTTGATAACACAAGACGAGACAAAGAGCAACGATCAGATCTTGTTGGTAGCTAGAAATATGTGCTTATGATGTCTTTCCTTAACTTGCTAGTTGCACAATACCCTAACTGAAAGTATGTCAATGTAGTGAACACTTAGTAAGAGTACATAGTGTAGTAATAGAATAAGTAAAGATTCAGACATAGTAAATAGACAGAGTTATAGGTGCTCATAGATTATGAGTTGAATAGAAATTAAATGAGACAATGCATGGTATATGTTTGCGAAGTTCACCCTCCTCAATGGCTATGTTTTCGCCTAACAGACTCACCCTTAGGATTTCAACAATTACATTAAATACTCGAGTTACAATGCATCAAGCTCAACTTTTGTTGAGTGTTGCCTGGATAAGCATGAGAGGAACAATTGAGTAGAAAGAGAATCAGGTGTCAAAGAAAATAGCTATCTACCCCTTGCATATCTCAGCCTTTTCATTGTATATCTCAGCTCCCTGTCCCTATTACATACTAACAGAAGAGCAATAAAACAGTAACCCTCACAACCAATTTCTCAACAGAAATATTCCATCATTATCCAGCATCACATCTTAACACTCCCCCCTCAAGCTAGGGGTGAAAGACATCAAGAACTCCTAGCTTGGACCGCAGCATGTGATGCTGATCAACCGACACAATCTTGGTGAGCAAATCAACCAGCTAATTTTTATTGCTCACATAACAAGGTTTAATTTGCCCAGACACAAACTTATCACGAACATAATGGCAGTCCACTCCTATATGCTTAGTCCTCTTGTGAAACATAGGGTTACCAGCTATATACAAGGTTGTTTAACTATCACAAAACATGCTTACTGGCTGTAGAATTTCAGGTGATAACGTCAAGTCCTTGAGCAATGAAATTAGCCAAGACACTTCACAACAAGCTATGGCCATAGCTCTGTACTCTGCCTCAGCTGAGGATCGCACCACCACATTTTGTTTCTTGGATTTCCATGATATCAAAGACCTACCCAATTGAATCGCATAGCCAGTAGTTGACTTTCTAGAATTAGGGCAGCCAGCCCAATCAGAGTCACAGTATGCACATAAATGAGCCTTTGAATCAGCAGCAAGGAAAATGCCTTGTCCTGATGATGACTTCAAGTAATTTAGGACATGAAATGCAGCTTTCATATGATCTTCAGTAGGTGCATTCATGAATTGACTCAAAACTTGCACACGGTAATTGATATCAGGTCTAGTGATGGTCAGGTATATCAGTTTACCTATCAACCTTGTGTATTGATTTGGATTTTCCATGAAAGATCCTGAGTCAGCAAGCAGCTTGACATTGGGTGTCAATGGCAACTTCAGAGGCTTGCATTCCGCCATCCCAACCTCTTTCAAGAGGTCTTGAGTATATTTTCTTTGACAAACAAGAATACCCTCATCGGTTCTAATCATCTCCAATCCAAGAAAATACTTTAACTCTCCCAAGTCCTTCATATGAAATTGTTTGTGCAAATGCTGCTTCAACCTTTTTATGGATGGATTATCATTCCCCACTATCAACATGTCGTCTACATTAACCAAGATTGCTGTAAAGCTTGATCCTTGTTTGCATGCAAATAGGGCATAATCTGCTTTACTTTGAACAAAACCATGACCTAGTAATGCCTTTGATAGTTTTGCAAACTACTGCCATAGTGCTTGCTGATAAACCTATTTTTATACCATATTTTAGCCCGTAGTTGACTTGATCTTTTCTACATTTTCATGCTTGATCACATTAGAAAAAGGTCAAATCGACCTCTTACGCATATATTTTGCTCATATGACATCATTCTATAATTTCAGGAACTTTGTTAAAGGAACAGAAATATAGTTAATATTTGGTAGAAAAGAGCGTTAAAGAGGCGGATCTAAAGTCGCGAAGGAGGTCAATTAAGCGTCGTGTAGAGTTCCACAGATCAAGCACAGACATCCCGGGGCAAAAAGCCAAATCGTACCACGAGAGCACGACACAAGGCTGGCTAGCCAAGTGGCACGGCCTAGTAGTGCCACGTGCGCGGTGCTCATGTGATTTTGACAGAGTTTGGGCACGGTGACCCCGTGCCTCTAGGCACGACCGTGCCAACCTTTTTGACTGCGCGACTTAAGTTTTCCTCGAGCTGTTTTTAGCATTATTCAGTTTTCTTTCCGGAGACTGTTTTTGAGGCGATTTTTAGGTTTTAGTAGAGAGTTTTATTTTCGCACTATTGATTTCACTATTGGGTGGAAGTTTTGCTTCTACCGTTAATTCACACGATTAATTCAACGTTCTTCATCTTAATTCTCTCTCATCTTGTTCTTAGTTGTTCTAAAGTTTGGATGCCATGGTTGTTGAATTGAGTTGTTGGATTGTTGTTCTGAAGATGATTGTAGGCTAAATCCTCCAACTTAGTTTGGGATTAACGTCGAATATGTATGGTTGAATCATGAATTGGCCCAATCCTCGCCTCCCCTTTGTTTTGTAATTGCGAATTCTACTATGCACGCACATGCTCGATGAAATGCTCGAAAGAGCGTTCATCCTCTTTATTAAGGTTTAGGGGAGCGTTGAGATACGAAACCTTTACCTAGTGCGACTTAGTAGATGATTAGGGTTTTGATATGAAAATAATTAAGATCCTAATTGGGATTTGAGATTGTAGACCTTGTAATACTTCAACTTTTAGTCCTATGAGAATAAGCGACTATAGTTCTAGGATTAGTCTCCGACCCTTGAGAGAGGGAGGAGATGGACTCAGTTGGCAATCTATCCATTCGTGATGCATGCTCGGGAATGCTTGGTAGGGCTAGTAACTGATTCACTAGCATAGTCGTGCTATTAATTCCAACCTAGGTGTTTACTCTTCTGCTGTTTATTCCATCTTTTAGTTGTTATTGTTTCCCTTAGTTAAGCTACAAAACCCCAATTGAGATTGCCTAGCTTGAGTAATTAAAAGAGTTCTAGTAATTGGAAGCAAGTTCCTCGTGGACACGACCCGTACTTGCCGGTTGCTAACTACAGTTACGCTGTGCTCTTGCGGTATATTTTTAACTCAACACTTGCTTAAGTCCATACAATGACTTAAGAAGTTTGAAAACTTTGGTGTTTGTATGACCACTCCCCTTCACCAAGGTAGTAGGTTGAACTTCTAAGCTATAGCCAGAGTAGCCGGGAGGTAGAATCATGTACACCTCTTCATGTAAGTCACCATGTAGAAAAGCATTGGACACATCCATTTGAGAAGCATGCCAACGTTTCATGGCTGTAACTACTAGAAGAGTTCGAACTGTTGTCATCTTGGCAACATGAGCAAAAGTTTCTTGATAATCAATCCCATATCTTTGTTTACAACCTAGAACCACCAATCTTGCTTTGTGTCTTTCCACAATTCCATCTAAATGAAACTTGGTTTTGTATAGCCATTTATAGCCTATAACTTTATTGCCTACAGGAAGCGAGGTAATTTCTCAAGTGCCATTGTCTTCCAGTGCTCTGAGTTCTAAGTTCATAGCTGCACACCATTTAGAGCCATTCACAGCCTCAAAGAAATTGGTAGGGTCTATATTGGTATCCAAAACTGAAAGGAAGGCTTTATGTGAAGAGGAGAGATGGGCAAGACTAACATAAGAGGTCATATGATAGGTATCAGCAAGAGAGTGATCCACTTGCGGACCCGATGCTTGAGCTACAAAGTCATGGAGTCATTTGGGAGCTTTAGTAGTTCTAGTACTTCTTTTGACAAGTAGAGAAGCAGAGATTGGTGAAGGAGGTTGCTCAGCTGCTAGTGAGGATGTGAGGTCATGGGGAGGACTTTGCTGCACAGGTAAAGGTGAAGAGGGATTGGCAGCAGAGGAATGAGAAGAGGGTATAGACTGATCTGAAACTGAATTGTTCTGAAATCAGTGTCTGAAGATAGTCATCTGACCAACTTGGAGGGTGCCTAATAGGTGGAGAGACTTGTTGTAACACATCAGCAGGATTGGAATGCTTAAAGGGGAATATGTTCTCATAAAATCTGACATCTCTAAACACAAAGGTCTGTCTAGTATGCATATTTAATAGCTTGTATCCTTTTTGTGTACTTGGATACCCTAAGAACACACAAGGTACCCCTTAGGATGAAATTTATCTCCATTTCTTGAGGGATTACTTGCAAAAGCTAGGCAGCCAAAAGTCTTGAGATAGTCATAAGAAGGCAGCTCCTTAAACAACACTTTATATGGGGTTTTGTGTTCCAGCACTGAAGAGGGCAATCTGTTAATTAGATGGGTAACGATCAGAACACAATCTCCCCAAAAATACAAGGGTAACCCTGCTTGGAATTTCAATGCGCTTTATATCTCCAGAATATGTCTATGCTTCCTCTTGACTCTGCCATTTTGTTGAGGTTTGTCTACACATGAAGTTTGATGCACAATGCCACAATCTGCAAAAAATGCTTCAATAGGCCCTGATCTAAGCTCTAAGGCATTATCTGATCTCACAACTTTGATGTCTACATCAAACTGATTTTTGACATATTTGCAGAATACTTTGAGCACATGGAAGGCATGAGACTTTCATTTCAAGAGATATGTCCAAGTAGCCCTGCTACAATAATCCACTATGGTGACGAAATACTTATATTTTCTTGTGTGACCATTCTATAGGGTCCCCAAATATCAATGTGGATCATATGCAGAATTTGAGAACTGCATTTAGTACTGAGATGATAAGGCAATTTAGTGAACTTTGCCATTGGATAGATCAAACAAGGATTTGTCTTATCAATATTCTTAGGAATGCAGTCAATATGCTTCAATTTGGATATAGGAGCATGACCTAATCTTTGATGCCAAACAAGAAAGTCAATTTTCTGATGTAAGGCTGAAGCTATTACCACTAACTTGGCTGTGTTAGCAGACCCACTCAATGCACTGTCCAGGAGTTTATGGCTCAGCTGAAGTACTTTGCTGTCAAGGTCAGCAACTGGTACTTCAAGATAATGGTAGAGTCCTCATCTTTCTTTGCCAATGCCCTTAAGTGTATGTGTGGCACAATCCTGAATCAAACAAAGTTCAGGATAAAAAAATAGCCACACAATTGTTGTCTCTAGTGAGTTTCGAGATTGATAAAAGATTGAATTTGAAGTCAGGAACCACCAATGTAGCAGTCAACACAATATCATTGACCAACTCCACTTGGCCCACAGCAGTAATGGATGTTGTATGACCATTTGGTAAGTTGATGTGCAATTTGTATTGTGCATTTTTGTAAGCTTTCAACTTGGTAACTTCGGAAGTCATGTGATCCGTTGCCCCAATGTCTAAGATCCAGTCAGTTGAAGCGGACTCAGCACAAGAACAATACCCAACTCTTGCAAAATTGTAATCAATATCTTCATCAGTGTCATAGGAAGATTTTTTTGAATTTGCGCTACCACTTGGTAATAGCTTCAAGAGATGCTCAATCTCTTGTTGTGTTAACTCACAACTTCCTCCAGAATTGGTAGAACTAGCTACAAAGGAGTTTTCAGCTTGGTTGGCCATCCTGGTCTCACTGCCTCTAGGTTTGAACTTCTGCCCCTGGAACTGATTTGCTTTTGGCCCTTGAGTTCCTCTCCCTCCTTTCCTTTGAGGAAACTTTCTGGATTTAAGGTGCCAATTAGGATATCCTATCACTTGCCAACATTTTTCTTTTGTATGCCGTCTGCTTCCACAAACTGTACTGTGAGCTCCATTTGCTCCTTTGCTAAGTAATGTTGCATATTCAATAGGCATAACATTTCCAGACAATACTTCTCTTTGCAATTCCTCTTGTTGTAACATGGCAGAAACAGATTCAATAGATGGAAGAGGATGCATAATCAATACTTGGCTTCTCTTAGCACTATAATCTTCATCCAGTCCATTTAAAAATGGGAACAGTTTTTGTTCTTCTTGCTACGTAGCTAAAGCTTGCAAGAAGTTCGTAACCTCTTCAGCTACTATAGTGATTCTAGGCAAATCACTCATATCATCCAACTCTTCCCAAACGCCTCGCATCTTGGTGTAATATTCACTCACTGAACAACCATTTTGTTTCATCGCATATACATCTCTGTTCAGTTTGTACTTTCTAAATCCATTACTGATGTTAAATCACCTCTCCAAATGCTTCAAAATTTCACTCGCAGATTGAATATATAGAATTGAGTTACAAATTGGATCAGAGACTGAGCTTATCAACCAGGAAGTCACCAGGTTGTTGAAAGTCTCCCATTGCTCCAATTTGTTTGTGTCATCAGTTGGCTTTGTAACAGTACTATGAACAAGCCCTAGCTTTCTCTTCGTAGATAAAGCTATCTCTAGGTTTCTTCTCCATGATCAGTAGTTGCCTAATCAGCTTCTCTTCGATGCCCAGTGAATTCGGACCATCAGAAGGATGTATGAACAGTGGGTTCTGTAGCTTAGCAAAATTATTCCTATTTCTCTTAGTTGCCATTGGTATGGTCTCTCTCACTTGCTCTCAAATCTGGATACCATGATCGAATCAAGAGACATGATTCGATCAGTGGTCAATGGACCCGTATTGACTGTTTCACTCTCAGTTTATTCCATGGCAGTGCTCTGATACCATGTTGAGTGTTTCCTGGATAACCATGAGAGGAACAATTGAGTAGAGAGAGAATTAGGTGTCAAGGAAAATAGCTATCTACCCCTTGCACACCTTAGCCTTTTCATTATATATCTTAGCTCCCTCTCCTTATTGCATACTAACAGAAAACCAATAAAACAGTAACCCTCACAACCAATTTCTCAACAGAAATATTCCATCACTGTCCAGCTCAGCATCATATCTAAACAACTTTGAACTACTTCCTGGACTCTTGGACAATTATAACTCCAAGTTCCAACTCCAGACCTCCTTTTTGACCCTTAGTGAATGATCAACTCTAAGTTCTAATTCTAAAATCCCTTCCTAAATTCCGAGCAGCACTTTGAGTTATAACCCTAGAAGTCCCTTATGAACTCTCAGATAAGCAACACTCGTTTACTTGTAGATGAATTCTTGATTCACTATCTCAAAAGTAATTACAAGGGTATTACAAGTGTAATTTGAGTAAAGAGCAATTCTTGAGTACTAGAGGACACTTAATGACATGAGTGAGCTTCAATTGTGACGCATGCTATTCATCTGTTGCATGACCTTCTATCTATAGAACTTCTTGAGACTTAGAAGAGCATTGGAGAATCCAACTATTCATTGCAAACTAATTGTTGAGGTTTGTTATGATCTCCAAAATGCAGCATTCTGATTCAGAGCATCTGACCCTTTGTAGAAAGTCATGTCTGTTGCCGAATGAGTGCAAAGGCAGACAAATCTTGTGTTTCTCCATGTAGTTCCTTTGGTCAAATTTGATTTGGAGTGTTTGGCATTTAATGTCTTAGTGGTTGCTAACCAAAGTATAAAGATTGCCTTTATTTTTCTCCTTAACAATGACGACATAGCTAGTCTCACTTAGAGCTCTTTTCCTTGGGTCAAATATTGTTCTTTCCGTCCTTGACAAATATTCAAAACATAAATCGAAAGCTCCATTGTATATGAATTCTACTTATATGATTGAATTTTCAGCTCATTTACCCAAACCAAGTCGAGATATGAATATCATGCCAAGAATAATATGAGAATAATACTAAATGCAAGTATTTCAACAAATGGGGAAATAACCCAAAGTATCAATTTTGACAACATCTATTTTTTTCATTAAACTATACATATAAAAACTATGCTACCACTTAGCTAAAAATAATTAAATTGATGCTCAATAAAATTAATTTCTTGAACTATTAAATTCACCTCATATTGGGGTAATATTTAGAGTTTTCGAACTCTAATGTGATAGCTTCAATGGTTAATCCAGAAACTTTATTTAGTATTGTCCACTGTTGTGTCTTTTTAAATTTTATGATTATTTGTTAATTTTTATGAGATCTCCACTTCAACAATTTTATGGATTTTTTACAATTTTATACACAATTTTTAAGAAATATTTTCCAATAACAATGCCTAAGGACAATGTGTTGCATAATGTGGATTTGCCCTTGCCTGGCTTCCACTTGGGATTCCCTAACTCTGAGTTGAAGCCTCTCTTTGATTCTGCTATCAAGTTTCTATGGGATAAACAACCTAACTAGGGGCACTTTCTGTGATTGATCTAATAATTCTTAATCCAACCTTATCACAAAAGTAACTAAGTAAAGTTATGAACATGGTGAGCCTGTGCGCAAAACTTAATATGAGATATCTATGGATGAGTTTCATCATCTCTATTGACTTTGATTCATGAGACTCGGCACTTACACCGTTCTAGGTCATATCCTTAACTCTGATTTTAATTAAGCTCAGAGTGACATGTTCCAACAATCTCGCCATTTTGAATAAAAGACAACATTCATTGTAGATGACAGCTCTCTCCATTTATGTTACTAATTACACATGATGGATTACTAATTCCTTTGATGATCACTGTTCTCGATTTAATTAGCAAGCTAATGTGTTTCTTTTCAAACAAGATGGGAGATATATATTAGATTTTTTAACTCCTGTTTGTGATCCAACTTCAACATATGATGTCTCTCCGCACTATAACATTTAGGTTGAAGCAGGGATATGTGATTTTAAATTTGGAAAGCCAAGTTTCGTAAGATAATTTTTCACAGCACTTAGTTATGCCAAAGAATGATAATTGTTGTGCTTGTGGTTGACAAAAGACATGTAATTCATAAGTTCCATTTAAATATATCACTAAATAAATTCATGGAAAGTCCAGTTGAAGTATTGTAAAAGCCAAAATGCTATGGCCTACCGCTTCTAAAATGTGTTACAATCCTAATCCACTTGATTGATGTGCATAAAACATAACGTGACTCTTTACACTTTTCACGCTAGGTTTTCACAATGGCGGCTTAGGCCTTTATATTATACACCAGTCTTCCCCTTCATCTTTCACCAAAAAGTGGGTGGTTTCAATTGAGTGTTTCAGGGTTGGAAGAGACATAGAGAATAACTCAGAGAGAAGGTGATTTAGCACCAAAGCCTTGAGAATTTTCACTTCCTTTGCCACCTTTTCAGAAAGATGGGTCATTGTTCTATCTTCTAAGCAATCATTGTCCACTAGTTAGTACACATAAGTGGAGGAGCTACCATACATTGTAGAGTCTGAAGAGGAGGAGGCCAAAAAGTTAATTATCATGCTGGTTCTTTTACAAGCATTGCTCAATCCTTCCTCGAGGAGTTTATTATATGCTACAGTCTTTCTCATCGCTTACTCTGTGTGTGTGTGTGTGTGTGTGTGTGTGTGTGTGTGTGTGAGAGAGAGAGAGAGAGAGAGAGAGAGTTCAGAGCATTCTGAAGAGGATTTTGCAAAACACGACAAATCCACAGGCAAAGCAGATACCTTGGATAAGAGAGAGATTCTGACTCAATCGAGGATAGAGAAAGGCCTAGAATTCCTATATAAAATCAATCGTTGAGTCAGGGAAACCAAGATTTGTCGTTCGATTAATCAAGGGGAAATTGAGGAAGATGGCAAGCCCATAGCCCCAAATATGAAGAGAAAAAAGCGAAAATGTTGATGAATCTCTCATCATTGATGTAACTCCCCCAAAATGCTAATGACATGATTTATGGAAAAACTGCAGCGGAAGACTTAATAATAGAAGGCGCTATTGCCGTCCTGATAAGGATAAGGCTCACTAATACCATTTGATCTTGCAGCTCATGTTTAAATCACAATATCTATTAAATCGAAACACTCCAAGACCAAAGTTCATAATAGTTCAACTTCAATACAATCGACTTAATCATACCATTTGCTAACTCCACTCACGCTACACAAGTATATTGAGCATAGACCAAAGTTAACCTTGGGGTCGATCCCAAAATTCATGATATGCTGAATCAACTGTGAGCATCTGATAACTTCGAAAAGGGCTTGCTAAAAGGAGGAACATGTGATACTTCATCACCTAAAATGGAAAACAAGAAAACAATTTGAAAATGTGAGCAAAAACTCAGTACATACATTCCTGTATTGTAAAATGAGCATAGAAGCAATGTTGATGGGTACCCACTTTTTGTAATTCATTTAGCTCGCAATAACAATGAAAATAAAAGTAATATGAAACTGAATTGCTCATTATTATCTGGATGTGAACCCCTTACAATGATGTGATCTATACATAGGTGTACAGCTGCCAAACCGATCAAGAGTTGGCTTGAAGCCGTGCAGGTAAATGATGGGCTGAAGCTCTATAGATGATAGCTGACGGGGTCACAAGTTAAATGGCAAATCACTGTATAAACTGATTCATTGATAAATACATTAAGAGTTGTAACTTGATAAACATGTTCTGCTTTATGAAGATATAGGCAATGGACGTACCTTCAGTCTTTAAAAATGTCATTTGACTTGATAAATATGTTCTGACTTGATAATACTTATGCATAATAGGGAACGATAACAAGGCCTCGACTCTATTTCATAAATGTCATTGTAGGTATGTGTAGTCAGTAAATGATCTTTACTCGCATAATTGAGGAAGTAAAAGTATGTATAATAGAAATTGAGTAATTAAATGATATACATAACTTGGGTATTTCAATATAACTTCAAAATTGAATTAATAAAAGTAATTAAATCCGATATAAAGTAAATGAAAGTAAAATAGTCCACAATGAGATAAATGAGATTACAAAGGAAAAGGCCTTGATAGTGACAATTGAGAGCGTGGTTGTGGCCTTTTCTGAACTAGGTTGTTGATATGGGTTTAATGCTTGCCGATGCATAACTTAGATCAAGATAACAGTGAGTACACTAGATTGGCTTGATAAATACATTTGATACATTCTGAAGTAAGTAAGTAATAAAGGTGTGAGGCCAACAAAGATATATCTTGGTTCAAAATAGCATAAACTGCAATAACTTGGTCTGATAAATATGATTTACGAGTCACAACTCTTCCCACTTCTCATATTTCATTCATAAATCCATTAGATATAGAATTCCACCCCAAATGAATCATTGAACTTGGTAGAAGCTATTAAAGCTCACTAAACTTGCTATTTTCTTTCTAAAATCCATAAATGATTCAAAGCTCATAAACAAGCTTCAAAATTATATACTTGTCTTCTTCTTTCTCAGTAATCAAGCTAAAACCTCAATGAAAGTCCATGAATATCCATTTCCCCCTTAAATGACCTTACTTGGCCCAAAAAATACAAAATGAGTGCATGATCAATCTCACTTAATCTTTATTATTGCTCTTTACACAATTACTCAAAATGCTTCCAAAAATCACCAAACCCAAAATACTCAGCTAAAATTCATGAAATATTATAGGAAATTCAAAAATAATATGGACAATTTATAGTAAAATGTTCAAAATTTTCCTCCAAGTATACGCTACACGGAAATTGCAATAACAACCCAATTTCACCAAAGCAAGCCAGTTCACTTCAAAAATTCATAAATTTCACCCTTGATCTCAAATGGAGACCTAAAACACTATTATGAAAAGATTAAGAAGTCCTGAAAAACTTTCGTTCACAACACAAAACATGATTCCCACAATAGGGATCCTAAAATGGGGCTAAAACACAATTGTATCAGTTTTTGGTCCATTCTGTACAGTTTTGGTAAAACAACCATAACTTTGTCCACAGACCTCGAATTAAGGCGATTCAAAATCCATTTGAAATTTAACACACTGAACTATCTAGCCACCAAAAATCATAACTGTTTCACATACCGATCATTACCAGTTTAATCCCGAATTTTGTCCTGTTTTCATAAAATTTTCAGCCCTCACTTTTTTAGCTTTTCCCTCTCTTTTCACACAAATCCTCACTTGAAATCATTCCAAATCACCAAAAACATCATCATAATCATCAATAAGACTAAAGATTATAAAATCATATACAAAATAATACAAATCCATCACTTGACTTAAGCTAACTTGATCATGAAAAAACCCACACCTTAACATGCTTCAAGCTCAATCCCACCATGATCAATATCCCCAAAATCAATAAAATTTGCATGATAACATCTAATTTAATCTCAAGAGCATAAATCATAACTAAAGCAATCATAAAACCAAAAATACATCAAGATCAAGTTAGGTTTTACTCACTTTGACGCTTGAAAAGCAAGAGATGTATGTGGTGTGAGGTGTGGGGGATGGCTAGTGGGGGACTAGGGTGGTGATGGGTGGCCGGCTGGTGGCCGTCTAATGGCCGAAACAGTAGAAAATAGCAGCAGGGGGGGAGGGGCTGGCCATGAGGTTGAGAGAGAAAAGAGGAAGATGGGTGTGTGTGTTTACTTGGTTGAGATTGGTTTGCTTGCTCATAAGTACTTGGTTTATTTTAACTAGTAAAGTAACCTTTTTGGGCTAACCATGGTTAAGCTTAATCATGGTAATTAGTTAGGTTAATAAGCAAACTTGTTTGGCCTCAAATTGGGCCGAAAAAAGTTGGATTCGGGAATAAAACGCTTCGTAACGATAACGTTTTTGTATAGCTAAAAATTAAATATTTGGAAGGTTATAAAAATAAAAATAAAAATAAAAATAATAATAACGATAGTAAAAATAATAATAATAATAAAAATGATAATAATAATTTCTTAAACCATAATTATCGAGGCCTACTATCGATTCACCTGATATTTAATTAATCAACAAAATTTGAATTAACAATCCATGAATCTTGAATTGCAAAATGGGACCCAAATGAAATATCCACCTACCAGGATGATTACATACGATAAATGAAAGTAGAAAATTTAATGACATAAGGTAATTTAGTAAATATATAAATTGAGTGTAATTGAATTAATAAACATGATTTGGTTAAACAAATAACCATGAGTGATTAAATCCATAAACATGATCAATTAAATGAATAAACATGATTAATTAAATAAATAAATATGATTTCAATAAATAAATATAGGGCCAGGTTATTACAGGCTTTCCCTCTTAAAGAGTTTCATCCTCGAAACTTATGACGCTTGCCAAATGTATGCAATGCTACGTTAAAAACACATGGGTCATTGGTTCCCATTGCTTCCCTATGAAGAGGTATAATTTGCCCAATGTACTCCGACCAAGGGTGTCTACGTATTGTACAACTGCTTCATTCCATGTTTCAGTAGTAGATCCGGATACCTCTCACATAATAGCCTTAATGAACTCAATTACTTTGATTCAAAATTGATATTCTCTTCAAAATAAAATAACCTTGTTACTAGTGAAGAGGTGCTCACTACCGGTTCATCACCTTGTCCACTAATGGGAACTGTTGTATACACTGATAAGTACTCTGATACTATTACGAGCTATAAAACACGCCATATATGTGTTCGGGTGCAGTGAACAAGCTACAGGATTTAACCTTCCAATGAATCATAAGGCCCCATATAACTAGTCCCTAATTGTCCTTGGATAGTTGGTCTCTTACTACCTTGATTACAAAAGCCTTTTGAAATACTTCATAACCCATCTGAGACTTTGGTTATTTCGTTGTTTTGCCAGCACAACTCTTTTGTTGACCTTGTATCACCTTAACATGTACTTGAATTTTCCCTCTTAATGCTTGCTTGGGTTAGCTCTGACCTTATACTTAATGTTTCTTCTAGCTCATTCTAATATAATTAGACAGTGCTTGAGATTATACCCTTATCAAAATGTCCTCATCTGATATTCCTAATGCATCACATGATCTCCCCTCATCAAACTACTCAAGGAATTGCTCCCGGTTGATAATGGGCAATGAAATGACCATGGTTATGGATGAGAGTGATGAAATTCTTAGTCAAGCGAATCATTGCATACAAAAGAGATGAACAATGAGACTAGATTAGGCTTATAAAGGGGAGATTATCATGGGGTGGTTAAAATAAAGATAACCATAAGTGTATCATAAATTTTGAAATATTAGCCCACAAGAATTGTGGTTTATAAATATGGATCATGAGGGGTCCAGTAAATAATCAACTACGAAGAAAGATGGCCCGATTATATTCGGATTTAACTGATGAATTGGAAACAAGATGACAAGCAACGGAGCTTGAACTAGGTGACTTTATAGCCACAAGCAACAAGATAAGTGCAATAGATAGATGGGGAAAGCAATGTGCAACAAATAGATAGATAGATTGGATAAACAAAGTGCAATAGATAGACAAATAGATTAAACAAGCAAAGTGTAATGGATAGATAAATGGAATGGACAAGCAAAGTGCTAATGGATAGATAAATAGATTGAGAAAGCTACAATAGGAACATGCCTTTACTCATATGAAGTCAATTCGCGTACAATAATAAGATTAAATAGAAAATGCAGAAGTTTATTTATTAGAATGTAAGATATATGTGTGGGAGTTGAAGTTCAAAATAAAGAGAATAAGAAAATTATGACAATCGCAATCACCCACACCAATAAGAGTTGAATTACATTATGAATTTAGAACAAGTTATACAAGCTTATCATTATGAATAAATGAAATGTAAGGTATATGTGTGAATCAGATCTCAACGGAATGAACTACAACTCATGATCATGAAATAAAGATGGTGAAGGTCGAGAGCACTGGAATGTTGACAACCATATAAGGCCGAATAAAAAAAAATGTATTGCACATTTAACAATGGGTTTGCAAAGACATAGACGATCACACTAATAGGAAATATTGGGTTGAAATGCAAGGGAGATTAAACAATATTGGATAGTATCAAGTTTTGAAGATCGGACAAGCAAACAATTTCAAGAATTATTATGAAAGGGCATTCTTGCAAAAGATAAATTGTGGTTGCATAGTTTAGGTGTGATATCCAAACCTTAAATAATTCTTGAAAAAGACTTCTGTTACTGGCAGTTAATTCCATAAATCATTTATTTAAGGTATAGAACACTTGTTTTTTATAGCGATCTTGTTCAACTCTCTGTATGCAATACACAACCATAAGGTTCTGCTTTCCTTCTTTACACATATAAAACTAGGGTTTCCCACAGTGGCACACTTGGTCAAATAACTCCCATCTGTAACAACCCATCTTACTAAATATTTAGTTCCTTGAACTCTACTGGGGGTCATGTGATAGGAGCTCTAAAAATGGATTGAGCACCTGCAACTAGGTTGATCTGAAAATCAATGTTTCTTATAGGAAAACAGTCCTAAAAGTCCTCAGATGAAACATCTCTAAATTCACAAGCTGTAATTATGGATATGTATATATCGAGTGTGGTTGGCATATCACCAATATTGAATGCATTACTGACACGATAACTCACTTGCTTGCACAGTGTAATTAGGGCAGAAATAGAGTTTTTCTTCTCTTGGTCCATAGAAACACATGTCCAGTCTTTCCACATTTCTCAAACTAGCCTTAAGATCTTTACAAGTCATTTTCTATAAGTACACAATCAGTTCATCCCTATAATGACAACAAGGTCTGCCCATCAAACTGGATTGAATGCCCAATGAATATGGTTCCAGCAATACTAATGGAAGCATATTTATACAAGATAACACATTCAACTGCCTACTAGTCTCCGTAAATTTAAAAGATAGGGGGATGATCTAAAGTGTAAAGAGGTGCAACCACACCATAAACTATTGTAAAGATATTTCTTTATTGGTTATAAAGGACATGCATGTAAGCTGAATGAATGAAAGGACGAAGATTCACAATGAAAGAGAGGCATATAAATGTCTTCCATATACAAGACATGTAATTTATTCATGAGGTCATGATAGTAAAGTAAATGAACGATGTTATGAAGTTAAGAGGGAGTTTTAAGTAATGAAGGTGAAGAAATGTAACAGATTACCAAAGAAGCTTTTGAGAAGTCATACGGTATCTGTATATGAGTAAAATGACGAAGATAAGGGTCAACAGTACCATAAGGGAAATTTTATTCATCTGGTTTTTGAAAGGACAATACGTCAAGATAAAGGAGTAGGTCTTATGACTGTACATGATGGCATCCATCAATAACACATTCAACAGTAAATGGAAGTCTTGGGCAGGCGTATAAACTCCAAAACTGTTGGCAGATGAAAATAGCATAAATCGTTGTTTATCATTAATAAGATCGGCTGTACTAGTAAAGAAAGGATTGCCAAAATAACTTGAGTAACAACACGCAATCACGGGCTATAGAGTAGTATGCCAACATGACGTTACGGTGCTATAGAAACACGAACAATATGGATACATTTAATTGCTGGAAGGGCACTCAATAACTGGGTCTGAAATAACTAGAGGCTTTGCAAGCAATAAATGAATAGCGCCCAAATAAAGGCAAGGAGTTAACGTAGGTGACAGTAAAAATATGAACATAGTAATGACTGAACTGTAAGTATAATAGGTCAAATATGCTTAGGAAGAACTGTAGATCACACAGCAACGCATACCGCGGGTTATTATAGGCTCCATTATGGAAGCAGAGAATTAAATGGTTATGATTATCGGGGTTTGAATCGCCTATAAGAAAGGTTGCTCAGATGTGTTTGAAGAACTCCCCACAGATCACATATGAGAATTTTTATAAACACTCCATTACAAATCAAGAGAGTGTTAGTGGCAAAGAAATGATGTCTCTGAACAATTCAATGTAACTACAACATAAATAAGTCAATGACATGAAGTAATGAGAGCATTGATGATGTAAGGTCTTAGTGTCAAGACTAGATAATTCTTATACATGACAGCTTAATCTTACTTGTACCATACATATAATGCAAAGCAGCACACCATAGGCTACAAATTGTTATCACCATACATAAGCACTAATTGCAGTGTTCATCTCATACTGGATCACCTCAAAGATATTGCCCCACAAGGCATTTCCTTATCTAGAGGTTTACATCTAACTTGACACTGTATTAATGCCTTAAGAAGTTAGAAATGGCATCCCCACATTGGGTTTCAACCATATATTAACACACATCAGTACGACTCTCAAATTCTGGGGCAAAACGGATAGAGTTTCGCCTAAAAACTGACTAAAACCCAGACTTAAAGCCTTATAATGGATACCTGAAATGGGATAAGCACTTCAATACTTCAACGACCACACGCCGGAGTTCACAACTCAACAGGTCACACACCCGGAGTGCACGATTGCAAAACTTTAAACAAATGAGAGAACTGAAAAATACAATACAACTCCCAGATAAATGAAAGCATTCTTTACTAACAGGTCACCCAAATGGTTCAACTCTCCACTTTGCTAATGCTTGAATCTGAAGATATTACCAAATGATTGAGTCACCTAAATAGAAATGGTTCCTCCATATATACCTATACATATGAACTTATAGTCAATAACTCATTTAACTGGTCCAACATAACTCATACACACCTTGATAACTAACTCATAAACACTTGGTGGCTCATAGTAACCCTTAAAACCTGGCTCTGATACCAAATCTATAATGCCTCCAAAATATTAATGACATGATTTACGGTAAATTGTAGCGGAAGACTTAATGATAGAAGGCGCTACCATTGTCCTGATAAGGATAAGGCTCACTGAAACCATTTGATCTTGCAGCTCATGTCCAAATCACAATATCTATTAAACCGAAACACTCCAAGACCAAAGTCCATAAGAGTTCAACTTCAATACAATCGACTTAATCATACTATTTGCTAACTCCACTCATACTACACAAGCATATTGAGCATAGACTCAAGTTGACACTGAGATCGATCCTAACATTCATGATATGCTTAATCAACAGTGAGCATTTGATAACTTCGAAAAGGGCTTGCTAAAAGGAGGAACATGTGATACTTCATCACCTAAAATGGAAAACAAGAAAACAATTTGAAAATGTGAGCAAAAACTTAGTACATACATTCATGTATTGTAAAATAAGCATAGAAACACTGTTGATGGGTAACCACTTTTGCAATTCATTTAGTTCACGATAATAATGAAAATGAAAGTAATATGAAACTGAATTACTTATTATTATCTGGATGTGAACCCCTTGCAATGATAGGATCTATACATAGGTGTACAGCGGCCAATCTAATCAAGAGTTGGCTTGCAGTCGCGCGAGTAAATGATGGGCTAAAGCCCTATAGATTATAGCTGATGGGGTCACAAGTTAAATGGCAAATCACTGTATAAGCTGATTCATTGATAAACTCGTTAAGAGTATTAACTTGATAAACATGTTCTGCTTTCTGAAGATACAGGCAATGGACGTACCTTGAGTCTTTAAAAATGTTATTTGACTTGATAAATATATTCTGACTTGATAACACTTATGCATAATGGGGAACGATAACTAGGTCTCGACTCTATTTCATCAATGTCATTGTAGGTATGTGTAATCAGTAAATGATCTTTACTCGCATAATCGAGTAAGTAAAAGTATGTATAATAGAAATTGAGTAATTAAATGGTATGCATAACCTGGGTATTTCAATATAACTTCAAAATTGAATTAATAAAAGTAATTAAATCCGATATAAAGTGAATAAAAGTAAAATAGTCCACAATGATATAAATGAGATTACAAAGGAAAAGGCCTTGATGGTGACAATTGAGAGCGTGGTTGTGGCCTTTTCTGAAATAGGTTGCTGATACGGGTTTAATGCTTGCTGATGCATAACTTAGATCAAGATAACAGTGAGTACACTAGATTGGCTTGATAAATACATTTGATACATTCTGAAGTGAGTAAGTAATAAAGGTTTGAGGCCAAGAGAGATATATCTTGGTTCAAACTAGCATAAACTGCAATAACGTAGTCTGATAAATATGATTAATGAGTCACAACTCTTCGTACTTCTCATATTTCATTTATAAATCCATTAGATATAGAATTTCAGCCCAAATGAATCATTGAACTCAAAAGAAGCTATTAAGCTCACTAAACTTGGTATTTTCTTTGTAAAATTTGTAAATGATTCAAAGCTCCTAAATAAGCTCCCAAATTGTATAATTGTCTTCTTCTTTCTCATTAATCAAGCTAAAACCTCCATGAAAGTCCATGAATATCCATTTCCCCCTTAAATGACCTTACTTGGCCCAAAATACACAAAATGAGTGCATGATCAATCTCACTTAATCTTTATTATTGCTCTTTACACAATTACTCAAAATGCTTCCAAAAATCACCAAACCCAAAATACTCAGCCAAAATCACCAAACCCAAAATACTCAGCCAAAATTCATGAAATCTTATAAGAAATTCAAAAATAATATGGACAATCTATAGTAAAATGTTCAAAATTTTCCTCCATGTATATGTTGCACGAAAATTACAATAATAGCCCAATTTCACCAAAGCAAGTCAGTTCACTTCAAAAATTCATAAGTTTCACCCTTTACCTCAAATGGAAACCTAAAATGCTATTATGAAAATATTAAGAAGTCCTGAAAAACTTTCGTTCACAACACAAAACATAATTCCCACAATAGGGTTCCTAAAATGGGGCTAAAACACAATTGTATCGATTTTTGGTCCATTCTATACAATTTTGGTAAAACAACCATAACTTTGTCCATAGACTTCAAATTAAGGCGATTCAAAAGCCATTTGAAAGTTAACACACTGAACTATCTAGCCACCAAAATCATAATTGTTCCATAGGCTGATCATTACCAGTTTAATCCCGAAGTCTATCCTGTTTTCATGAAATTTTCAGCCCTCACTTTTTTAGCTTTTCCCTCTCTTTTCACATAAATCCTCACGTGAAATCATTCCAAATCACCAAAAACATCATCATAATCATCAATAAGACTAAAGATTATAAAATCATATACAAAACAATACAAATCTATCACTTGACTTAAGCTAACTTGATCATGACAAAACCCACACCTTAACATGCTTCAAGCTCAATTCCACCATGATCAATATCCCCAAAATCAGTAAAATTTGCATGATAAGATCTACTTTAATCTCAAGAGCATAAATCATAACTAAAACAATCATAAAACCAAAAACACATCAAGATCAAGTTAGGGTTTACTCACTTTGATGCTTGAAAAATAAGAAAAGAGGAAGATGGGTGTGTGTGTTTACTTGGTTGAGATTGGTTTGCTTGCTCATAAGTACTTGGCAAATATGTAGTTGGCCGATTTTAACTAGTAAAGTAACATTTTTGGGCTAACCATGGTTAAGCTTAATTATGGTAATTAGTTAGGTTAATAAGCAAACTTGTTGGGCTTCAAATTAGGCCCAAAAAAGTTAGATTTGGGAATAAAATGCTTCGTAACGAGAACATTTTTGCATAACTCAAAATTAAATATTTGCAAAGTTATAATAATAATAATAATAATAATAATAATAATAATAATAATAATAATAATAATAA
>JACYFF010031956.1:15348613-15390621 GCA_017589665.1 Selenicereus undatus | reverse complement strand
TTCTTCAAAAGGGTAACTGTAACAAGATCATAGAACTCAAGAAATAATTACAGAGATTAACGATGGAAATCATCGATGAACATGATGAACATGAAGAAGAGGGGAAGAACGAGAGATAAAATTGGGCAACGAACATTCGGCTTGAAAAATCGTTTTCCCTACTTTTTCAAGGGAAAACAATTTCCTTCAAATGGGGTAAAATAATTTTCTCCTGAAAATGATTTTTCCGTCCTTGTTTTACCAAACGACGTAAAATGAAAAAATTATTTTCCGGAAAAATGATTTTTCCCCTACCAAACACACCCTTAGTCAAATATGCATGCTTTTGAATTCATAAGCTTGTGTCAAATCACATTATTATTTGGTAGAATATGAGTTTATGCATGATTCTTGTGTCCATATGTTTTGGACACCTTTTTTGACTTTGAATTAAAATTTTGTAATTGCTTGGTTGGTAACAAGATGTTTACAAAATGTAATATTTCTTATTATTTTTGTGGGCTCTGTTGCTGTTGTGGATGTTATTTTTTAACCCATAGTACGTCTCACCAATTCTTAAAAGGATCGCTCCAAATTAATTTAGCATATTAGCCTTAGCATAGAAAATGTGCTATACTAGATGACATTTTTTTTCTCCCCTTTGGAAAAAAAATAATAAATATTTCAAAACTTTCTGGATATTATAAGACGAATATGTCGCATAATTAAAATTTATCAAGTCGCGATCCCAAGGAAACTTTGTGTATGGTTTTCATTAGAGTTAAGGACATAAATTATATTTTAATGCACTCTTATGTATGTAAATACGATACTCAGACTCCTAGTTAATTCAGTAATATTTGCACATGTGTCAGAACATGGAAACCATAATTCCTTTACACTCGTCCCTCTCGTCGTAACCCTAGTTCTCTCACAATCGGCAACCTTTTGTAAGTTAGCTTAACTGACAACCATGAAAATTCCTCCTTCGACGTGTTTCTACCTTGGGACACCCCTTAGCTCTGTTGAAACCATCGCACCATTGCCGCATTTGCTTTATGTTGTAGTTTAGCTTAGCACATATCAGAGGCACCTCCTATAAGGCTCTGTTATCAGCCAAACTTGCGTCATCACTGTGAGCTGCTGGCGTTGCTACCCATTCATCCATCACAAACAAACGCTGTTGCATTCAACCTCCCATATTGGTGTTGCTTTTCCTCTCTTTTCTAGTTCACACAATCATGTTGTCCCTCCACCGTTGATCCTACTGTCCTCGATGTTTCCTAATGCCATTTTCTGGCTGTTGTTCCCATCTGCTACTACCTTAGGGGGAACCTTTGAGGTTGGTTCCTCTATGTGTCCCTTGCCAGTTGCCACAGACTTTATCGGCAAGCAACCTCCTAGCTGCCGTCAATGTCAATAGTTTTGGGTTTGTAACCATGCCATCATTTGTTTTTCATCACTATCCACTGTCCCTTTCTAGCCTCTACCACAACCTCGGTTCTTCCCACCATCAACCTTACAAGTTTTGCACCCCACTTATTACTTGACAAGGTGGATGGTTATCTCACGTGGCACACACAATTTACCAAGTTGCTTATTCTCACAATTTGATTGGGTACGTTGATGGGGGTATCTCGCCAGCACCTTTATACATTTGTGACTCACATGTTCAATGTGTCAATCATCTTTACGATACTCAGTTTTGGAATGATCAAGGACTCGATACCCAACTTTTAAATTATCTCTAATTGTTATGTCATTGAGGTGCATCACTTCTTGAATTCATGTCAAATTTAGGATGGACTTCACAAATGGTTCCTTATTGACAGTTTGCTAAGACCATAGAAGTCAAGCAAAAATTGTCTAATTTTAGCAAAAAATTGTTTGTGTATTCACCTACACAAACTGAGGGAGAGTTAAAAACACATATTATATTTTTTGAAATGTACTCTTTTGTGTATTCATGTATTAGATCTAGACATAAGATTAGGCTTTGTCCTATTATGTATTCTTAGGAGTTAATATACACTAGTCTTATAAGCATTCTTATGACAACAAATCTTAATGGTCATGGCGATGGAGAAAACGGAATGGAGTCTCAATCACAAGAGGAGAGCGATCAACTTGCGAGATCAAAAAAGAAGATGAAAAGAACTACATCATTAGGAGAAGAATCTTTTTAAGATGTTAGAGATGAAGAAATGTAGGATTTAGAGGATGATGCTTGGTTCCTAAGACAACCCAAGAAGGAGCCCCTCAGAGCATCCTAGGAGGTGGAATGTCATACCGTGACAAACTACTGTAGAATAATCCTTATCTGCATTTTACATCTAATTAAATCCTTTATGAGAAGAAGATGTTATTAGTATGGTGTCTAATAATGATGAACAGCCACTTAACGATGACCCAATGTGTCCCATGACCTGTTTGATGAAAGAAGAAAATAATATACTGTGGCAACCATGGAAACCTGCCCTAATCATAAAGATGTTTGACACAAAAATTAGCTACCATCAGTTGAAGATACGATTGAGGCTAAAATGGGCTTTGAAAGGCTATTTCTCTCTTATCAAGGTTGGATGTGACTATTACGTTATGAGATTCACAAAGGTTGAAGATTATGAACGTGTTTTAACTAGATGCTATGGATGATAGAGAACAACTACCTTGTTATCGGGAAATGGATTCCTAATTTTGTTCCAGAAATACCCTATTACTCACCTTACGGTTTGGGTCCATATACCACAACTTAGCGCAGAGTACTTAAACAAAGGCTTCCTCTTGAAAAAGGTGGGAAATAAAATAGAAAGAGTCACCAAAATTGATAATACGATCACCAATGTAGAAAGGGGTCAATTTATAAGGTTTTTATGTGGAAGTGGACCTCACTAAATCGCTTCTTTCAAAGTTTAGACTGATGGGCAACTGGACAACATGTGGAGGATTCAGTAAGAAGGCCTAAGGATGATATATTTCAATTATGGCAAGCGAGATCACAAAGATGATTGTTGTCCTTTATTACAAGATGGGCACGATGAAACAAACAAAGCTACTGATAAATAGAACCAATGACCTAAACATATGAATAATAAATGCCCTGAAGAGGATCAGACCTATGGTAGTTGGATGCTCGTAGAGAAAGTTCAAAGAAGATGATCAACTAGAGCTCTGAATTGGGAAGAAATTGGGCCTCAACCCAATTGGCATAATAAATGATCAATGAATCATCCAACATTCTAAGATGATTTGAATGTTTGATATGTTACCCAGGGACTAAAAATCTTAGTATAGAACGTGCAAGGTGCTCGAGGCACCAACTTCTTAAATGCCCTCAAAGAACATATCAGAGATCATTGTCTGCACATTATGGCTTTAAGGGTGTTGACCCAATTAATGAATAAGGTTTTGATGATGACAATCCAAATGTCCTAGTCCAATATGCTGTGAGTCATGTATTGTACTTGAGTTGTATGTCAAAACAGGATCCGGAAAGTACATGGAGCAGTTTGAATGAGCAAAGAGCATCAAGTTGGCAACATGTGCAAGAAACTGAGAACACTCCTTAGAACAACCCTAGGAGTGTTTGCATGAAACTGTGGAAGAAGAATTCGAAAACACTAACTCCAAGCAGTTCTGTAGTGGAAGCATGGAGCTACATAAGAAGTCCAGTTAACAACAAGAGTCTTAGGATTAAATAGGTCTATGTTAGTCTAGATTGTTGTTAATATGCCAATAAGAAGACTCAATTTTCTTACATCTTGAAAATTCCTTTTTGTGGCTCTGAAACACGTCTCAGAACAGGCAAAGATTGGAGTGTTCTGAACCTGGAGTTTATATTCGATTTTCAACGAATTTTGTGACTGTCGTTTTTTTAGAAAAACAAATTAGAATAACCTTCCTAGTAGTATTAGAGTCAAAAAGGGATTTCTTCTACTGTTAAAATTCCTAACATATTGGGGATTGATTTTCTGATAATATTTTGTCTTACAAAGAGTCCTTCACCGAATAATATTGTTTTCCTTAAAAAGATATTATCAAAAGATTTTATCTTAGCCTTTAAGATATGATTTTCGAAAAGATTTTTCCAAATATTTAAGTATATTTTTAAAGAGGTCTAATAACTCCTAGTTTTAGGGAATGACTAAGATTGTGAAAAGATATGGGAGATTGCCTTCTTGCATGGCAAGCACACTTCCTGCTATTTAGGTGGCTCTCTCCTTCATTCGCTCTCAAGAGTTTTTCCACCGGTTTTCCACAAGCTTTAATGTGCTAAATTCGCTTTCTGAGTCTGAATTTTTTTTTTTTGAAAAAAAAAAACCTTCAAAGTGTGTGCTTAATTGAGTCTTCATCCTTGGCATAATAGGAGCTGTATTATACCTTACACTTAGCTTATTTAGAAGCAGTCAAGTAAGGTGTTCTTTATCCTTTTTACGTCATTGTGATTAGAGGTTGTCCAAACTATTGGACGTGGTCTCTTACGAGACGTGTGGACACTCTGTCCATAAGTGTTTTGTCCTAGTCTAGGGAGACTTTGGATGTGTGTTTGTAACGAGAGTCTTTGGTAGACTAAGTTAAGTGAGTTACAATTGTAATGTGTTTGGCCTAGTTTAGTGGAACTGTTTGCTGAAATTCTACAATGGTAGGTCGTGGTTTTTACACCTCAGTTGGGCCAGGGGTAGTTTTCCACGTAAAAATATTGTATCTTCTTTACTATTTCCACATTTACTTTCGTTTCTGTTTTACTGAGAATAAGTATCACAAACAGTTCTCACAAGTGTTTTTGAAACAATTCCAAAAATTGGTAGACACAATTCACCCCCCTGTTGTGTCCCTATGGATTAAGATCTAACAAGTGGTATCAGAGCAGAGTTCTCACACCTAGGTTAACACCTTGAGAGATCCTAAAAAGATGAGTGCACCACAAGGAATCTTAGAGGGTCAATCTATGACTCGACCTCCATACTTCAATGGACAACACTATAATTGGTGGAAAAACCAAATGGAAAACTGCATTCAAGCTGATGATTATGAGCTGTGGATGATCATTGAGAATGGTCCTTATATTCCAATGAAAACCACAGAAGACGGCAAAATAGTTCCTAAGAAGCCAATTGAGTTTGACTCAGATGACTTCAAGAAATTGGAGAAAAACGCCAGAGCCAGGAAATTGCTATACTTTGGGCTTGGTCCGGAAGAGTACACTCACATCTCAGAGTGTGATTCAGCAAAAGAGATATGGAATGCTCTTCGAGTGGCTGATGAAGGAACAAATCAAGTCAAATAGTCTAGGATTGAGCTACTAATGAGAAAGTACGAATTGTTTGAAATGAGTGACAAAGAGACTATGATGGGTATGTATACACGTTTCACCCACATCATTAATGAGTTGAAATCCTTGGGAAAATCCTTTACTACTGAAGAATTAGTGAGGAAAATCCTACGATTTTTACCTTATTCGTGGGAAACGAAAGTTACAGCCATCTAGGAAGCAAAAAAGATGGATGAAATCTCTTTAGATGAACTCATTGGGAACCTTCAAACTCATGAGTTAAGGAAGAACTCCCAGATGAAGGAGGAAACAAATAAAGATCGAAGCCTTGCCTTAAAGGCCATGGGAAGTGATGATTCCGACATGAACGAGGAAGAAATAGCCCGAGTAACTCGTAAGTTCAAGAAAATCTTCAAGAAGGTTGGAAAGAGCATCAAGAAGGGGGTACCAGCAAAGCACGAAACAATGACCAAGATCAAACCTCTGGATATTTCAGATGTGGAAAGCTCGACCACATTGTGAAATATTGCCCCATGCAGAAAGAAGAACAGGCGTCAGAACAGTTCCGAAACCGGGGAAAGAAGCCACAGTAAGTGGTTCTGCCAGGTGATATACTAAACCGATGGTGGCAGCATGGGGTGAAAGTTTTGAAGAAGAGGATAGCTCCCAAAATGAATCTGAAGCATTGGCACTCGTGGCCAAAAGCGATTCCGATACTAACTCAGATTTAGAAGAAACCATGTCTCAGATCAAGGAAAAGGTAAGTGGTTTTAACAAAAGGAAAATTCTAAAAATACTTTTTTCTATAATGGATGAATGTGAGGCGATGAACACTGAGAATTGCATGCTTAAAGATACCTGCTATAAGTTAAAAAGAGATGTTCGAATGCTTGAAAAGACCACTCTAGAACTTGAACAAGCTAATGAAGTCCTCACTGCTAAGAGGGATGAAGAAACTTTTACCTTAAGAAAGAACCTTGATCAAATAAACAAAAGAGAAGAAGTACCAAACGCTGAACTCTCAAAGCTGGAAAGTTAGTCCGAAGAACTGGAGAGTAAGATAAAGCTGCTGGAGAGTGAGAACAATAAATTACTTAGAAAGCTTCGGGAAACCGAATCTAAGCTAGTTCAGAACAGGCTTAGGAACAGCACTGAAAACAACCAATTGCAGGAAAAGCTCCAGAAGACCGAATCTGACTTTATTCAGAATAGGGGCTGGAACAGCTCCTTAGAAGCTCTTAATTGGTTAAATACTCACCATACAACAACAACAAACTCCTAATGTGGGTCCCGCTTTTGCGGGGTCTGGGGAGATCCAGCTGTAGGCAACCTTACCTCTACCGGTATTCCTACCCATAGAGAGGTTGATTCCATAAGACCCATAAAATAGTTTTGTGAAAAAGGTTTGAAGAGAAAACGATTGTAAAAACCATTTACCGAGTAAGAGAAAGAGAAAGAGGAAGAGAAAAGGTTCCGGATAGCAAATAAAGAGATAGCGGAGACATGGCAAATAAAGAGGGAGCGGAGACATACCTCAACAAAACCAGGGGCGCTTGGTGCCGTCACATCCCAGAAAAGCACGACCTGCAGACAAGCAAACTGAAACCCTACCCGCCCCCGGCCCCACACCGCCTAAGCGACTGCCACCTACGGAGCCGGACCCCTACAATCAGAAACCTTAATCCTGTCCCGCCACAGCCTCCTATCCTGAGCCATGTCCTCCGTGAGTCCGACAACTATCAGGTCCTCTCTAACTACTTCTTCTAGACTCTTCTTCGGTCTACCCCTTCCTCTCTTACCACCGAGGGGGTTGATCCTCTCACACCTTCTCACTGGAGCGGCCGCACTTCTCGTCTTCACGTGGCCGAACCATCTGAGCCTTGATTCCTTCATCTTCTCCTCTATGGGGACCACTTCAGCTAAGCCCCTAAACACTCCATTTCTAATCTTGTCCAATCTCGTAGAGCCACACATCCACCTGACCATTCTCATCTCAGCTACCATCAACCTTTGGACATGCGTCTTTTTTAGAGGCCAACACTCCGATCCATAGAGAACAGCCGGTCTAACTACCATCCGATAGACTTTGCCTTTCAAACCCATGGGCACTCTCTTGTCGCACAGCACCCCTGACGCTGCCTTCTACTTTTGCCAGCCCACTCTAATTCGCTGGCTAATGTCCTCGTCAATGTCCTCATTCTGCTGGATGATCGAGCCCAGATACTTGAATTTGTCGACCTTCGGTATTGCCCTCCCATCCATTACGATTTGTCCCCCCTCTTCTATCCTTCGGCTGGAACAACAGTGAAGGTATTCCGTTTTCGATCTACTCAACCGAAAGCCCCTAGGCTCCAGCGTGCGCCTCCAACTCTCCAACCTGTCATTCACCCCCTGCCTGGTGATATCGATAAGAACGATGTCATCTGCAAATAACATGCACCAAGGCACCTCGTCCTGGATACCTCTAGTGCGTTCGTCCAAAACTAATGTGAAAAGAAATGGGCTTAAAGCGGAGCCTTGGTGCAGGCCCAAACTAACAGCAAAGTCATTGGAGACCCCTCCCGAAGTCCTAACCCTCGTCCGCCCTCCCTCGTACATATCCTTGATAACACGAATATACGTGTGCGACACCCTTTTCTCTTCCAAACACCTCCACAATACCTCCCTCGGAACTCTATCATACGTTTTCTCCAGGTCAATGAACACCATATGGAGATCCACCTTTCTGTCCCTGAACACGCCCATGAGCCCTCTGAGGAGGTAGATCGCTTCAATGGTCGCTCTGCCTGGCATGAAACCAAATTGGTTTTCTGAAATCTCTACTTCCCCTCACAGCCTTCTCTCAATCACCCTCTCCCACAGCTTCATAGTGTGGCTGAGCAGCTTGATGCCCGTAAAGTTATTACAATCTTGGATATTCCCTTTGTTTTTGTACAGTGGGATGACTGTACTGACCCTCCACTCTCTGGGCATCTTGGCGGTCCTAAAAATAACATTGAAAAGCTCCGTGAGCCACTCTAGACCCACTTCCCCCAGAAACTTCCAAACTTCCACTGGTATCTGGTCCGGGCCCACTGCCTTCCCCTTCGCCATCTTCTTCAAGGCCTCCCTAATCTCCTCCTTTGTTATCCTATCGCCCGCACGCTGATCGCTACACTCTCCGCCCTGACTACAGTCGTCTCCCCCCTTCCCCATTGAGGAGTTTAGCAAAGAACCTTTGACATCTCTCCTTAATTTCATCATCCTCAGTCAACACCTTACCCTCTTCGTCCTTGATACACCTTACCACTCCCAAATCACTGGTCTTCCTTTCCCTTGCCCTAGCCAGTTTAAAAACCTCCTTCTCCCCTTCCTTCGTCCCCGATCTATGATACAGTCTACCAAACGCCTGACTCTTTGCTACTGCCACTGCCCTTCTGGCTACCTTCTTGGCCGCCTTGTATCCAATCTTCTTATGCGCCCCCTCGTCCTCCGAGCTGCTGTTCATGAGCTCCGCGTAAGCCTCTTTTTTTGCCTTAACTTTCTCATTTACCTCTTCGTTCCACCACCAGGCGCCCTCCATCATGTTACCACCTCCCCTGGACAGACCTAAGGTTTCCTTGGCCGCCCTTCGGATACAATCCACCACAGCATCCCACATCGAGTCGGTGTCTTCAGCCCTCCTCCAAGCTCTCTCCTTAGCTATTCTTTCTGCTATTAACCCCGCCTTCTCCTTTGTGAGGGTCCACCACTTAATTCTGGGTTCTTCAACTCTCCTCTTCGACCTCTTAGGATACTTGAACTCTGCATCTAAAACCAGCAGCCTGTGTTGAGTTCCCAGAAACTCGCTGGGGATCACTTTGCAGTCCTTACACGATCTCTGAGTTTCCTTCCTCGTTAGGAAGTAGTCAATCTGGGTCTTGCAGGAATTTCTCTTGAAGGTCACTATGTGGTCCGCCTTCTTCTTGAAGAAGGAGTTGGCCACCCACAAATCAAAGGCCACCGCAAAGTCCAGCACAGAGACCCCTCCCGCATTTCTCTCTCCGAAACCGAAGCCCCCGTGGACCCCATCATAACCTGCTGCCTCCGTGTCGATATGGCCGTTAAAGTCTCCTCCTATGAACAGTTTCTCACTCTGAGGTACCTCCTGAGTGACCTCATCTAGGTCCTCCCAGAAGAGCTTCTTAGTTTCCTCTAGCAGGCCTACCTGGGGCGCATACACGCTCACCACGTTCACGAAAACTGAACCCACCAAAACCTTAATGGCCATAATCTGGTCGCTCTTACGCCTCACTTCGACCACCTGGTCCACCAAATCCTTTACAACCAGGATGCCAACTCCATTCTTCGCCTTGGTTGACCCCGAGTACCAAAGCCTGTACCCATCAATCTCTCTAGCTTTTGCCCCAACCCACTTCGTCTCCTGGACGCACGCTATACTAATCTTACGCCTTCGCAGAGCCTTAACTAATTTTATCGACTTACCCGTGAGGGTCCCAATATTCCAGGACGCTAGGCGTACCTTCCGCATCCCCAACACCCTCCTAACCCCAAAACTCCCCGGAGGACATGCTGAAATAGCTACATGGCCCGCCACAAACGCAGACGTCTACGAGGCCAACGAACACCCTAAAGATCTACAGACTAAAAGACACCCGAAAAAGCCACACCCAACCACAAACAACTAACTACTGACTAAAAACCAAAAAAACGATAATACTAATACACAGTACCAACAAAAAAACACAAAAAGGGGATTTAAACTAATACCCCAAACAACAGTACTAGTAAAAGCTAACAACCGAATAAAACACTAAAAAAACCACCCACAAGGATACTAATAAATAATTTAACCAAGAGACTAACCAAAACCAACTAAATAGCCAAACAAACTAAATAACCAAACAATTCTACTAATAACAATTCTAATAGTAAAAACAGAAAATACCAAAAATACTAATACTGCTAAAAAATAGATCAAATGCTACCACCCTAACAAAATATAGGGAAACTAAAAATAGCCTTGGTAACAAAGCTAAAACTAATAAAACCAAGCGCCTTACCAAACTAACAGCCTAGAAAACAAAGTAATTCAGAAAAAAACCAATACAAAATTACCGAGAGGCTTACCCAAAAAAGTTAATAAATAAACTCAAATTAAACACCTTAAATCGAAAAGGCCTATCACAAGCTCTCAACTCACCTTGGCACCAAAAACAATCGCAAGCTAAACTCAAATTGGCACAGGAAAGCAACCAAAACAACCTTAAACAAAAAGAGGGAAGAACTTCAATAATTCACCTCAAATCTCAAGCAAACTGAGAGAGAGAACTTACAACCTGGGATCTAGAATTGCAACGGAGGCAGGTCTGAAGAGGTAGCCAAGAACTTGAGGTCGACTTATTAACTGAGGAGCTTACCAGAAACGCAATTCGGTTAAATACTCACCATAGCCGTAATAAAAGGGGATTAGGATTTGTGAATAGGCGTGTCACTAAACCAGTTAGCAAGAAATATGTTGGACTTCTTGAAAATATAATCTATTTTCATTGTGGTAAGACTGGTCATCATCGATATGCCTGTCCTATAAGAAAAAAGGCCATGGAAAGAAACTCTATATATGTTAAGCAAATATGGATTAAAAAAAGATGAGTTAATCTCCATGTCCAAAGGAATGGGACCCAAGTGGATCTGGGTTCCCAAAACTAACACTTAGTTATTTTACAGGCTAAAGTGAGAAAAGGCAACCAACTATGGTTCTTGGATAGTGGTTGCTCAAGGCACATGACGGGAGATAGACAAACTTCTTCTCACTTATAGCCTTTGATGGAGGGAGAGTGGCATTTGGAAATGGCAAGTCTGGAAAAATTGTCGGTATAGGTAAGATAGGTAAATCACTCTCTCACTCCATAGATAATGTGTACTTGGTTGATGGATTACAACACAATCTGCTAAGCATATCCCAACTATGTGACTGTGGTAATCATGTTGAATTTTCTTCAAATCAATGCTGGATTACAAATGTCAAATCTGGTGATGTTGTATTGAGGGGGAAGCAATACAACAATGTGTATAAAGCTTGTGTTCTCTCACTTCCCCACAATCGTGTGACTTGTTTAAGTGCTCTTGAGGATGATGCTATGCTTTGGCACAAAAGGCTAGGTCATGCAAGTCTTTCTCTTTTGAACAAACTTCTTTCTAAAGACCTAGTATTCAGACCACCTTCCATCAAGTACAATGATGACAAGGTGTGTGACGCTTGCGCTAAAGGAAAACAAGTAAGGACTTCTCTCAAGTCAAAGAAATATGTGAGCACTTCCCGGCCTCTTGAACTCCTACATGTTGATCTATGTGGTCCTATGAAGATCACAAGTAGAGGTAGGAAGAAGTATGTGTTTGTCATAGTGGATAACCACTCTCGATTCACTTGGACCTTATTCTTGGCATCAAAAGATGAATGCTTTGAGGAGTTTTTTGTGCTTCTTAAGAAAATTGAAAAGAGAGTAGGACATCCATTAGTAAGTCTAAGGTCTGACCATGGCAAAGAATTTGAAAACTCAAGCTTCAGTGATTATTTTAATGAACATGGTATTGATCATAATTTTTCTGCCCCAAGAACACCCCAACAGAACGAGGAGATAGAACGTAAAAATCGTACGCTAGAAGACATGACTAGGACAATGCTTGTCGCTAGTGGTCTTCCTAGAAACTTTTGGGCAGAGGCATTAAATACATCAAGTTACATTATAAATAGATGCATGATCAGACCTATACTCAACAAGACTCCTTATGAACTTTTCAAAGGAAGAAAACCCAATATCATGCACTTGAGGGTGTTTGGATGCAAATGCTACGTGCATAATAATGGGAAGGAATCCTTAGGAAAGTTTGACCCAAGGAGTGATGAAGCCATATTTTTAGGATACTCCTCACACAGTAAGGCGTATAAAGTGTTCAACAAAAGAACCTTATGTATTGAGGAAAGTGTGCATGTTTTGTTTGATGAATCTAACTCCTTAGTTGAGCATGATATGCAGGATGAAGAATTCCAACTGGGCCTTGTAAGGAAAGACTCTTCGCTCACTCAAAACTCCATTGAAGAAAATGGAAAGTTTCCTGAAGTTGAAACAAGTTCTGGATCTGAAAATCTAAAAGGTGGACAAGAAGCCAACCAATCAGGGGGAAGCTCTGCTAAATCTAAATTGACACAAAACCGATCCACTCATCCTGAGCCTTCCCGAACAACTGTGGGAACAGGATCTAGAACAAATCCAGACCCTGTTTCATCGAGTGTTCAGGAGAGACTGTCTGCGGCTCCTCTTACTCCGCGAGCTTGGAAACATCAGAGTTCGCACCCTCTCGATATGATTATATCTGATATTAACACAGGGGTGCAAACTTGGTCTAATGTCAAAAACTATTGTGCCTTCTATGCGTTTCTGTCTAACATTGAGCCCAAAAATGTTCATGAAACTCTTGCAGATTCAGATTGGGTTATTGCCATGCAAGAAGAGCTCCATCAGTTTGAAAGGAACAAAGTTTGGCACCTTGAACCACGGCCAAAAGACAGATCAATAATTGGTACCAAGTGGGTGTTCAAGAACAAGTTGGATGAGTTCGTAACAATCACTAGGAATAAGGCTAGGCTGGTGGTTCAAGGTTATAACCAAGAAGAAGGGATCGACTATGAGGAGGCATTTGCACCTGTTGCTAGGATTGAGGCTATCCGGATCTTGGTAGCTTTTGCAGATGGACTTCAAGCTATGCCAAATGGATGTCAAAAGTGCATTCCTCAATGGATACCTTAAAGAGGAGGTGTTTGTAAGCCAACCCCCTGGTTTTGAAAATCATGAATTGCCTAATCATGTGTTTAAACTTGACAAAGCGCTTTATGGTCTAAAACAAGCTGCTAGAGCTTGGTATGAACGTTTGTCAAAATTTCTAATTGATAATGGTTTTCAAAGAGGCAAGGTTAATAATACCTTGTTTCTCAAAACAAAGGGGGAACATTTGTTGGTTGTACAAGTATATGTTGATGACATAATATTCGGTGCAACCAATTATGACTTGTGTGAGGATTTTTCAAATTTGATGAAGAGTGAGTTTGAGATGAGCATGATGGGTGAGCTTAACTTTTTCCTAGGCTTACAAATCAAGCAAACCTCGAACGGAACTATGATTCATCAACAAAAATATGTCAGGGAGTTAGTTAAAAAGGTTTGGTATGGAATCGGCTAAGCCCATAGACACACTCATCTCTCCTTCAACTAGGTTGGTTGAAGATGATGGGAGCCCTTCAGTCAAAGAAAAATTATATAGGGACATGATTGGGTCACTTCTATACCTAACTGTCAGTAGACCTGACATTGTTTTCAGTGTTGGTTTTTGTGCTCGTTTTCAGTCAAACCCTAAAGAAACACACTTGAAGGCTGTAAAACGGATCTTATGGTATTTGAAACACACTCCTGACTTAACACTTTGGTATCCTCGAGGGTGCAACTTTGATCTCATTGGGTATGCGGATGCTGACTATGCCGGATTCCTAGTCGACAGGAAAAGCACCTCAAGAATGACTCACTTTCTCGGACCCTGCTTGGTATCTTGGGCAACCAAGAAACAACACTCTGTTTCCATATCCACAGCAGAAGCCGAATATGTGGCAGCTGCTTCTTGTTGTATTCAACTGCTGTGGATAAGACAACAACTCAAGGACTTTTGTATTGACACTGGGCGCATTCCTATTTTTTGTGACAACACAAATACAATTAACATCACCAAAAACCCATGTCAACACAAAAGGACTAAGCATATTGACATACGTCATCACTTTTTAAGAGACAATGTTGAAAAGGGTTTAATCTTAATGAATTTTTGCGCCACAAATAGACAAATTGCTAATATTTTTACCAAAGCACTGAGTAGAGAATAGTTTGAGAAAAATAGACTTGAATTGGGTTTGATTAAAGGGACTTGAGCATGTTTGTTTAACCCCTAATGATTGACTAGTTAAAGGATTCTTAGGCAAAATAAATTGACTCCATGGATGCTTCAATTTCTGTGTTGTTATTGGCTTATGTGTGGAATATAACTTGCTGACACTTGCTGAGATCTAATGATATTACCCTTATTGTCCTGTGTCACCGAACAATTAGATGTAAGAACAGACTCTAAGAACAGTTCTGATGACTGTTCGGATTATACATTGTCAAGTGGCACATCTAGAAATTCGGAAATTAAAAAAAAATGGGGCATTTAAATCAGGCGACCGTTTCGCTTTCTTCCCCAAAACCCAAAAGCCGCATGTCGTCTTCTTCTTCAAACCCCCAAAATTTCCTTTTCTCTCTCCTCCTCCATAACTACACAATCCTTTCTCCACTCAACAACCTCGACCTTTATTCTACTCCCATGGCACGAACTTGTGGCAGCTCTACCTTCTCTGGGCGCAAGACTACTCAACCCCGTTCTTTGCGTGCAAAATTGTCAAGCAAACGACGACCGAGAAGCTCGATGGCACCTTCACAACCGTCCGACAACTTTACGGGTATGGTGACCTCTCCTTCACCTTCTTACTCTATAAATCGCTCTCTTTTTGGATTCTTGAAAAGTCTAGACCTACGGTCAGTGGGATTGGACCAAGAGAGTATGCCCATAGTAAACCCTATAACAGGATGGGAGTTGGTAGTCTATAACCCAAGTGTCGTCAAATCCCACATTGAACAAAATTAGTATAAATTGGGTGGGAATTCCAAAGATAATCAATATTATGGGTCGGTTGATTTTGTGGATTTCATTGATTACATTGGAGAGGACCCTGGTTCTGAGACTGATTCTGTGCTAGTTGAGGAATCTATTGGTTTGCATGTTGATAAGGACCCGATTCTTGAGACTGATTCTATGTTGGTAGAGGACATTGATGAAGATGAACCACTTTTACGGTTCACAAGACAACCAATCCCTAAACCAGGGATCAAACGCCAAAGAAAGACCATAACTACTCCTAATATCCCCCTTAATACCACCCTGTATCGAAGTCGAACAAGAAGTTCGGGTCCTGCTCGTATTCCACCCCTGTCTATAGTTACAGTAGAAAGGCATGTTCCAAATACCAAAACACCCACCAAAACACCCACCAGAACAACCACCACAACATCCTCGAAAACATCCACCGGACCAGCACCCTCACAAAATCTGCCTGAAAACGACCAACCTCGGAACAAGTGTCTGAACAGGGTGAACAGTTCGATGAACCCAAGAAGAAGAGGGTTAGGAAAAATATGACACCCGGGGAGAGGTATAAATACTTTCTTTAGAAATCTGTGGTGAAGGGAAAAGTGGTTAAGGTTGCCTACTTTCAGGAACAGGCGCTTGGGGCGTTCCTGGAGAAACTAGAGGCTCAGGGTTGGTTGGATTTATTCACCAACACTCACCGAGGGTGTTCTATCCCAGACCTAGCTGAGTTTTATGCGAACTGTGCTGTCACCAAAGGAGTGGTGACAAGCACAGTCAATGGCCATCTAATTCGTTTTGATGCTAGTGAGTTGGGTGAAATGCTTGGCATTCCTGCTGTGGGTTTCGATGTGTATGTCCGAGAGGCCAAGGGAACTCTTGGGGATGAGAGGCTGTTAGAATTGACTCAAAATTTCGCCCCAAAACCCAATGAGTCCTCATTCCGATCTGTTCAAAAGGGAAAAATGATGTCTTCGCATCGCTCACTATTTTGGTTTATTATCAAGAACATCATTCCCCCAGGTCAGGGACGCAACCTTGCTGATCCCATGGACATGCGCCAAACTGATTTACTTGATCGGGGTGAAAAAATCAACCTCCCTGCCATCATGATTAGCCATATAGGAAGAATAGCCAACACTACAAGGGATCATGATATGGGATATGGGTTTTTGCTCACTTATGTATTTGAGCACCTTGGGATTCCTCTACAGAAGAGGGTGGGCTTCCAGGTTACTAATGACATAGGGCGCAGTACTTTAGTTGCGTGTGAATTCAAAATGAAAAAGGGCGGCAATACAAGTTCAGAACAAGGGCCCCAAACACCCATTGGCCCTGTTCTCAGTGCGTTATCTACTTTCCGTGGTCCAACCTTCGATACTTTACTCCAAGATCAGCTCAATCTGAAGGGAGAGATCGTTGACATGAAGAAAGCACTCTTAGAGGAGAAGGCCTTAAATGCAAAACGCCATGAAGATATTCTGAGTGCTCTATCTACCCTCACGGCTAAATTCCCTCCTCCATGATCTTAGCCCTGTTCTTGTGCCTGTTTTCCGCACTGTTCCCTGACTTTTACAAACACTTGACATTGTGTATTTCTGACTGTTGTTTGTGACTATTTTTGGATGGTTTGTGCTTGAATGCTCTACTATGTTTGTTTTTTATGGTACTTGTTTGTGCGTGATTTGGATGGCCAATATCCTTACTGTATTATATGCTTGAGTGTATTGCTGTTATTTCCCACATCACCCCTTGGGTGGTGATTGCATCCTTCTTGGATTCAGACCTTTCGGCCTCCTATACCTGATTTCGATGATATCAAAAGGGGGAAGATAAGCATGGCCTTAGTCCTGACTAGTTTGTCCAATTTAAGTTAAACTTCTTACTATTGTTCTTCTTATTTATGTGTCTTGGCATAAATTTTTGCCTTTGTTCATCCTGGCACAAGCACATCTTGCCCTGTTTCGACTTTTGTTTTAGGCTTAAGGTCACTTGGTTTGCCATCATCAAAAAGGAGGAAATTGTTGACCCAATTAATGAATAAGATTTTGATTATGACAATCCAAATGTCCTAGTCCAATATACTATGAGTCATGTGTTGTACTTGAGTTGTATGTCAAAATAGGATCTGGAAAGTACATAGAGCAGTTTGAATGAGCAAAGAGCATCAAGTTGGCAACATGTGCAAGAAATTGAGAACACTCCTCAGAACAGCCCTAGGAGTGTTTGCATGAAACTGTGGAAGAAGAATTCAAAAACACTCACTCCAAACAGTTCTGTAATGGAGGCATAGAGCTACGAAAGAAGTCCAGTTGACAACAAGAGTCTTAGGATTAAATGGCTCTATGTTAGTCTAGATTGTTGTTAATATGCCAATAAGAAGACTCAATTTTCTTACATCTTGAAAATTCCTTTTTGTGGCTCCGAAACACGTCTCAGAACAGGCAAAGACTGGAATGTTCTAAAGCTAGAGTTTATATTCGATTTTCAACGAATTTTGTGATTGTCGTTTTTTCAGAAAACAAATTAGAATAACCTTCCTAGTAGTATTAGTGTCAAAAGGGGATTTCTTCTACTGTTAAAATTCCTAACATATTGGGTATTAATTTTTTGATAATATTTTGTCTTAAAAAGAGCCCTTCATCGAATAATATTGTTTTCCTAAAAAAAATATTATCAAAAGATTTTATCTTAGCCTTTAAAACATGATTTTCCAAAAGATTTTTCCAAATATTTAAGTATATTTTTAAAGAGGTCTGATAACTCCTAATTTTAGGGAATGGCTAAGATTGTGGAAAGATATGAGAGATTTCCTTCTTGTATGGCAAGCACACATCCCGCTATTTAAGTGGCTCTCTCCTTCGTTCGCTCTCAAGAGTTTTTCCACCGGTTTTCCACAAGCTTTAATGTGCTAAATTCGCTTTCTGACTCTGAATTTTTTTTTTTATAAAAAAACCTTCAAAGTGTGTGCTTAATTGAGTCTTCATCCTTGGCATAATAGGAGCATTATTGCACCTTACACTTAGCTTATTTAGAAGCAGTCAAGTAAGGTGTTCTTTATCCTTTCTACGTCATCGTGATTAGAGGTTGTCCAAACTGTTGGACATGGTCTCTTAGGAGACGTGTGGACGTTCTGTTCGTAAGTGTTTTCTCCTAGTCTAGGGAGACTTTGGATGTGTGCTTGTAACGAGAGTCTTTGGTAGACTAAGTTACGTGAGTTACAATTGTAATGTGTTTGGCCCAGTTTAGTGGAAGTGTTTCCTGAAATCCTACAGTGGTAGATCGTGGTTTTTGCACCTCAGTTGGGCCAGATGTGGTTTTTCACGTAAAAATATTGTGTCTTCTTTACTATTTTCACATTTAGTTTTGTTTCTGTTTCACTGAAAACAAGTATCCCAAATAGTTCTCACGAGTGTTTTTGAAAGAATTCGAAGAATTGGCGGACACAATTCACCCCCCTCTTGTGTCCTTGTGGATTAAATTCTAATAAAGGGAGACTTATATTAGTGGGTTAGAGCTGATAGAGAGTTTGATCAAATTGGTCTGCATGGATGATTTTGAGTAGAGACTCTTGGCTATCAGGGGGAATTTAATTTGGTTACTATGAGATAACCGAGAAGTCAATTTGGACATTGTGGAAGTGCATGATCAATATATATATTACAATGAATATCAAAAGAAGATGGGTAAGAACATGGTTATTTATAGTTCTTTATGCAAGCCCCCATCTACTGGGAGGAGCTCTGCACAAAAATTGAGACTTGTGGGGGATCAATTAGCTCAATGTAACTTTTAGCTGGAGATTTTAATGAGACCCGAAATCTAGATGAAAGAGACCATGGAGCTGATGATATGGTAAAGATATGTGTCCAGTTTAGTAATAAGGTGGAAAATAATGCATTTATTGACCTGGGCTATTCACGTCCTGTAAGACCCGCATTTTTTGTTTTTCATTAAGCTCACTGTATTACCTTTTTACGTTATAAAATCGTATTTTTAGCAACTGTATGAGTTAAATTATTATTGATGTGCTTATGGGAGCTATAATTTTATTAAAAAGGGATTATTATTGCTATTATTGATTTTAAAGTTAATTCGTGCTATTTGTGCCTTTAAATTATATCGATAGTTTAATTTAGTCGTTATTCGATTTATTTAGTCATTTCCCGAATAAGAGTAGGTTGTCTACATTAGAATTAGCTTTGAAGTTTATTAAAATCGGAAGTTGACGTATTTGGGAACGAATAATCGATAAGCGATTGTAGTAACGATTGGGTTTAGAATAGGAGGTTGCAAGATTGGATTAGCGATTTTAGTTGATTGAGCTATTGACCAAAAGAAACACTATATATATATATATATATATATATATATATATATATATATATATATACACACACGAGGGGCTGAAGCCCCTTTCTCTTTCATGGGAGACACGACAGAGATGAGGGGGGTTTGTTCTGGCTCCCCGTCGACCCCTCCCCAGCTAGCACCCGAGAGAAAAAAAGAGAGAGAGAGAGAGACGGCGGGTGACTAGGCGGCGACTGGCTGGGCAGCGACCAGTGTCACACCTGGCAACCCTGGTTCACGCCGCGTCACGACAAGGAGAGGAGAGAAACGGGGGTTCAGGCCAAGCGTCGGCGTCAGTGATGGCGGAGATTGGTGACGATGTGACTCAGCGGGGGGCATGGCGGCGACGGCGGTGACACTGTTGGTCGTCCGTTCGTGCCGGCAAAGAGAGAAAGAGAGAGATTGAGCGAGATCAAACGATTTAGAGGGTTAGGGTTTGAACCCAAGCACACCAGTACGTCAACCATAGGGCTGGAAAAAATTCGGGTCTGGACAAATCGTACACTCGGACAAAAATTTCATACTCAGACCCTGTTCGGATTATAAATCGGACACTTTGACCAGACCCGGACCCGAATTTTCGATGTCTTTACCTGGTTGTCCGAATGTCCAAATTTGTGATATGATTTTAGGACATTCTGGCCAAAATTTTGTGTGACCGAACTCAAACCTGATTTTTTAATTTCCGAACCCGGCTGTCCGAATTTGTTTGTATAAAATTTTCTAAAGAATTTGGACAAAAATTACATATAAACATAGTTGTCTGATGTCCGAACCCGGTTGTCCGATTGTCCGAATTTAAGACCCGCCTTCATTATCTTTATGTTAAGTTGCTTGTATTACCTTTTTATGTTATAAAATCGTATTTTTAGTAACTATATGAGTGAAATGATTATCGATTTGCTTTTGGAAGCTGTAATTTTATTAAAAAAAAAAGGGATTATTATTTCTATTATTGATTTCAAAGTTAATTCGTGTCATTTATGCCTTTAAAGTATATTGATAGTTTAATCTAGTCGTTAAACGACTAATTTCATTTAAAAGAACGACTATTTGATTGATGTTATTATTGACGTTAGTTATTTATAAAATGTTTGAATCGGTGCTAAACTGAGTTTTTAAAATCATTTTCCATTTTACTTAATCGATTTCCAACGTTTAAACTGAAATGTTCGTCATGGGTCGTTTCAACCCGAGTTTAGCCTAACCACTAACGAGTACGGGACCGGGAATCAGTTGAATGATGTTATTAAGCCAAAAAAAAGGAGGAAAAAGGAAACAAAAGGGGGGGGGGAGTCTCTCGGGCCTGAGAGCCCGAAACCAAACCCCGACCCCCTCTCTTTCTCTAACCCACGCTCTCTCTCACTCTCGCGTCTCTCTCTACCTCGCCCTCTCTCTCACCGGCGTCCGACCACCTGGCACCGTCGCCGGCCAGCACGCGTCACCGGCGAGAGAAAGGGACGAACGGTTTCCTACCCACGCATCCCAGCCACCGAGTCCTCTACCAATTCGCGTCCACTTCGCACAATCCCTCACCCACGCGTCTAGCCGCCCAGGACCGGCCGTCCACCTGCCGGAAATCGACGACCCACCTCCCTTCTAACCTCTTCTATAAATTAGAACCAAGAATCAAGCCTCAATTTGCCTGAAACTTGATCAAATCGAAGGCTAGGGTTTCGGGTTTTTGAAGGGGCGAACCGGGTTCGAGTTTAGAGGGATTTGGGGTCGAATTGAGTCCGTTTTTGCAAGGGTCAAGCATGGATTGGGCTGGTTCGTGCTTCAGTAAGCTAGGGCCAAGGAATCGAATTTTCTAGCACTGCCCAGCAGCCTTCGAACGAATCCTTAGCTTGAAATCGAGGTGGGTGTTCCTTGCCTCCTAAATTAGTATTAATTTCGAAAACGTTTTCAGCAGATTGATGTTGCATGTCAAGTTAGGGTTTGATAGATTCGTTAGAAATGTCAAGAAATGGGCTGTGCATGATTAGATTCGAACTATTCGGTTAATTTATGCCTGAGATTGTAAATCGATCCAAGTTATGTGCGTATAAAGGGAACCATGCGTGAATTGGTCTTGAATGAAAACCATGCATGAAAAGAGATTAATTTGAAGTTATAAAGACATAGTTAGCTTGAATTTGATTAGAGTAAGTTAAGGTTTAAAAAGAATTAAAAACGAAGTTGTTTTGATATGTTTAGCCTTGATTCGAGTAATTAGCGATTCATGAAAAACGATTCATTTTGAAGTTATGAGAACATGGTTAGCTTGAATGTGACTAAAGTTAACTAATATATAAAAAGGATTAAAAACGAAGTTGTTTTGATATGTTTAGCCTTGATTCGAGTAATTAGCGATTCATGAAAAAGGATTCATTTTGAAGTTATGAGAACATGGTTAGCTTGATGTTAAGTCAAAAATCATACATTATTTTTATAATTATTTTGAGTATATTATATATATTATTTCGTTTAATTTGTTTTGTTTTATATATTTTTCAGGGTTAGTGTTAATTTAATAAAGAGGAGAAGAGAGGACATAGAAGCTCGGGTTTTTACACACTTGGCTACAAGACGGTCCAAAAATAACAATTATGAAAGTTATTATTTTCAGAATTATTATTTTGGGCTAGGATTTCAAGAATTGGTAAAAAGCTACAAGTCTTGAGGAAGAAGAAACCTAAGCAAGAAGGAAGAAGAAAAACCCTAAAGAACTAACCCTAGCCTCACCTCCTCTATATAAATACAACCCTCACACCATATCACATTATTCATTCATCACCATCATCATCTCCTCATCCATCATCACAACACCACACAACCCTACGCCACATCTTCCTTCTCCATCCTCTCCTCACGCAGCCACCCTCTTCAATCCCCTTCCCTATCTCACTTAATATCATCATCATCCCCCCTAAATATCATCATCACCGTACCTAGCATCATCTTCTATCAACATCATCTCCACGCCTCACCATAATCAGCATCATCACCTCCCTCTTATTCCTCCACGCAAACGCCCCCTTCTTCACGTACTCCTTTTTTTTTTTATAATCACCAACATCATACTTCATCTTCACCTTCTTCTCCTTCATAACCAACCACGCAGCCACATCCTCAAAGTAGGATGATTTTTTTAGTATGATTATTATTATTAGTATTAGTATTTTTACTTATTTTATTTATTTTTGTGTTTAGTTTATTGATTAGACATGAAATATTTGAGTTATTATTGTAATTTTAATTTTTATATGAGTGAGTAATGTTTCATGCTTAGTATAATTTTCTTGAAGCCATGCTAAATTAATTATTTTGAAACAAGTTTTACGCTTTAATGCCTAGTTGATTTATATCCATGATTCTTTAGTGATTAGCGTTTATCGTTTATGAAACTTGTGTTAAATCGATTAGAATGCATGCTAGTTGATTAAATACAACTTCTACTGATAGTTTAGAAGATTATAATACGTAAAAGTTATAATAGTTTAGACCTAGGTATCACCCTAATTAATCATGGAAGGCTCAAAACCTTCTCTTTTAATTGGGTAATCGCTTTAGATCTTTGTTAAATCGATTTGCTGGTAAATTGGTTACAAAGTGTTAAATGATGTTTTTCTAATTCTTAATGCTCTAATTTGGTTAAATTTTTGCGCTGGTGTAAAGGTTATCAAATTAGTAGGGTTGATATTAGGGCTGGACCTAAGTAAACTAAAATTTAAGGAAAAACGGGGAAGAACCGGTGGTGGATATCTTCTACAGTTTAACTCATGAATTAAATTAACTTGTGTGGTAATGACAAATATTAATTTGCATGGTGGATTGAGATTATACTAAGTATCTTTCATAAATTTGATAACTTTTAATTATTATTTGTTGCTTAAAATTTATTTGATTAGTTTGTTGATTTTTGTTCTAATTTTATTAGCTTAAATATAATTTCAATCAAACCCACGCCCCCCCCCCCAAAAGTATAGTCTTTAGGAGTGTCTAGGTAATTTTAGATAGCTTAGAGTTTGATTTTTGGAGTGGTTATAATTTTAGATTGAGTTTTAGTATTTAATTACCGGTTTGTTTGAACTTAGACTAAAAATAGTTATTTTTGTTATTTTTCGGTTTTAATTAATTCCTAGGGTTTATTAAGGGTCCTAGTCTGCTAATATTCAATTTCGTGATTTTTGGAAATTATTTGATAATTTTTCAGATTTATTTTGCAAAATTGATATGTGCAGGTTTTTAGGCAATTAATTCTGAAAATTTCGGTTTTAAATTTTTATTTACGATTATTAGGTATTTTTAGGTCCAGAAATTTGTGTCCTAGAATTAGGGTAATTTTATTTATTATTTTCGCATTTTTATTTACGCAGAATATCTTATTTACAATTTCAGATTTAATATTCTGTTTAATTATTCTGCAGTAATTGACTGATTTAATTTTCCTGAAATCAATCAGAAATTATTCTGAAGATATATGTTTATAAAGTTGAAGAATATTAGTTTAGGTTACTGTCTGTTATTTTTAATATTTATTTTCTGATTACTATCTGCTGTTTTGATTTTTAATTAGAATTTCAGTTAATATTCTGATTTTATTTTTTCTGGGTTATTTAGGAAATCTTTTTACTATTTTATTTCCAGAATATGACTCATAATATTTAGGAGCATTATTGGGTATTTTTCTAGATTTTTATTCATTAGGTTATAATTATTTTAGAATTATTAAGATTAGACTTAACAAGTTGATTAGTAAAATCACTTAGGATTAAGCTAGCGATTTACAACAATCTTTCCTCGTGGATCGATCCCTACTTCCCTACGCTATAAAAATTATATAATAACCGAAGTAGTGGTTAAATTTGTAGCCCGCGACAAGCTTAACACTTGAGTGTGACTAAAGTTAACTAATGTATAAAAAGGATTAAAAACGATGTTGTTTTGATATGTTTAGCCTTGATCCGAGTAATTAGCGACTCATGAAAAAGGATTCATTTTGAAGTTATGAGAACATGGTTAGCTTGAATGTGACTAAAGCTAACTAATGCATAAAAAGGGTTAAAAACGAAGTTAGTCTAGTATGCTTAGCTTCGATTCGAGTTAAGCTATAATTGAATGAAACTTGAAGTTATTGAGATGTGCTTAGCTTCATTCAAAGTACGTTCATGCTTATGAATGTTTCCTTCAAAACGCATTGTATATGTTAGAATTAAATCAGGTTTGATTTACTTAGTAAAGTGTTGTCGACTGACGACTAAATATGGTTTTATGTGGCTGAAAGGTGCTGTTTGCTCAGGTAAGAGCTTAAACCTCACTCTCTTTTATATAAGCCAATATGATGATATATTGTGATTAATAAATTGATGTAACGAGCTAGTAGTTGGATGGTTTGAGGACAACACTATGAGCGTTTGAGGTCTTGTGGTACGGTGAAAGTGAGAAGGGAGACTGGGTTGTGAATTAACCGCAATCGTGTGGATTGCGAGGCCATGTGTGGCTTATTGTGTTGAATTGATATGACTAATATGAAGTGTTTAAATGTGATATATGTGGTATATGTGCTTAAATGCTTAGATTGCATTATGTACATAAGAGTGGGTTTTCAAAGGAAGATTTCATGTTTTGATACGAGAGTAACCATACCTATTAATGCATGATGGCATGTTTTATTTAAATGAAAACAGTTGTGGGAGTGAACTCGCTTGAACGGGGGAATCCCTAAAGAATTTTATAAAGGCGTGAGTTACACGTTGAATGATTTTACGATTTAAAACGCAAAGTTATAGCCGTTATGGCCGATACGCTTTAAGTGGCTAAGATAATGTGATGCGGACAATATGATATGATATGAACGATGTTAACCTAGGGGATAAGTCCGGATAAACCCTAGAGGCCCTGACGAGGGCTGATGTAATGGTCCGATATGTTATATGTAGCCATCCCGGGAGTAAGAGCTTAAGCGTGAGCGTTAGGTCTCACTATGGGGTCGAGAATAGTTCTCACCCGATCAGCACCCTGTAATGATCTTATGCCAGAAGTATTTTCCTACTAAGATAAGTAAAGCATTTGGCTTTTGCCATTCTATATGTTCTAAGGTTTTAAGGAAAAGGAATGCTTTACGGGCCCGACGAGGCCAGTTGAATGAAATGAGAAAAGTTATAAGGGTCGGTTCGCGACCGATATGAAAGAATATGAGCCTCAAGAGGCTAAAAGAAGAGCTTTTATGAGCCCTAAGAGGCTAAATGAAACATTTTCAAAGAAAGGAAAGAAAGTTTTCTTAGCATGCTCTATACTTGAATGATATGTGAATGAAATGCTTACAAGGGTCGTTTTACGACGAATACGAAATGTGAATCTTTTCAAAGGATTGAGAACCTCAAGGTTTCGAAACGCTTTCAAATGTTCAAAGAAAGTTTCTTATGTGTGACATATGCATGCTCTATATGAATGAGTTATGTTTGCAAAGAAAGAAACGAACACCTGGAACTTCAAAGCATGTAAATGTAAAGAATATACGATTCCAAAGTGTACAAGCCTTATAGATTAAAAGTATGTGTTCTCAAGTAAGCATGTGGCTATATTTGTTTTCATGATGATCATGTGGTGACTCCCTGAAGTACATATTCAACACATAGGTGATAGTGCATCCCATGTTATGTTTAGAGTCACATGACATGTAAGTAAGTCTCTAGCATGCCACATTCATTGAAAATAAGAGCCTGTCATGAATCTAAGAACCTATCATGTTTAAGTGTTTACAATCTGTGACATGTAGCTTATAATTATAGCCATAGTGTGACCTAAATGTTCATTAAGTGGATATGTGAGTTATGTTTATGAGAAAGAATGTTATGTGCTTAGCTTCATTGCTTGTCTAAGTGTTTAACTACCCGTAGTCAAGAAGTTTGGTCATTTAAGGACCTAGAAAATGCGTTAAGTGGTTAAAGTGAAGCTTATGGCTAGTGATAGTTCTATAAGAACTTCGTGAATGCCTATTATAATATTATAGCATGAATACGTGATACGTGATTAATAAAGATATTATTGCCTGCAACGGTTTTGGTTTTAAGGGGGTTGGGGGACACTCACTGAGCGTATGGTTGCTCATCCCACTACTTTTTCCCCTTTTCCCCCAGGTTTCTTTTATGACAGGAAGAAGTTGAATCAGCTGGAATCGATTATTGCTTGCAAGGTGTCATTAGTGCCTATTTATGTCTTTGAGGAATTATGTAAAGCCCTTTTTAGTTTGTAAACGTTTGTAAACAGTATTCGAGGTTCATGTAATGCATATTGGTTATGAGTTGCTCTGTATGGCTATATGAGCCAACCATCCAGTCAGTTAGATGTCTTTTGATTGAAGTTGGTTATGTTTGGGATGTAAACCCCATACCCTGGTTGTGTGAACCGTTGAGTTGTATCTTTTACTGTTACCTTATTAATGAACTATTCTGTTTGGTGTACTCCGAGCGGGTGGCTCGTCGAGTTATGAACTCCGGCGTGTGGCCGTTGAGTTATGTTTTAAATGTTTACGCTTCCGTTGATTTACAGGGACTTATTGTAAGGCGTTTAGCCTGGAAACGTCCAGTATTCAGGGGAAATTCTGTCCGTTTCATCCCAGAATTTAAGTAAGAAGTTAGGAAAACGTAACGCTTTCGACCCTAGGGGCTGGGGGTGCTACACCGAATTTGTCCGATTGTCCGAATTTGTCCGAACCCGAAATGGCTCAAAAATCAGGACAACCCGAACCCGAATGTCCAAACCCAAACCCGACCCGGATTTAAATTCGGACATGACCGGTTGTGTGAATTTTCAATTCGGACATAAATTTGGTGACCGTACCCGGTTTTTTCCAGCTCAGAGAAATTCGGGTAATCGGGTCGGACAGATTTTTGTCAGCCCTAATCAACCACCACGGTGGTGGTCTTGATTTTCGCAGCCAAGGGCTATAGCGAGGGAGAAGAGGTAGTAGCAGCAGCATCACAAGGAGCAGAGGGTCGTGGCCTAGCTTCGAATAAGCCCATACAACCTATAATCAGGTCCTTAAGGTATTAATAGTTTCGAAATCATTTTAAGCTTTAAGTTGCGATGTATGTTAAGTTTAGTTAGTTTACGGCTGAAAATGACTTCGAATCGTAAAATGTTAGTTTGGTTGATTAACACTCGAAAGTGACTTGAATCAATTCAAGTGAATTCAGTTAATACATGCTTGAAAGTTTAGTTCGAAATAAGTTATGTATGTTTAGAATCGATTCAAGTGAATTCAATTAATGCATGCCTGAAAATTTAGTTGGAAGTGAATTATGCATGTTTAGAATCGATTCAAGTATAATTAGTTAATTCATGTTCGTTTAATAGTTTCGAAATGAGTTATGAATGCTTTCAATCGATATGTGTTAGTTTAGCTAAGTTCACGCCTGAAAAGTAGCTCCGGAAATAATTGAAGAATGTTTTTAAACGATGCCCTAAGCTAATATATGCTGAATTGGTTAACTCTGGATTAAACTTAACCTTAGAAACGACCTAAATAATCCTTGAGTTGGCACTTGCTAAGTTACTTCGTTCATGTTGAAAAGTAAGCCTTAAAAGAACCTAAGCACACTTTGATTCGTCGCCTAATAAGTTCGTTCAATTATGTCTAAAAGTAAGCTTCGAAACAACTTATACGTGCTTCAAATCGATGAATGTTGAATTAGTCAAGTCATGCTTGAACCGATACTTGCTAAGGTAGTTAAGTCATATTTAAAAGTTGCTCCTAAATCAGCCTAAACATGTCTTGAATTGATGCTTCCTAAGTTAGTTAATTAATGTTTGAAAGTAGCATTCGGATTGTCCTAAACACACTTTAAGCCGATTTATGTTGAGTTAGTTGATCCATGCTATAAGATGTTATCGAAACAACCTAAGAATGTCTCAAAACGATGTATGTTAAGCTAGTCAGCCACGCTTTGAGAATGACATGAACTCGACATGCTTGCCCCCTATTTGCGACTTATGAATGTAGGCTAGTTTCATGACAGTTCGTTAAGTACTACTTTCAAGTTAATGCAATATAGATATATATGCTTATGTGTTTATATATATGCTATAACGCATAGCTGGATAATGGTTGCCCGCTCGGTAAGTTATTACGTAGCCATTTCTTTATGACTTTCATGATAATATGCTATGGTTATGAAAATGAAACCGAGTTGGTAGTTAGATGGTTTGAGGCAGAACTATGAGTGGTTCGAGGTTCTTTGTGGTACGGTGCTTGTGAGGAGGGAGCATAGGTTGTGAATTAACCGCAATCGTGTGGATTGCGAGGCCATGTGTGGCTCATTGTGCTGAATTGATTATGAAGTGCTTTAATGTGATACATGTGGACCCCCCTTCCTTTCCATGTCCTCAAGTTACATTATGTGCATAAGGGTGAGTTTTTCAAAGAAGGATTTCACGTTTTGAAATGATAGTAGCCATAATTATTAGTGCATCATGGCCTATTTTAACTAAGTGAATACAGTTTTGGGAGTGAACTCGCCAAACGGGGAAATCCCTAAAGAGTTTTATAAAGGCGTGAGTTGTATGAAAAAGGATTTCGCTGTGAGAGGCAGCAAAATTATTAGTCGTTATGGCCGATACGCTTTAAATTGGCTAAGATAATGTGCTTCGGACAATATGATATGAATGATGTTAGCCTAGGGGATAAGTCCTGGTACTAGGAAACCCTAGAAGACCCTGACAAGGGTAATGTAATGGTCCGATATATTATATGTAGCCATCCCGGGAGTAAGAGCTTAAGTGTGAGTGTTAGGTCTCACTATGGGGTTGAGAATAGATCTCACTCAATCAGCACCCCGTAACGATCTTATGCCAGATGTATTTTCCTAATAAGCGAAGAAAACCAATCAGCATTACGCCATTTTAAGTATTTCAGGAAGAATGTTTTATAGGCCGATAAGAGGCCAGATGAATGAAATGTGAAAAGTTTATAAGGGTTAGTATGCGACCGATATGAAAGATATTTCTTTTAAAGAATAAGAGCCTCAAGAGGCTAAGAGCAGAGTTTTTATAAGCGTTAAGAGACTAAATGAAGTATTTTCAGTAAAAAGAAAGAAAGCTTCTTATGCATGACTTGTGCATATCATATGAATGAGATCTAAGTAAAGTATGCTGATGAAAATAAAAGCGTTATGTGCATATTGTAAGTATAACTTATGAATGAGGTTTCATGCATAGTTTAAATGGAATGCTAAGAAGTTATGTTTATGAAAAAGAAAGATCCCTATGCTTAGCCATCGATGCTTGCTTATGTGCTTAACTGCTTGTTAGTAAAGGAACTTACTCATTCAGGGACCTAGAAATGTGTTTGAGTGGTTAAAATGAAGTTTACGGTTAGTAATCCTTCCATAAGGGTTTTATGAATGCCTAATATGATAGTAAAGTATGAATACGTAATATGTGACTACTAAAGATATTATTGCCTGCAATGGTTTTGGTTTTAAGGGGGTCGAGGGACACTCACTGAGCGTGTGGTTGATCATTCTACTACTCTTTCTCTTTTTTTTTTCCCCAGGTTTTCTTTATGACAGGAAGAAGTTGAATCAGCTATGTCAAGATGGAACCTATTCTTACTTGCAAGGTATCATGTGTGCCCATTTGAAGGGATCTTACGTGTTTAATGAAGACATGTAATGTATTCTTAGTTTGTAAACGTATGTAAACCAAGTATTCTAGTTCATGTAATGCATATGGTATAAAGGTCGCTCTGTATGGCCGTATGAGCTAACCATCTAATTAGTTTGATGTCTACTTGGTTAAAGTTAGTTATGCTTTGGGATGTAAACCCCAATACTCCGGTTGTGTGAACCGTTGGGTTGTATCTTTAATTTATTCTTTATTAATGAACTATTCTGTTTGGTGTACTTAGAGCGACTGGCTCGTTGAGTTATAAACTACGGCGTGTAGCCGTTGAGCTTCTTTTAAAATGTTTTACGCTTCCGTTGATCTACAAGGGTTATTGTAAGGCTTTTAGCCTGGAGACGATCAATTTTGGGGTGAAACTCTATTCGTTTCGCCCCGGAATTTAAGTAAGAAGTTAAGAAAACATAACACTCTTGGCCCTAGGGGTTAGGGGTGTTACAGGTCCTAAATTCACTTGGTCAAGCGGTTTAAATCCTTACACAAGAAAAAGAGCCTAACTGGCCCATGTACATTGTAACATGGAGTGGAAGATGAGATTTTAGGAGGGAGCAGTTCGTCATCTTTTGCAGAACGATTTTGATCATTGTTTTATCCTAATTAGTTCTAATAGTTTTGCACCACTTCCTATTAGTGTGATGCCATTGATGGAGTACCCTTAAGCTAAGACAGTGAAAAAGATCCTAAGAGTCTAGCAAGGTCCAACGTCCAAGCAATGGCTCAAATTCTAGAAAAGAGCCATGGTGATGCATCCAGGTTAAACGGGCATAAAATACCTAGTTTTGTTCACTTGATTTCTTAAGCTACATTATGGCTTAAGTTCAATATTTTTACATTTTTGGGTTCCTCTAGATTTTAGCTTTTAGGTTGAAGCATTAAAAGTCAATCATACTCAATAGAAGTAAAGAGACCAAGCCATTTTGTCCAGACTGTCAGTTTTTGTCCAAAACTGCACGGTAAAATGTGTTAGTGGAAATCTCCTACTTAAACATGGTTTAACCATGATTTCTTTGTAGCCGGGTTTGTACACACCCTAAGGTATCCCTCATGGCCTGAAATTAAAATCATCCTCATTTGTGATTGGCTGAAAGAAGGGTAGAAAACCGGGCAGAATATGGCCTTCTAGAACCTGGTTGATAGCTATATGTGTTTTTCCTTCCAAGGAGGGTTTGCTCAGTTGGTAACTAGCTTGAATTCTTCAATCATGAATCAAGGCAGCGAGAACATCATCAATTGCTAAAGAAACAACCTTGAAAGAAGCTAACCAATGAGAAAACAAAGGAAGATTTTGCACCCTTCACCCGGATTGGCCAGCAGAAAAGCAAAGTTACTTTATGGCTACTTTTTTCCCTTTTGTCTAGTAACGCTGATTTATTAAGCTTAATTACATGTATTAAGGTTAAGTATAATCATTTTTCTTGCTTTCCTTACATTCTAGTTACAATTAGCTTAAGTTAATCGCACTTTGTAACTAGATTAGCCTAAGCGCATCTTAAGCATGTACTAAGTAATTTCATTCCTAGGAAGGAAACCTCCCACTCCCCTTTTGCATCCTTGGCCGTGTGTATAAGGCCTTTGGAGCCTCATTTTTGTAAGCATACTTTGATATTCAATTGCAAACCAGAACTAAGAGCATTGCTTTCTTTCGGTCCTTAAACACTTCATTTGCTTATCCTTAACTAGGCCGGCTAAGGTGGTGATCAAGTAAAGTCTTAACTCTTAATTAGGTTATGTTTCTGTATCTTAATTAAGGTTAAGGGCCCTAAACGCAAACTTAGTGGTGTTTCTGTATCTAAGTGAGAGTTTTGATTATCATTTATCCATTCACTCATTGGTGGTTTCACTTAAACTCAACTTTGATTTCAGTTTACTTAGCTTTGCATTTGGAATCAACTTTGAGTATTCGTGTTCTCCTTCCATAGTTATATCATATTTGGTATCAGAGCTAAGTTTCTCCTTGGCCTAGTATTCAACCCCCACACTTCCAGATTCATTCCCACACAAAACTCAAACACAATCCCATTTCAGTTCAAACACAAAACCGAAAGCAAGATGAGTTCTAGTATGAGTATGGATAAGAAATTTGAGGCAATCATGAGGTAGAATGAGATGTTGATGAACAAAATCAATGAAGATGCCCAATGTGGTCAAGATACTAAGGCTCAGAACGCGTACCTAACAAACAGCTTGGTGCCTTTCTGAAGCAAAAGCAGAAAGTGAATGAAGAGCCTCTTCAATCTGAACCTAGGAGGCAAGAACCACTCTTTGGCCATAATGTGATCTAGTGAATATGAACCCTTGATAATGGCTAGACCAAAACCAAGGATTCAAGCAAACACTAATAATTTCAAGGTTGAAATCCCAGAATTTGAAGGCAAGCTTGATCCTGAACAATTGTTGGATTGTTTACACACAGTTGAGCGTGTTTTTGAGTACAAGGATGTTTCAGAAGACAAGAGAGTCAAGTTAGTAGCTGTAAGGCTCAGAAAATACACATCTCTTTGATGGACTGACTTGTGAGCCAAACGAGTTAGAGAAAGAAAATTGAAGATCAGAACATGGGAGAAGATGAAATCTACGCTTAAGGTTTGATTTCTACCCCCAACCTATGTCCAAGATTGTTATTCTCAACTACATAATCTTACTCAAGGTAATCTAAATGTGGAAGAGTATACATATGAGTTTGAGAAACTTGTAATCAAGTATGATCATCAAGAGCCCGAAGAGCAAACCATTATTAGGTACTTAATAACAACTTTACCAGCTTCTTGCACAATTTTTAGTGCAGCAATATCAAGAAGGGTACTAGAAACTAAATTTCTACGAAGGGACGAGACAAACAAAACATTAGTTAAAGACAATAATTTTCCAAAGTAAACTTAAGTAGAACCTTCCCTTTACCGTTGACAGCGGCTGTAGATGAGTTGCCCATGTAGACGCATTGTCCATCAACAACTTCTTCAAAATCGATCATGAGTTCTTTGTTGGTGCAGAAGTGTCTTGAAGCTCTAGAGTCCAGAATCCATTCTGCCAGGTTGGGCACCAGATTCGCCTCCAAAGTGGTGACTGCACATATTATCTCACTATCCTCGATTTCAGCAATGTTAGCAGTAGGTGTTGAGGACTTCTGTTTGGCCTGACCTAATCCTTTTCACTGATTGCATTGATAGGCCTTATGTCCAGGTTTGCTGCACACATAACACACTACCTTAGGCTTCTGAAGCAGTATTCTAGTTTCTGAGATTTGGCTTCTGGAATTGCTTCCCTTTACCTTTGAACCTGTCTTTGTTCGTTAGCATAGCAGATTCGACCAAGTTAGAATTAATAGAATTTATCGAAACAGAAGACATCTTATCTTTCAACCGGTTTGCCTCTTCAGTTCGCATGTAGCTGATCAGGTCCTGCAAGGTGAGATCCTTCTTCTTGTGTTTGAGATGGTTTCTGTAATCACTCCAAGATGGTGAAACTTCTCAATCAATACGTTAGCTTGAATAATTTCACACATCTTCATTCCTTCAGCTAGAACCTCAGCACACAGATTCTCGTAGGTGTGAACTTGTTCCATGATTGGTTTGTCGTCCACAATCTGGAACTGCAGCCACTTGCCGACAACATATTTTTTTTCTTCCCAGCATCGTCTAAGCCATATTTTGCGTCCAATTTGTTCCATATTGTCTTGGCAGATTTGAAGTTCTCAAATAGGTCAAATAGTGGATTAGACATATTGTTCAGTAGGTAACTCCTAGCCAGTTTGTTATCCTTTTCAAGTTTTCTTTTGGTGGCATCATCAAATGGGATAGAAGGTGTTCTCAGGACAGCAGGAGTATAAGGTTCAACATCAGTGGTTGTATTGCTGTCATCCGGAAGGTCCATAGTGAGAACGTAATCGATCTCTAGTTGCTCGAAATAGAAGAGCAGTTTCTGGGACCAACATTTGTAATTGGTTCCATCAAGGGGTTCAATTTTGTATAGTTTAGGAAGAGTTTTTGGGGTTACAGCCATCGTGAGTTTAGCTTTCAAATTCTTGGAAATAGCGATATAATGGCTGCTAAGATGACATGTAGATGTACTGTATCATGGATGGAACCACTGACCTGAAAGCTAAATTCGCCCGACTCAGGTGCAAATCATTAAGGCGAAGTAGCTCTCCAAGGTTTAACATAACGAGTCTCTCACTCGTGCACTTGAGGGAGAAATTATGGAGTATGTCACTTTGTTGCCAGGAAGAGAAGAAGAGGAGAGGAAGATTGTATGTTTTTTGTGTGTCCTTTAGAGCTGCAGAAGAGCTCTTTATATAGTGTTCTGATGAAGTAGTGGAGCTATTGAATAGCGATAATTAGAGGAGGAAAAAGGGGGTGGAAATACAGGAACGGGAGATAATCATGTAACCGAAGCAGTAACAGGGGAAAGGCTCATGGCGATTAAGGCACAGATAGAAGAAGACTCAATCAACTAGCCGTTAGGATTACGACAGCTCATACACAATTAGTCCAGTGAGAATTCCTCCAAGAATATAGAGTAAGGCCCAAGCCCACAGCCCGGATCAAACGGGAGGGCGGCGGCGGCGCGTGCTTGCATGTGGTAGCCCAAGTCCCCTCAACCCCCTTAAAACATGGCTTCAAGTTATTCAACGAGTGCAAAGAGAGTAGGATATACAAACTCTTCAAGCCACTCCCAAAAGTTCCATGTGGGACAACAAAAGAGATAAAAAGAGTAAGTGAACACACTTTTGGGGTGCCATTACTCCAACATTTTCTCCCTCAATTTTTAGGTGACTAGTCAAGTCTTCCAAAGTCTAATCATTCTTTTCATGCATAAGATGATTTCAGTATTCTTTCCAAGACAGTGGTAACTTTTCAATCAAAGCAATAGCTAGGGTCACATCACATATTTTCAATCCTTCAGATGCAATAGTAGAACACATATTTTCATATTCATGAATTTGATCAATAATAGACTTATCTTCCTCGATCTTGAAACTTAGCCATCCACTAATTGGATAACGTTTAGACATAGCATCATCACCACCATATTTTTTATTAAGAGTGTTCTAAATGTCCCTAGCAGAGTCATATTTCATATGAATGTCAAGTAATGCACTAGGCATATGAGGCAATAACATTTGTTTGCAAATTTTATTATCTCTATCAAATTTTAGCTCATATTTAGCTTTTTCCTTTGCATCTTTAGGAATAACCATTTCTTCCAGGACATATACAATCTCAATTTGTTCAAGATAAAATTTCATTCTAGCAGTCCAACGGTTATAATGTTTACCATCTAACGGTTCTAATTTAGACATATCAGGGATAACATATTTAGAGGCCATAATTGTATATAATCGAAAATCATTCTTAGATTGTTGGAAAATATAGTTTTGGGTAGTGTTATATACAATCACAACCACTAAATATATTTTATGATATGATACCAATCGAACCATTGGGCTTTGAATTAACTCGATCAACTTAAAACGTACCTAAAATTTTCAAGTAATGAGATTAGTAATAACAAAAGTAATAATCAAAATTAATTTATAGATCAAACCGTGTCTTGGCTTAGCCACTGTCCTAAAAACAATTTCGCCAAAGCTAAGGTGCAAACTTCATGCGGGCAACCGTTCCCCAGGATTAACACGGCATTAACCACTCTAGGTGCACTTCCAGGCAGTTAACTTGGAGTACTTGAATTAGTAACCAAAAATGTTTATATTAAGGGTTTAAGGCTATGTATTTATGCCTAATTTTGTGGGCTAATTTATTTGTAGTTTGGGTATTTAAAGGAGGAACTAGAGTTGGTTTTCTCCCTTAGTCTTATGAGCGTTTTTTGCTGTATTTCCTTTGCTCTAAAACTCCTCCATCAACCGTGTATATATAGGGAAAGAGGAGGAAAATTTCTTCAACAAACTAGCTACAATTTCAACCATTTTTTACTAATATTTGACAAAGACAAATGTGATTTACCAAACTCCAACCAATATTGTACAAGATCACAAAGTAGGTTAATAATTCAACCTACTACTTTGATTTTTCTTAACAAACTTTGATGTTTTCCTAACAACATGAAAACTGCACCTGTATCCTTAAGGTTGGAAAAGTGTACCCTACTAATAGGACACCCTTGGTGCCTTGTTTTCTATGAACATATGCAGGCCCGTATGCATCCCAACTAACTTTTTATGGAATGCATTGTTGTGACCGCCAGACCATTGGATCTTATTTGCAAATAGATTAAAAAACTTCAAAAGCCTGCAATATAATCTTCTTCGGGCCTCAGTTTTAAGTGGTTGCATAAGTTTGCAAAATGGCCATTAATAAAGATCTCTAGGGCTCTGAATCTCTGATGATTCAACCTTAGCAATTAGCATGCATCATTACTCTACGAGGTAAGGAGTTAGTGCAGTGTAATAAATCCCATGATAGGGAAAGGCTTATCCAATTATGTGTTTGAAATGTTAATCTAGAGCTGTTAAACCTGGAGTATAATTTCGATAGTGGGTATTCCTTAAGTGTTACTGAAACTGTGGCAAGCTTATAACCTGACTAATTTTCTCTTCTAGTAGCATGGCTTGATCCTCGGTTCTTTTTTTTTTTGGTTTTTTTTTGGGGGGGGGGATGGTTAGTTATTCAAATCCTGCAGCTCATAGGTCTTGAAGTTGCCTATTTTCACTTATTACGCTTAATCTTGGCAATCTAGAAGGGCTTTGGCATATGATTGAAGTTTGTGGTTAAATGTGCTTGCTCAAACATGCCTCAGTTGCAGAGTGTGTTTCTGGTGCTCGTAGCATACGTTCAATCTTCATGGTTTCCTTATTACAGACAACAACAACAACAACAACTCCCACTGTGGGTCCCGCTTTCGCGAGGTCTGGGGAGATCCAGCTGTAAGCAACCTTGCCTCTACCGACATTCCTACCTATAGAGAGGTCGGTTCCAAGAGACCCACAAAAAAATGATTTTGTGAAAATATTTTATAGAGGAAAGATTTTGAGAAAACACTAAATGGGAAAACATTTAATAGAAGCGAGATTCAATAGCAAGGGGGGAATATAAAATATCGACAACCGATCTATGAAATAGAAGGACAAAGATTGGAGGAAGGTAATATACCTGAATACTAGCGGCAAGCACACGAGAACTCCTCTTAGAAGACAGGACGACCTGCATACACACACAACAAACTAGAACCCACAGATAACTCTACCCGCTTTATGCCACTGGAACCCATAGAAAACTACGGGGTCAACTCTCAGCAATCTGAGATCTTAATCCTATCCCACCACAACTTCCTGTCCTGAGCCATGTCCTCCGTCAAGCTGACAACCCTCAAGTTCTCTCTAATCACCTCATCCAAGCTCTTCTTTGGTCGTCCCCTCCCTCTTTTGCCTTCGGAGATGTTGATCCTCTCACATCTCCTCACTGGAGCGTCCACACCCCTCCTTTTCACATGACCAAACCATCGGAGTCTTGTTTCTCTCATCTTATCTCCGATGGGAGCTACTTTAACTAAGTCCCTGATAACTCCATTCCTAATTCTGTCTATCCTCGTATAACCACACATTCACCTTATCCTCCTCATCTCTGCTAACGTCAGCCTTTGAACTTGCGTCTATTTTAGAGGCCAACACTCTGATCCATAAAGAATGGCTGGTCTAACTACCATGCGATAGACTCTGCCTTTCAAGCCAAGGGGCACCCTCTTATCACACAGCACGCCTGAGGTATACTTCCATTTCTGCCAGCCTACTTTTATGCGCTGGCTAATATCTCCGTCAATATCCCCATTCTGCTGAATGATCGAGCCTAAATACTTAAACTTATCGACCTTAGGTATCGGCCCCCTATCCAGGGTGACTTCTCCCCCTGCATCTACCCTTTCACTGAAACAACAATGAAGGTACTCCGTCTTCGATCTACTAACTCTAAAACCCCTAGATTCCAGAGTAAGCCTCCATCGCTTCAACTTGTCATTAACTCCTTGTCTGGTCTCATCAATAAGAACAATGTCATCTACAAAAAGCATACACCAAGGTAACTCATCTTGAATCCCTCTTGTAAGTTCATCCATAACTAGCGTGAAAGGAAAAGGGCTTAAGGTGGACCCCTGATGCAGGTCCATACCAATGGAGAAGTCATTAGTGACCCCTTCTGGCGTCCTAACACTTGTCCGACCTCCCTCGTACATATCCTTAATAACTCGAATATACAAGGGTAGCACTCTTTTCTCCTCCAAGCATCTCCATAACACTTCCCGCAGAACTCTATCATATGCTTTTTCCAGATCAATGAACACCATGTGGAGAACCACCGTTCTATCTCTATACAAACCCATGAGTTTTCTAAGGAGGTAAATCGCCTATATAGTCGACCTGCCTGGCAAAAAACCAAATTGGTTCTCTAAAATCGCTACAACCTTCCGCAGCCTTCTATCAATCTCCCTTTCCCGTAACTTCATAGTGTGACTGAGCAACTTTATACCCCTAAAATTATTACAATCCTGAATATCACCTTTGTTCTTGTACAAAAGGATCACTGTACTAGACTTCCATTCCTCGGGCATCTTAGCAGTCCTAAAAATAACATTGAAAAGCTCCGTTAGCCACTCTAATCCCTCTTCCCCCAAACACTTCCACACTTCCACCGGTATTTGATCTGGACCCTCTGCCTTCCCATTGGGCGTCTTCCTCAGGGCCTCTTTAATCTTGTCCTTGCTGATATGACCACACTCTCGCGGGTCAATCCTCCTCACACCTCGCTTTCGTTCCCTGCTTCGGGAATCTTCCGTCTCTTCACCATTGAGGAGATTGGAAAAGTATCTTTACCATCTCTCCTTAATTTCCACATCCTCAAATAACACCTTACCATCTTCATCCTTGATGCACCTTACAACACCTAAATCTCTTGTTCTTCGTTCCCTAGCCCTCGCCAGCTTAAAGCCTTCCTTGGTCGCCAGTTTTTGATATAACCTATCATAAGCCAGGCTCTTAGCTACCGCGACAGCTTTCTTGGCTACCTTCTTAGCTTTCTTATATCTAGCTCTTCTAATATCTTTCTCTCCATCCGCTCCACTGTTCATGAAATCAGCATATGCCTCTTTCCCTGACTTTCTCTTTCACTTCCTCATTCCACCACCAGGCACCCTTCATTTTATAATCACCCCTTCTAGAAGTACCTAGGATTTCTTTAGCCGACCTTCGAATACAATCTGCCATAGCCTTCCACATTGTATCTGCATGCTCTACCCGCCTCCAGGCTCCTTCTTCAGTAATCCTTTCTGATAAAAACACGGAGCTCTCCTTTGTAAGGGTTCACCACTTAACTCTAGGGTCCCCGACTCTCCTCTTCTTCCACTTTGAACATTTGAATTCCACATCCAATACTAGCAACTTATGCTGAGTTCCTAGATACTCACTAGGAATCACCTTATAGTCCTTGCAAAACCTCCGACTATCCGCCCTCGTTAGGAAGTAATCAATCTGAGTCTTCAAGGAGCCACTCTTGAAGGTCACCAAGTGGTCCTCCTTCTTCCTAAAGAAGGAATTAACCACCAACAATTTATAGGCCACTGCAAAGTTGAACACAGAAACTCCTCTGTTGTTTCTCTCCCCAAAGCCGAAACCCCCGTGGGCCGAATCATACCCAACTGAGTCAACGCCAATATTGCCATTAAAGTCTCCTCCTATGAAAAGTTTCTCGCTCCTAGGTATCTCCTGTATGAACAAATCCAAATCCTTCCAAAAAGGCTTCTTAATATCGTCCGTCAGACCTATTTGGGGAGTATAAACGTTGATCACATTTAAGAACTCTAAACCCACCAAAACCTTAATGGCCAAAATTCGGTCACTCTTACGCCTCACTTCAACAACAAAGTCTACCAACTCCTTCTCAACCAAAATCCCAACTCCATTTCTTGCCTTGTTAGACCCCGAATACCATAATTTGTACCCATCAACTTCTCTAACTTCAGCCCCCACCCACTTCGTCTTTTGAACACACGCTATATGAATCCTACGCCTATGCAATGACTTAACTAATTCTACAGACTTACCCATAAGCGACCCAATATTCCAAGACGCTAGGCGCACATTCTGAAACCCTCCACCCATCCTACCCCCAATTCCCCCCAGAGGACTGGCTGAAACTACTACATTACTCGCCAGTAGCTAACAACAGCCGGAGAATACTAAAAACAATCCAAAAAAAATACTAATAATACAAATTGCCAAGAGACTAACCAACAAAAAACGAAGGCAAAACAATTAGCAATAAGGGCAATACTAAAAATGAAGCAAGGGCTACTGAACTAGGGGGGAACTCTTCCAGAAAACTTGGAGTAAAGCAGAATCTAATTAGAGAAATAACTAATTAGAGCAAATGAAGAACACAAGCAAACCACCAATATCACAGCCCTCCACCTGCAACCCTGGTTAACCCTTCAAAACCACTAAACAGTGCCACTGATACTAGCACAGAACCCAATGAGTCAGGAACCAGAATTAATAACTAACAAACAAGAGATGGCACCAACCTCGCTGAAAACAATAAATGGATAGCACATAAGAAGGGCTGGTAGAGAGAGGCACCCTAAGATTTAAGGGATGGATGGCCAATACAACTCAGCCCTGGTACCCAATTTCACATAGCAATAATGCAACCAGAAACTAACACAAAAATAGTAGTTGATGGCGACTGTGGCTCAGAGAGTCACTGCTAAAATCACAGCGTAACAAGAAACGCAAATTACACATACAAAGTGATTAATCGAAGGGCAAACACAGAGTAATAATTGAAAAGCAAAATCAAACTTCTTTCACAAGAATCACAGCACAACACGAAGACTAAGATCAAAAAAACAAATGTAATAGGCTACAATCGGAAAACAAAGGAAGTAAAACGTGCACAGATAAACAATAAGCAGATGAATCTGTACAAATTGCACAGATACAGAGAACGAGCGAGAGAGAAAGAGAGAGAGAGAGAGAGATAGAGGATTTGTGCTGAGCCTATGAAAAAAGAAGGACTGAAGCACTAACTAATTAGAAGAGGACTAATTAAGGCCAAACTTGAACACAAGCAAGCCTCCCAAAACACAACCCTCCACTGCCCCTTAGTATTCAATTCACAATTTTGAACACTGACATTGAACCCTCAAAACAAAAAGCCTGAATTCACACCCTCACAACAATCTAGCCAATGAACCAAAACCTCAAATCAAAAACACTGACCCTCAAACTATCCAAACACTCTAGCAAAACTCTAAACTAAGACACTCGACAGCACTGACCCTCACTTCAAAACTCAGTGCCCAATACAAACAGAACCTAAACTCTCTATAATAACCCAACCCTAACTCATATTTTTTTTTTAAATCATCTTTATTTATTTCATTAATCATGTTTATTCATTGACTTTACCATGTTTATTGACTTAATCACTCATGGTTATTTGTTTAACCAAATCATATTCATTAAATTCAATTACGCTCCATTTATTTATTTAACGAGTTCCATCATGTTATTTCAATTTTTCACCTTCATTAATCGTATTTAATCTTTCAGGTTGGGAGATATTTCATTTTGGGTACCACTTTGCAACTAAAGCTTCATTGATTGGTTAAATATCGGGTGAATTGATATTAGGCCTCGATGAGTATAAATTAGTGATTAATTATTTTCTTATCTTCGCTAAAATTTATTTCCGAGCAATACCAATTTTTATTTTTGTTCAACACTCCAAATAATTTTTCAAGCCCCAATTTAGCTTTTTGGGCCCAAAACAAAAGCCCAAAACCTTACTAACTTTTGTTATTTCACTAATTACTCATTTTAGCACCTAATTTTAATTAGTAAAAAGCTAATTTTTGGGTGGATAATTTTCAGCCACATGTTGCTATTAATAGGCAAATTATCAACACAAATATTCAGCATAATTCACAAACCCATTTTCCCCACTTTCTCTCTCTCCTCACAGCAGAACAGGGGCAGCAGCTGCTGCCCCTTTGTGCCGCCCATTTTGGTGGTTCCGGCCACCTCCCAACTGCC
>JACYFF010031956.1:15335766-15348603 GCA_017589665.1 Selenicereus undatus | reverse complement strand
TGGTCATTTTACAAATACAGGGATGTATGTACTGAGTTTTTGCTCATGTTTTCGAATTGTTTTCATGTTTTCCATTTTAGGTGATGAAGTATCATATATTCCTCCTTTTAGCAAGCCTTTTTGAAGGTCATCAGATGCTCACAGTGGATTCAGCATAGCTTGAATATTGGAACCGACCTTAGGGTCAAGTACTTGTGTGGTATGGTTAAACTATTATGAACTTCGGTCTTGAAGTGTTTCAGTTTGCTAAATTTTGTGATTGTAAGCGCGAGTTGCTAGATTAAATGGTTTCAGTGAGCCTTGTCCTTATCAGGACGGCGCTAGCGCCTTCGTTTACTAAATCTTTCGTTGCAATTATCAGTAATCATGTCATTCGTATTTTGGGGGCGTTACACTCTCAGGAAGAACAGGCTCCCTCTTCGACAACAAGAATCAGGCCCAGGAATCACAATTCTACAGCAAACTCAATACCCACCACACTCAGTACGAAATACAATCAAATACACCCCAACCATTCACTAGCACCCTACCAATCTCGAAGAATAGGGCAAAGAAACACAATTCAGGCACAAGGAAAAAAACCAATCGAAGAAACGCAATTTAGGAAAAAACGAAGACAAACCCCAGCAAAATCGCCCTTCGTGCACTCCAATCGCAATTAGAAATCGCCATAGACCGAAGATCTTACCGAGGTGAAGACGGTCGTTGAAGTGAGAGAGAATCGAGGCCACCGAAATTGAATTCGTTGAGGCACCTGAAGCCGACGGAGCTTGCTGTTGTGGAACCGACTGCTAGTCGACTTATGTTGAGGTGCCTCCTAGGATCGGGTTTCTGGTGTGGCAAGGAGCAGGCGTGCTGGTACTCCGGTGCCCTAGTCGACTCAGAGGCACCTGAAGCCGACGGAGCTTGCTGTTTTGGAACCGCCAGTGACCAACTACCGTATCTACTCCGGTGCCCTAGTCGACTCAGAGACGCTGGCGAGGCACCGACTGTCGGGCTATTACGGGGGCTCCGAAGTGACCGTTCTGAGCTACGAGCTGTGTTAAGCGACACAGAGAGCAGCGACCGTTCTGAGATAGCAGCTAGAAAGAGAGAGAGAACGCAATAAAGTTATTCAAAACTCTCTTTTAGTATCAAGGCTATGCTTATTGTATCTATGTATGTATGGTTTCCTTATTACAGAGTGGGTTTTATATGTTCGAGCTTGTTTTTTGGTTCGAGGTGCTTACAGTAATCTGTTGGAAAACCAAGACGCTAGAAAAGAGGCTGGAAGAGATGTGTAGGAGTGAGACAATTCGCATTCAATTGAAGCTGTTATACAAACCACAAATCTTAAGGTGTTGATCACAGAGTGCTTTAAATAAATCTCTGGCAAACATGAGTCCGAGCAGTGAAAAAGATTCCCCTATGTCTCTGTATTCATGTGCCTCGGCGTTCAAGTGTAGGCTTTTACTTGCCTCCACTGGATCATCAGGAAACCAAAAAAAGAAAAAAGAAGAGAAAAAAAAAAGAGAAAAGAAAAAGAAAAAGAAAAAAAAAAGAGGACTTGTGCTCTGTCCCTGTTACATGTGGACCTAGTAGTTAATCATAGTACAAATAGTTTGATGCGCAAATGTACGATTTACATCATGTCTTTTTCTTCTTCTTTTTTTTAATTCGTTGAACAATAGTTTGTTGTCGTGTTAAATTGTACTTGTGATAGGGGAGCTTGAGCAAATTGTGGGGGACCTTTGTCTGTTTGTTGTACGAAAATGGTTGCTTTTGTTTTTTAAAAAAAAGTAACGTGGATGAAACTGTCTAGATTGAAATATTTATGGACTTTAAATATGAGCAATTAGACAATGTCACATCCATTTTCTTCATGAGAAAGTTGCTTTGCAAACTAGGATGGCAAGCAATGTGTTATGGCCTCTACATTTTATTTTATGTTCTTTTTGTGATCATTGTTCTGTTGAAGATGGTGATGAAAGAGCACAATGCATATAATATACAATTAACTGTTGAAAACCAGTAAACCACCATATCTAATTGATTGATTGATTGAATGGGCTATCGAAGTAGTTGTATCACTTAGAAAAAATAAATCCATAACTCTCCCAAATAGGGAACAACGGAACAACATAACTACACGAACAACCTTGGAAATTACAACATAGCTAAGCCTACGAATGCAATAGTAATTAAATTAGTACTAGAAAAGAAAAACAAGATCTGAAATTCGAAGCAAGTGCTTGCTATTTCAATTTAAAAGAACCAAACTATAACTTCAATTTAACAATTTCAGACGTAATTATACTAGTTCGAGAGAATTAAAAAATTAGACTCGAAAAACTAAGAAGAAAAATGAAAATTAAATCTAGCATCCACTCTATTCTAAGTTGCCCCTCCTACTTGGATTGAGCCAACCTCGGATTGGATCCTGTTCAAGATTTGTGCCACTGAAGAGTGGAGATGAATAACTTGCCTTCAATGTCTGTTTGATTTGTAGAATTCAATAAGAGGATAGAAATGATAGCTTGGAGTTTTAATGGTGAAGAAAGTGGAAGAAGAAGGTGGGTTTGAGTTTTTGGAGTTTAATAGGGGCAAGAAAAAAGGGTTAGAGCACTTGCATTGGTTGGATCATGGTTCAAAAGGATGGCTCACGGTCCAAAATATCATCTGCAACAGTGATCTACATGGATTCTCCTGCAGTCCGGCTCGCTGCGGTGATCCGCTTACAACTTTTGTTTCCATTTTTTTGGCAAGTACATTAATAAATAGTATAAAATAAAATGCTCAAACTAATTAAATATTTTTAAATATGGGTCCATGAGAAATATTTTATTTAGTGATTTAAGTTGGTGATCTATTTGATGTAGAAGGAAGAGAAAAAATTAAATTATAGGATGATGTGAAAGGTGTAGGTCTCCACTTGTGATCTAAAAATATGAATCATTAATGCAAGTGCTCTTAAAAAAATAGAGAGGATGAGAAAAGAGGTAGAGAAAAAGAGATTGATGTTAAGGTTACTTTAGTATCTTTCTTTTATAAAACGTTTTCACAAAAAAAAATCTATGAAATATTTTCACAAAATTTCTTTTATAGATCTCTTAAAATCAACCTTTCTATGGACAATGATGCCTACAGAGGTAAGACTACATACATCTGAAAATCTCCAAATCTTGCGAAAGAAAGATCTACAATGAGAAAACATTTTTTTTTTTAGGATAGGAAAATGAGAATTTCTTTCATTCAACATGCAACTGATTACAAATATCTCACCAAACAAACCCAGGATAAGCTTCGGCCCCTCATTCAACCAGACCCAAGGAGATAAGTCATAAGGTTGAAGATAAGCTAGGGGTGTGCGCTACCCTATTTCCCATTCTCTTTACATGATTGAAATCACAAAACTAAAAGCGACAAGATAAACTCAAAATATCGAATACCACCAGGCCTAGCTCATTATTTGGACATTCACGTTTCTTCCGCTTAGCAATAAGAGTCAAGCAATCACCCTCCATAATCACCATCTGATGCCCATGAACCAGAGCCATTTCCATCGCCCACAAACGGGCCCTGGCTTCAATGAACTCCACCCGCATAAAGCCCGGCCCCTGCTTCACCCCAGCCAGACAAACTGACCCATGCCCACCCCGAATCACCACACCTAAACCATAACCCCACTCCCCCAGCTTTGCTCCGTTAAAATGTTCTTTCACCAATCCTTGGCTCGGTACTACCCATGATGACGACAACCCAACCTAAATAGGCTCAAGCTTCTTGTTGGCAACGCGGAAGTCAATCACCATGTCCAAGGATTTTTGCACCAATGTCAGTGGGTTGTGATCAAGTGTCCCAAATAGCCTCTTGTTTCTCGTAGACCAACATGCCAAGGCTATAACAATAAAAGTTTCCCATCCCTCCTCCTCCTCTAGTTTCGCCCTCTCAAACACCTCCATCACCGACCTCAGCTCCCTCCTCCACAAAAATTCACCGAAACCACTTTCCCTCCTTAAGGTTTGAGCCAAATAACAATCAAGAGGGCATGTTTGTCGGTCTCAAGTTGTTCCCCGCAGAGAGCACAACCATAGTCCAGCACAGGAATCCTCCTCGTCACTATCGACTTCACTGGCAGTGCAACATTGGCAGCTCTCCATGCAAAGAGCTTAATTTTCAGAGGTAGATTTAGACTCCATATTCCGTTCTAGAACCTCCTTGCCTTCGAGGGATCACTAGACGATTCACTAGAATAGCTCAGCGACCGGATAACATGATAGGCATATTCAACGGAGAATGAGCCATTGGAGGAAAAATGCCACATCAACCGATCCCGGGGCCATGACGTGCAAAGAGGGATAGCTTTGATTATTGATGCATTCACTGGCAAAAAGATATTATCGACCGTGTCAGTCCTCCACTCGCCCGTATCCCTATCGATCAAGTCAGCAACTCTAATTAATGAAAATTCATCCCGCTTTGGCATGATAACCATGAAAGAACTTAGTCTCGAAACCCATTTAGACTCCCACACATTCAAGGAAAAACCATCACCCACAAACCACCTAGTCCCTCGGTCAATCATCCGAAAAACCCCATGAATGCTCTTCCACATGTAGCTAGGCCTCAACCCTAACTTGGATTCTAAGATTGCACAATTCGGGAAATACCTAGCTTTGAGGACTCTAAATACCAGAGACCCGTCTAAGTGGATGAGACGCCAATGCTATTTTGTCAAGAGGGCTGTATTGAAATATTTCAGGTCACAAAAATCCATTCTTTTGTCCATCTTAGCTTTGCATAATTTTTGCTTCCCTATCCAGTGTATTTTCCAAGCCCCTCCTTTTGCACCCCACCAATACCATTTAACCAGGGAGGGAAGATCATGCAAAAAGGAGAAAAGGATAACATTTGAAAATTTATAAGTATAAGATGATCATTTAATAAAAAAAAGAAAGTTAAAAATACGATCAAAAAAGCAAATGTTCAGACTTACCAAATATAATTTTTCCCAAAAATTTCATCAGATATAAAAGTGGCGTAAATTATTACGTACAACCGGTTGGACAACTCATTTGTCCACCCGACCCCACCTCCTAGCTGTTATGTGCGTTGCTTATTTGAACTTCCATCTAAAAAAAAATACATTCTTCTCAATTTTTGAACTTGCGGTTTGCCATTTTCAACCTCTCGCATTCTTGCAGCCAGTGATCGTTATTGCAATTGCTTTAGTATTCTGCCAGTTCTTCACGAAATGATTGAATTTGATCTGAACGCTGCTATTGATGTTGAATCTTCATCAAATGCGATTTCATCGTCAGGTTTGATATCGTTTTTGGTTCTCTGCTTTTGTGCTCGTATGTTGAAGTTGGATGCGTAGATTTTTCATTAGTTAGTTTCGAGTTGTTCGGACTAGTATGCATTCATTGTTGTGGCGTTGTGATCTGACATTATAATGTGATTGTTATCGAGTGTGTTATTTTGCGATTTGCCGTTCTGCATTTTTGGCAGAATATTTGATTGGAAAAAGATGTATAAGTATAGAAGTCTTTTGTGTTTTGCGTTAATTTCGGTTAATATAGAAGTTTATAGTGTTTTTTTGGTTTAATTGTTGAAGATTAGGTGAATGTTGGCTGCTAACATATGAGAAGCGATTGCTTATCGTTATGGGTTTTTGGCTCACTAAATATAGTCGTTGACTCACTGGTGGTATATATTTCGCTCACTAAACATAGCAGTTTTTTGCTCACTAAAAGTAAAGTTTAGGTCACCAGGATTGAAGCGTGGGCTCACCGAGTTTGCATTATAGCTTACCACAAATGCTATGGTTGTTTTTCTATATGATATGTTTATTTACATATGAGAAACAACAACTCACCAATTTGTGTTCTATGCTCACTACATATACTCGTTGGCTCACTAATGAAAATACCATAAACTCATTGAGGTTCACATTGTATGCATGGATCATTTATCAGTTTCAGTGCACACGAAATATAATTCCTACATTCAATTTTGCCCCTATCATGGAATAGAATTTGTTGCATTCGAGCACGGTACATAGCATTCTGTGCTCACTAAGACAAGCTTTTGGCTCACTGGAATGAAGCCTGTGCTCACCAATGGTACATTATAGCTCACCACAAAAAAAAAAAATTATTCATGCAGATGATACTTTGTTTTACACATCTACATTAGATCGTTGCATTGCTAAGGTAGTTGATGTTGATGATTATGTTAGGATTTTGTGTAACCGTAGTGGTGATTCAAAGGGAAAAGGGGTGGCTTCCGATGATGGTAATGGTGGTGGTGGTGTATCTAACTATGTTGTGATTGATAAGGAGAAATGTATCTAACTAGGATTTTGCTGTGCATTGTTTTCCTTTTTGTCAGCACGAACTTTAGTCTCTTCCCTAATGCTCTAGTGCTTGGTTGAGGTGGGTTTGCTGGTCTCTGTTGCTGTTGTCCTCCTTCTTTCTGGTGAGTAGGCTGTGATGGTTGTCCTCCCTCTTCCTGGTGTTTTTGTTTCTCCTCTGCTGTGGGAGCTTCTGGCTGTTCATCTTCTGAAGTTGGTGGAGTACAAATATTTCTGTTTTTCCTCGCTTCTTGTTTCAGTCTTCTCTTGGTTGCAGTAGTACTTGTTGAACTTGTTTTCCCAGCAGAGGTTGTCTCCATTGTTGTGGATAGGGTTTGCCGATGCTTTGATTGAGCTGCGTTGGTTGCCTTTGGCGCAGCTGTACATGGTATATTGTATAAGTGACCAGATGTATAAGTAAATAAATGTGTAATGTTAATTGTAATGTGTGTCTCAATATATATATTTTAGCTCACTAAAATAAACTGTCTGTTCACAAGGATTATAAGTCAGCTCACAAAACATAGTTGTCTGCTCACCAGAATTATATGTGAGCTCACTAAACGTAGTTGTCTGCTCACTACAATTATAGGTCAGCTCACTAAACATAGGTATCTGCTCACTACAATTGCAGGTCAGCTCACTAAATACAGTTTTCCGCTCACTGCATTTGCTTATCATCTCACTAGACATTTGTATTAACTCACCAGTCCATATGTCAAGGCTCAATATTTGACAGGTATTAAAATAGAATATAATGTATAAATACCTTGGCCTGACTTGTGAGGAATATCATCTTGAGTTGTTTGGTTTATTTTGTTTTGATCACTTGGGCTGCAATAAAAAAGGAAAAGAAAATGTTAGTGCAGTGGATTGCACTGTGTTTGTTTTTCATGTATTTGAAGTGGTAATTACCTAACGTTCAGTTGCTCACTTGAGATGTCTCTGACAATGTTCATGATGATGTCTTCAGGGCTTGTGATAGACGCTTCTGTCTTTGACCTATGTTATGAAATATTATTGAATATTATGTTAATTTTGCAGGAAATGTGATAGCAAACTAGAATAAAAGGTACTCTCATTAACAATTTAAGGAAGGTAACACTAGGATGTAAAGTAAAGCTCACTACATTATAAGAGAGAAGTCACAATAGGATGCATATGTTGCCATAGCTCACTAAAATATGTGGCACAACTCACTTGAGCATGCATATGTTGACAGGCATTAGCACATAATATAAAGCTGACTAGATGTTTGTCATGGCTCACTATATACAAGCATTGGCTTACTAAGCATGGCACACTATGGTCTAAAGAAAAGGTGACTATATTATAAAATAGATGTTAGTATAGGATGCATATGTTGACAGCTCACTAGAGTTTTGTCATGGCTCACTAAAATATATTGCACAACTCACTTGAGCATGCATATGTTTACAGGCACTAGCACATAATCCAAAGCTCACCAGATGTTTGTCATTGCTCACTATATACAATTCTTGGCTCACTAAGCATGGCACACTAGGTTGTAAAGAACAGGTGACTATATTATAAGACAGATGTTATTATAGGATCCATATGTTGACAGGAACTAGCATATTATTCACAACTCACTACAATTTTGTCATAGCTCACTATATTCAAGCCATAGATCCCTAAAACATATGGCACAACTAACTGGAGCATGTATACGTTGACAGACACTAGCACATAACACACAACTCACCAGATTTTTGTTATCGCTCACTACATACAAGCCTTAGCTCACTACATTATAACACACGGCTCACTGTACCAGACATATGTGTACAAGAACAACTACATAATTCATAGCTCACTTAAATGAAGTTATGGCTCACCACAATATAAGCTACAACTCACTATTAAATAGAACTCTAATAGTTGAGGTAAAAGTGTCTTGGATGTATTAGTGAACATCAAGGTAAACGTGTTCATTGTAAATTTGCAGACAAAATGAAGAACAAGCACATACGGCTCACTAGTTATGCACGTTTGCTCACTAACTTTAGGTTTAATAAGTTTTCAGGTTATCAACTACCTCTTCTGACGAGTTTTTGATGCATTAGTAGCACATCTCTTCTTCGATACTGATGATTGTTGAACTTCCATCTGCAAACATTTTAAAAACGCGATAATGAGTGTGCGATTTTGTTAGAACCTAGAATGCAAAAAGAATTCATCGTCTTCTTTCGATCATGTCAATAAATTTCGAATTTGCTAAAACTTACCTCGATTTTGTTTGCTTGAAACTTCAGTGGCGATTTTGCGAATGTTTCTTGAGAAAATCGGTGAGCAAATGTAACAGAATTTCTCCAATTGAAGTACAAAGTTGAGTGGGTTTTGGGAGAAAGAAAGTGAGGGAAGTTTTTAGATCGTGGTGTTTTGAACTTGCAGCAGTTACCATGGTCTGTTTTTTTTTTTTTTTTTAGGCAGCGCATTATTTAGTTTTTGCCTGTTGGGACGCCAATTAAGCAGTGGATAAGTCCGGTTGTATGAATGTATTTGTCCATCTGAATGGACGGTATAATTACTGTAAAAGTGGCGATGTTGGAAAATGCTGTTCACGTTTCTTGGCTGACAGCCGGTCCATGGAGTTGGCAATTTGGCATGAAAGGACAAAATCAGTACTTTGGATGATGCATCAGTATATTTCATATTCTTAAATTTATTTTTCTAATTAAAATAGATGAGTGCGGTCCGTGCGGATCATAATATTCCAAAATCTGGCTGGCATTCATGTATCTGGTTTGGTCAAAACGAGTGAAAAAGCCCGGCTTTGACAGAAAGCATTGGATTCAGAGGAAGAAAACAAGTAATTAATTAAAACCCACACGCCTTGCCGACTTTCATATTGATTAGCTATGCTTTTTTGAAAAAATCTTGTTGAAATTTAAAGTGAGGATTATCACTGCTAAATTCTTCTGAGTTCTAACAAGAATTATTTGATAAAATAAGTAGCTGTTCTTTTTATTAATATTTTCAATTTATCATCATTAACCTACTTCAACCCCTTTAATCGACTTCATCTAACTTCTACTAATTTCAACTCATTTCAATAAACAATATTAATTTCAACCCACTTCAACCTGCTTCAACCAACTTCAATCAACTTCAACCCACCTCTTTCAAAATTTTATTCTTACTATTTTACCAACTTCAAAAAATATACCAATTTCAACTCACTTCAACAAAGCTCAACATACTTCAACCCACTTTAACATAAAATATCAACTTCAACCCACTTCAACCTACCTCAACCAACTATAACCTTTTACCAACCGTAATTTACCAATGAAAAGAACAAACCCTAAGTGGACGGTTTACAATTAGGCAGACATCTTTGATAAATAGTATTTTAAATATTTTTTTAAAAAGAAATTTTTTATCAAGTCAAAAAGCTAATGTAGATATTTACTAAGATAGTTTTTTAGAAAAACTTTTTGGGCTTACAAAGCTAATTTGAAAATGATAATTGTATGAGGTTTATGGAAGCTTTTTTTGGAGAATTAACTTGTTCTCTAACAACTTTATTAGAAACAACTAATTTCACCAAATAATTTTTTTTATAAACAACTAATTTGAACATCTAATTCAAACAGATAACAACAAACAAAAAATATAAACAGTTAATAGGCAATAGTTATTTGCTAAACAAGGCCTTATGATTTAGAATCAAAGACTTATTATAGGCCCATAATCTCTTAAAATATGAGAATAAATGTTGAGAATAAAATCGATGAGGTGTCCTTCATATGAAAGGAGTATTTAATGAGATACGAGTTACCTAGACCTGTTATCATCTGGATACCTTATTTTCTAATGGTCTTTCTACAAAAACACCCTACACCACCTTCTTCGTATTTTTACGCAAGGAAATTGTGTAGCTGACAGGCTAACAAAGCATGGTTTGTCATTACATTCCATAGTAGTGTGAAATGAGGTTTTGCATAGGGACCTTCTTCGTATCCTCTACGAGAATAATATAGGAAAAACCCTTGAGAGAATGGCTATCTAGATTGTATTCTTACCTTTCTTACAAAAAAAAAAAAAACACCCTACACCACCTTCTAGTGTGGGTCTTACTTTCGCAACGTTTGGGGAGATTTAGTTGTAGGCAACCTTATATATACATATATCTCTGCGTACAGATATACTGATTCCAAGATACCCACAAAAAAAAGAATTTGTGAAAATATTTTAGAGATGAAAGCATAGGGAATGAATTAAGAAATACTAATAAAACATGTTGCAGTAACTATGTAAAATATAAGTACAACATAATAGAGTAAAGTAGCATACCTTAATAAACAGAGGTAAGGTAATGTTTACTCTTCCCAGATGAAGGTACTACCTACATATAAACAATGACATACGAAAAGTAGGAAAATTTTCCGTATCACACAACAACATTCCCTACCCCACGGTAAACAAAGGGCAGCTACGAAGCTAGTTGTCTAAGATCCACAACCTTAATACCATCCCACCATAGAATCATTCAAGCTCTTGTTTGGCCATCCCCTAATCTCCTCTACCTTCCAGGATGTTAATGCTTTCACATGTCCTCACAAGAGCATCAACACTCCTGCTCTTCACATGACCAAATCATCTAAGTCTAGTCTCTCTCATCTTATATTCTATGGGAGTCACTTTAACTTTGTTTCTAATAACCTTTTCTAATTTTATCCATCCTCATATAACCACACATTCATCTAATCAGCTTTATCTCTACTACAATCAACCTTTGAACTTGGGTCTTTTCTATTGGCCAATGCTCTCAACCATACAACAAAGCGAGTCTAACTACCATTCGATAAACTTTGCCTTTTAATCCTACAAACATCCTTTTTATCACATAACATGCTTGAAGCATTCTTCCATTTTCTTCAACCCACTTTTATGCGCTGACTAATGTCCTCATCAATATTCCAATTCTGTTGAATGATCGAGCCCAAATATTTAAACTTCTCGACCTTTGGTATCGCCACCACATCAGTTGTGACTTCTCCTCCATCATCATCTCTTCCACTGAAACCACACTTTAGATACTCGATTTTCGATATGCTTAATCTAAAACCACTAGACTCAAGTGTATGCATCCATCGGTTCAACTTATTGTTAACTCCATCTCTAGTCACATCAACAAAAACAATGTCATCCGCAAATAATATACACCTTGGTAACTTATATTGAATCCCTCTCGTGAGTTCATCAACAACTAAAGTGAAAAAAAGGGTTTAAAGTGGAACCCTAGTTAAGGCAAATATCAACAAAAAGTTATTGGTGACTCCTCCTAACGTCCTAACACTTATCCCAACTACTCTCTCATACATATCCTTAATAAATTAAATATACACAAGCAACACTCCTTTCTTTTCCAAGTACGAAATTCTATTGTAAGCTATCCCCAGATCTATGAACACCATGTGAAGATCTTCCTTCCTTTTCCTATATAATTCCATGAGTCTTATAAAGAGGTAAATTGCCGCTGTGGTTGATCTACCTAGTATAAAACCAATGCCAAACTCTGATATTAAATATCCTTCCCAACCTTCTCTCAATCACCCTTTTCTCATAACTTCATAGTGTGACCTACCAGCTTTATACTTCAATAATTATTGCAATCCTGAATATCACATTTGTTCTTATACAGTAGGATAACTATACTAAACCTTCATTTTCTGGGAAACTTAACATTCCTAAAAATAACATTGAACAACTCTGTTAGTCAGTTTAATCCATCTTCACTCAAACACTTTGACACTTCCACTGGTATTTGGTTTGGTCTCTAGGCTTTTCTACTGGACTTCTTTTTTAAGGTCTCTTTAATCTCATTCTTGTTGATAGGTTCACCAAATCTAGTGGCTTTTACCCAAAAAAAAAAGAACAAAATCTGGGCAGAATTTGCAAAATGTATAATTTGTTTATTTGTGGATAATCTTGTCGAAGATTGTTCCTAGTATATTCTTTATTAGGACATTTATAACTAGTGTCGCACCAATGTAGTAAGATACACATGACCATTACCAGAATTCTAAGGAAAAAGATTGAATTTTTTTCAGGAGAAACCAACTTTCCACATAATATGATTCTTTGAGAAAAGGTTGGAAGTAATAAGTGGAAGCCTCCAATAGCCTTTTATTAGATTAAGATTGTGAAATTTCAATCATCACTATTTATCATCTTGAACATATGATTACGCATGCATTGATGAATATAGATCGTATATAAAAAAGAAAAAAATATAAAATTAAAAGTACTATTAAAATAGTAAGGTGTCACATATTACATAGACTTAGGTTATTGTAGATAATAATTTTTTTTCTTAAATCTAAAACTCTTCACACACACACACACACACACACACACACACACACACACACACACACACACACACACACACACATATATATATATATATATATATATATATATATATATATATATATATATATATATATATCTGTGTGTATATATAAATCTAT
>JACYFF010031956.1:15324305-15335366 GCA_017589665.1 Selenicereus undatus | reverse complement strand
ATATATATATATATATATATATATATATTAGTTGAGTTTATCTCACCTTGATCATAAACGTGAAACTCATCATGTCACTTCTTGGACGATTTGAGGTTGTCATATATATGTGTATTCATGTGCATCAATCATTATTTTTTTTATTTAAAAAAAAACATTATGTGGTAAGCTCAACTACAATAGATAAAATATACCGATGCCAATTTTTTTCAAGATAATTATTCCAAGTTGATAAATTTTCAACTAAAATTGGATAACCAAGATTCCTGTGTATTAGACAATTTTTTTAAAAACTTTTGGGAAGTTGATTTATGCGTCCCAAATGATACCATCTCTTTTTTAGGCTAGCAAAACTAATTATTACCCCAGAAAGAAAAAAACAAAAGGCAGCGGATAATTGAAGTGGACCACCATTTCTCTATTTTTGTTTCTTAAAGTGGACCACCCTTCATTACACTTGGTTCAATAATAACTTACATTGAAAAGGACACTGATGAGAGTCCATTTTCACCATTTGCACACCCACCAACCAAAAAATAAAATAAAATAAAATCCCACTAAGATATCCATCCTGATCTCTGGAGAAACACTGAACATAATATAACTCTAAGTACAGAAAACCATGACTGTACACATTCGTGAACAAAATCAAATCTGACACAAAAGAAAATAGGATATCTTACAAAAGTCACACACTCCCAAATGAAAGTTTCTCTTTAATTAATTAATTTGCATCAAAGGGTTGAATTGATTTCTGTAGTAATTTCAGCAGCTGAAGCAGGCAAAAAACTTCTTGGGTGTGTCGCCAGTGGCTCTGTATTTTGCAGCACATTCTTCAGCCTTGAGAATTTCTTCTCCTTTTTGGGCTTCAATCATTGCCCTCTTCTCTTCTGCTGCTTTGTGAATTTCTGCCACCTTGTTCTTCATTTGCTCTGCATACTCTGCCTTCTTTTTCTCCAATTTTTCCTGTTATTTCCAAAATATCCATTTTCATAGGGAGAAATAATTTTTGAAGGAAAAGAAAACTAAGGCCCTCTTCTTTTTGTTGGTAAATTCCAATTTACCACTCTTAATAAAACTCAACTAACTTTAACCTACTTCACCAACTTTAATAAAAGAATACTCACTTCAATCAATTTCAACCAATTTCAATCCACTTCAACCAATTTCAATGCAATTCCACTATTTTAACCAACTTCTACCAATCATATAAAAAGTTTCAGCATACTTCAACCCACTTCTAAAAAAAAATACCCATTTCAATCTACTTCAATCCACTTATACCAATCTCAACTAATTTTACTCATTTGCCAAGTCATATTTGCCTGTGAAAAGAACATGCCCTATATAGATCATGATTAAGAACAGAGGTAGTTAATATTGGAGTTTCCATCAGAAAAATATGAACTAATTTTAAGCACATCAACATCGAGATCAATCAGGGGATGATTAAAGTAGCTAGATTGATATAGTTCGCTTTCATTTAAAAATGAAAGATAGCGATTTGGGTGAAAATGGACAAACAAAAAAGTGTCATCAAATTCCCTCTCCTCGCCCCCCCCCCCCCCCCAAAAAAAAAATTCTTGCAAATAAGAGGTAAACTGAGTGGAAAGCAAGAGTTCACTACTTTGACTATTCCATAATTTTTAACGAAGGTTGTGTGTTCGAATGGAAAGGACTAGTTTTATGAGAGAGAATCTTACAAAGTACAAGTACATTACATACTAACACAAGTAAGGTTTCGTATAATCAATAAGTGACGATCATATTAACTCACAATCATACATAATTCTCATGGAAGTTATCTTAAGAAAATTTTCCTTTTTTTTTGTGGTTTGGGGGGAGGGGGCAGGGGTTGGGAGGAAACTGTCAAGATTAGAAATGCGTAGCAAGAAATAATCACCTCAATCTTTCTAAGCTCAGCTTCTATTTCAGCTTTTTTGGTGTTCTCCCAAGACTCAATTGCTGAGAGCTTTTTGCATGCTCTGTACACCAAAATATTAAAAGGAAAAGGAAAACAGGATTACAAATCTTTAATATACAATAGAATCCTACAGCTAGAAAAATGAAATGAAGAAGCTATGCAATTCATGCTCTTTCTGTTCAAAGACTAACTCAACCAAAAGATTACACTGATGATTGAAGGTTCAAGAATATAATTATACTTCAACACGCCCCATCACGCGAATGCCCTTTGGGCTCGAAGTGAAGATGCGGTAAACGTCCACCTTACTTTGCGCAATAATTCAATATTGGGACTGCCGAGAATCAAATTTGATACCTATTGCTCAGAAAGGCTTTAATACAATGTTCAAAAACCAACTCAATTAAAAGTATAAGCTGATAGTTGAAGACTCGAGAATATATTTATACTCTGACACTTTCAATTGCTTACAGTTATTTACCAGAATTTAATAGATTTGAAAGTTTTAGATCATATGAAACCAACAAAACCATTGGATTTGCTAATTATGAAGGAAAAGGAAAAAAAGGATAAGTGATTAAACTAGAGGGAGATACTTGTTCTCTGCTTTGGTCTTCTCGTTCTCTTCCCATGCTTTAACGAGAGCCAATTTCTTCTCTTGTTCAACCCTCACTAATTCAGCATCTGAAATTCAACAAGATGTAATTTTATTTTTTTTTAGTTGGAAAATCAAAAGTATAGAATTTGATAATTTGGGCAACTAATTTGCGTTATTTTTAGGTGGAAAATCAAAAGGATAATAACAGAGTCTATCCTATACCTCTGTCAATTGAGCCCCCTGAAGGTTTCTTCTCAGGTGCTGGTGTTGCCACTGGTACTATAGCCTCTGCCACAATCAACAAAATTCAATAAAATCAAACTTCAACCCCATAACAAAATACTTCAATTTCACCTATTAAATCCAAACCATATCAAACCAGACTATTTGGCCACTAAATATAAATTAAAATACAAATTGCCCAAGTTTAAAATGACCCAGTTCATAATTCCTCTTAAAAGGGCCAAATTGATGAAAAATCTGAAATGGGTACGCACAATTTTACGAATAGAGAGAGAAAATCAAAGAAAGAGATGAAGAAAAATTACTTTCATCAGCCGGGGAGGCTTTGGTGTCAGAGAGTTTGTGATCAGAAACAGGAACCAGACTCTTTTCTTCAGGAGCAGAATCTTTTGGAGTGTGTTCTTCTGTTTTTTGCTCTTGTGGTGTTTGCTCTTCCGCTTTCTTTTGCTCTTCTTCAACCATTTTTCAGTCTTCAGTTGGTCTCAGTCTTTTTGGTTGTTATTGTTACCCAGAAATCAGAAGAATTTAATAGCAGAAGAAGAAGAAGAGTTGATGGATGATGTTGATGATAGGTGTGGAAGATGGAGGCAGGCAAGGGGTTGGTTGAAATAGGAGGTATAAGGAAGTGCCAGAACAGCATATCAAGGCACCAGCTGAGATTTGCCATGTGCAATATTTATTCATTTTGTTTATTTATTTTATTATTTATTTGTTTGTGAATTCAATCATGTCGTGAAATTAGGCATATCTCATGTCTAATGTGGGCCAGTCTTGCGTTGGATTGGAGATCCGATCAACAAAACCCTAGAGCTACCACTAGTATTTCAGTTACGGAGTTGGTTATGGTATATGACTGACTTTTATGCAAAACAGGAAGATGGAAATGATATTCTACCCAATGATAGTAACTCAATAATTTTACTTTGAGTGATGATATATGACTTAGAGTAAAAACATCTTTAATTACTTTGTCTAATTTTAAATTAATATAGTTTATAATTTAAAATCATCAAATTTTTAATGACTACATTAACTATAAATTGCTAAACTCAAATATTTGTCGGCTATGCCGACGAAGTATTAGATGACACTCTTATCGAGTCAACCCCATCTGTTAGAGTATATGACATGCATATTTTAGAAATATGGTAACACGTAGATAAAAAAATAATTTTACATAATTTATAAGTTATAATATGCGTCCATTATTCAATCATATTTTTTTTTTCAATTTCAAAACATTGTAATATGATTTTTAAATCAAAATAAGACACTTTAAAAATGTATTGTAGCAAAACATTTATCATTTTGCTTTTACTTTTATATGCTACCTTTTTCCCATTCTCCAAAAAGAAAAGAAGTAAATTAAAGCACCTTGTTTGTATCACATCTCAATAACAAGCACCAACTTATAATAAAACAATATAAAATATTAAGGCCTTCTTTGAATCTAGGAAAATTTGGTAGAAAAAAATTCAAAGAATAACAATGAGGAGAAAAAAAAAAGTGCATGGGGCAAAAGTTAATTTTTTCCCCTTGTTTGGACTAGGGGAAAAATACAAGAAAAATGATGAGGAAAATATGAAGTGAATTTTTTTCCCCCTTCTTCGGAGCAATGAACATATACAATAAAAAAGATGGTTAGATTAAACTTTTGCATATTTATGCAATCATATTTTTCCTAAAATTATTTAATATATCTATAAATGCTCACTTCATGATACTCTAAAAAAAGAAAAGAAGACTACAATAAAGAAAACAAAATGAAATATTTTTCTTGAGAAAGAAACAATAATAAAAGGTACATCATTAAGGAATGATCTCCCAGGTCAAACAGGTTGCAGCAAATCAACAATTATAAACAGTATGTAAGAAAAGTACATCGAAATCAACGGTTGGGAAATGAGAGAAAAAGCTATAGTGTGGAGTACCACTACCTTGAAAGGGATTTCGGCTCAACGTTGACGCAAATCGAGGCAGTCGTTCACTCTTCAAGATTTACACAGCTAGCCTCTAGACGCGTGCACTCGCGGTCCGAAACTTGGAGTACACAAGAGTGCAATTGCTCAGAGCAGTAGAGAGAATAAGTAGCAGAGAAGAAGAAAGGAGAGGGAAAATGTTTTTGTGTGTGTTACATCAGCAGGAGAGCTGGGTATTTATACTGGCAAAGTAGCTGTTGGAGGTGAGAAAATTAAGGAGATTTCATGGCTATAAATCAAGCATTGATTGACTGACCACTAGCCGTTATTGAAGCAAAAAGTGGATATAGATCTGCATTCAATCGCTGATTGTTACACTGCCAACAGAAAAAAAATAAAAATAAAAGAGTTTTCCTCCAAAAATTAGCAAACAATGTCTAGAGGCCATCACAATGGCTGCGCCCACCCCGGAATGGACCGGGCGGCGTGTGCGCACGTGTTATGGCCAACCCTCACCCCACAACACTAACAAATCAAGCCCAAAAGAATTCAATAAGTCTAAGGAAGACGGAGTGATAAAACCCCCGCAAGAGGCTTCTAATCCTCCTATGTGGCAAAGCGTGGGTATGGAAACAAAAAGGAGCTAGTTTTGGCCATTATTTCTAACAATCTCCTACTAATGGCATACATACTAAAAAAGATATGATCGGAGCAAATCAATATCTTTCGATTGAATTGATACGTAGTAAAGTACGGCAACAATCAAGTATATCGAGTGAATGAATTTTGAACTTGATAGATCCTGATTGAGACCCTCACAACAAAAATCACTTCTTATTGTCACTGCGTATTTCACGATAACTAAGCAGCACTTTAAGGCCATGCACACACCTCAGGTCTCATAAGTGCTCTAGAGAGACAACCTAGAGCATCTCGTAGAAGGTAGCTACACTTTCATACTTACATAGGTAATTTCATTAAGTCCATCTCAGCATATACCACCATAATTATGGATATAGAGTTATTAAGAGCAAAATTCTACTCAACCTCACACATATCAAACAATGAATCCATCAAGTGCGGCTCAGTAGCTCCACTCCAACGTGCTATGGATCCATTAAGAGTATAAGAACTCAACCTCTCAGAAGCATTATTGTACACCTTAGTGATGGATGTGTAGTACATATTGAGACTAATATGACTTCGTTTAACCACAAGTGGTTATCCATCATATTATCTCAATCCATGGGCTTTAATCCCATCCCTCATGACATCTCGAGAAATATTCGTCTGGTCAAACCCTTGGTCAGTGGATCCATTAAATTTCTCTTGTCTCTTAAATATTCTAAGGAAATGACACCATATTTAGCATATGTTTCACACCACTATGTCTAATGCAAATGTGTCTTTTCTTTCTATTATACAAGCTATTGTGTGCAACTCCAATTGTTGCCAACAAGTAGTCACAGTGAAGGGAAATAGCCATAGGTTGCCTCCCCAACAATGGCATATCTGCTAATAGATTTTTCAGCCATTATGATTCTTGACTTGCCAACTCAAGCGCAATGAATTCGTCTTCCATAGTAGAACAAGTTATATAAGTCTGCTTGGCATACTTCCACAAAATAGCTCATTCACCTAAGGTAAATACATAACTTGTAACACCCCGACCCCTCTCGGTCGTAGGTCTTACCAATAACGGCTTCAAGGATCGTCGACTGGCCCTAAAAATCACCACAAGTCTTTCCGGCGTGCTTCGTCCTCGCTCACACGCTACCTAAAAAACTTCCCAGGAGGTCACCCATCCCAAGATTGCTCCCCAGCAAGTACGCTTAACTGTAGAGTTCTTAAGAGTGGGCTTCCCGAAAAGAAAGGTGCACATTTGGTGATATAAGTAGTCACTTCGATCCTTTTTAAGCCATATTCGAGGTGTTACAATCACCCCCACTTGAAGCGTACAACGTCCCCATTGTGCCTCACTAATCGATCGACTTACGAATCCTCTTAACCGGCGGTCCACACCCAGTATCTTTACCCCGTTAGGTGACTGCCCATGGGCTCTCCATCCACTAGCGCAGCTCACGGTCGCGGGTCGGCTCTGATACCATTTGTAACTCCCCGACCCCTTTCGGTTGCAGGTCTTACCAATAACGGCTTCAAGGATCGTCGACTGGCCCCACAAATCACCACAAGTCTTTTCGGCGTGCTTCGTCCTCGCTCACACGCTTAACTGTGGAGTTCTTAAGAGTGGGCTTCCCCAAAAGAAAGGTGCACCTTTGGTGATATAAGTAGTCACTTCGATCCTTTTTAAGCCACACTCGGGGTGTTACAGTTAGATATGGCGAAGATGTGTGATCGAAGTGAGCTGAACGTCAGACATGGTGTTAATGGCCGAACACTAAAACCGAACGCTTCATACGCCCTTTCTTTGGACAAATGAAAGGGGTGTGTGAGTGGGCGTAGCAACTAACAATGCCTGATGGATATTGCTCCAACTTTGCAAACTGCATAGATATGAAGTCTGCAAAGTTTCAAAACATAAAGAGCCATAATTGTCATATGTTTTTTGCAAATACTTATCCCAATAACATTTTGTGCCCTTGCAGATGATGTATTAAAAGCACTCGTTGAGTTAAGTGAATTTTTCAAAAATCTTTGCTCAACAGTGTTAAGGGTTGATAAGCTACAAGAAATGCAACGCAATGTAAACATCATACTTTGTAAATTGGAGAGAGTTTTCCCACCGAGATTCTTTAATGTCATGGAGCACTAGGGGGTCCAATGCAATATCAATGGATGTATTCATTTCAAAGGTAAATAGTTATTCAAATATCGTAGAGCACTAAATTCAGCAGTAGTGTTATACTGAAATACTTATATAAGTTGTTGTATTTTAGGTACTTTGGATGGCTTAAGAAGAAGATAAAAAACAAAACACATCCTAAGGGATCAATGGTTGAAACATACTTGGTGTTCGAGATATCGCAGTTTTCTTCGTATTACTTCGGCGATGATGTGCCTTCAATGCACACAAGACGTCGACGTAATGAGGATAACAATGACGAGCCACAAATGCAACCAACTTCATCAGTTTTTCAAACTCAAGGAACTCTAGTCGGAAGTCGTACACAGAGGTACCTAACTGATGAAGAGTTGCACGCTACACACTTTCACATTTTGTTGAATTGTAATGAAGTGCAACCTTATATCGAGTTAGTCCAATATGCGCCTTTTTGTATTGTAATGAAGTTAATTGGGAACTTAGTGCTGATGAATATCATTCTCACAGTTTATTCAAACAACAACAATTATAAGAAAATTCCACTTTAACGGACGTGGAGATAGATGCCTTGATTGAAGCTCAATTTAGTTAGTGGTTCAAAAAAGCAGTAAGAGCGTAAACTTGCCTCTTATATTATATATTCATCTCCTTAAGCACATCTTACACAATATGGTTCCCATGTTGATCAAGTTTGTAAAAATTAATATATGCTGAAATTGTACAAATCTTCAATAACGAACGCCAAGTACACATATACCACTTGGCTCAATTGTCTTTAAGGAAATTTACATCTTGGTCTGCATTCAGAGTCAATGGATTTCTATTTCACACATAGAAAAGGTGTGAAGGGAAAAAAAATTTCAACTGTGGCATTTGTGTTAAAGGGAGCGGGAAAGGTGGATGTGAGGACGATTATTATGGAATCCTCCAAAAGATTATTCGCATTGAATATCTTAGAGAGCCGCTCAAATAATGTATGTTGTTCAAATGTGAATGGTTTGATAGCACCCCTCGAGGAACACGTTGTCCCAAACTATGTCAATTTGTAAAGGTGAATGCCACTCGAAGATATAGAAAATACGATTCATTCATATTTGCTAGTTCTGTAACGCAAGTGGTGTACATGAAATACTCGATTGGAATAAGAGATCAGGCTAATTGGTGTGTCGTTGTACCAAACAAACCCATACATAAATTGAATAACGAATTCACTTTACCAATTGCATTCCAAGAGAAACATGTGTCTCATGTGACGCCAGTGAATGACACAATTCCTGCAATTTTGTTGAGTCACGAGGAAAACATTGAAGTTGTTAATGAGGAAGGTGCAAACGAGGGAGGTGCGGAGGCAAAGTGGGATGATGATTATGAATATATTGAAGACGAAGTCGTTGTCGACCATGAGGATTCTAATGAGGACAATGAAATTGAGGATGATGACTAGTCTTTGTTGAATTGATGTAACTTTTTCGTTGTATGGATGTGCACTTGGTCATCGTATGCATGTAGTCTTTGTTGAATAATTAATGACACAATTGTCGTTGTATGAGTTATTAATATTGTTTAATTCTTGTATTTTATGTTATTTGATCACTACGATTTATATGTTTGTCTTAAAGATGTCAGGTATGCAACGTGGACGCGGTGGTGGACGTGGTAGACTGAGAGGTCATAGCAACCATAGTGGCCAACCAGCGGAAGAGTTCCAGGGATGACAAAACTACCAAGACATCCCTCAGAATAATTTTCCTAATACCAACAGCGTCCAAACACATGCAATTCACCCAACACGTACCTCAAAATGCTACGTTCCCTCAGGCTGATATGTGTTTCTTCCAGTCACAAAGACCTCCATACACTCAGACGCAAGGAGCATTTATGGATAACTAATTTGGCTCCTTCATCCTTGTACCACATGTCATTGCACAACACAATAAACAAAGGAGTCGGGATCATAATGAAGGTGCTTCAAGCCATGGGAGCACATCCAACAAGGTGCTTATTAGGCCAGATGGTAAATGGTAAGTTATTATATATTTCCACTTTTGTATATTCAGAACCCAAACATACATATAAATATGTCTGTTGTGAATGCAAATTTGTAACTGTATTTCTTACTTGCAGCTTCTTTCCATATGATGTGGTATTTGAAATAACGAAGACATTTGTGAGCAAATTTCCCAAGCATTGGCCAACATGGGGTAAAGTCCCTACATTACAATGGGATCCGTGGTTTGGCGAATTCAAGGTAAGATAAATTTATAAGTTCACTATATCTATAAATATATTGTTCACTAACATATTGTTTATGTTATTCTCACTTTTATTTTACAAAAGCGTTTCTATTGGGCTCCAGAGCATGACTCCCAGATTATGAGGAACTTTGAGGAGAAAGATGCTAGTAGATTGAAGGACACATTTGGGGAGCTAAGGAAAAGGGGCAAGCAACCTCTGTGGTTGTCTGACAGCACTTGGAAGTCACTTCAAGAGTATTAGGCTTCCGAAAAATTTCAAAAGGTGAGTGCACAAACGAAGAAGAACCGAAACACTGATAAGGATGGCTTAGATCCTTCTTTGCATACATGTGGTTCAATCCCATTCAACGAGCAAAATAGACATTTGGTAAGTACGAAGAACTTTCACTTATTTCAACTTATTGTATTTTGTACTTTGTATGTGTTTTACTTTGCAGTGTACGAAGAAGTCTCACATATTTCAACTTATTTACATATTGTATAGGCTAAGAAGCTTCAAAGGGACCTGATTGCAATAGAGCTATTTAAAGACATTCATCAACACGAGTGGGACAACACATGGGTTGATAAAAAATATGAAAAAACATATGTAAGTAACATATATTTTTTACGTGTTTAAAATATTCTAACTCCGTTGGCGTTACTAGATCTACAACATTTAATATTTTTGAACTAATTATTTTGTAGACGGAGCATCAACAGAAATGGGAATACATCAGGAATTCCCAATCCTTGACAGATCCTAGCTCCGAGCCATTTGAAATCCCATCTGAAATCATCAACACTAAGTGAGTTCATTAGATCTCAACAAGCATTTGGTTCTAGATCACGCCCACGCTCTTCTTCATGCCCTCGACAGCACTGCCGCTCCACTTATGCTACTGCTGCTGCTGCTCCTCCTCCTCCTCAACCTCAATGTCAAAATGATGATGATGATGATGGTGATGGTGATGGTTATGATGATGATGCTGATGGTGATGGTAATGACCATGGGTATGATCCATACTCTACTTATAACTATTTCAACTATTAGAGCTTATAACATTTGGCAAATTTTATGTTATGTTATGTATATTGGGTTCAATGGTTTGAGTTTGTGTGTGCTACGATCATATGAATTTTTTAACATTTTTGTAATTATGATGTTGAATGAAAGTAACCATGTGTTATGGTTACTTTTGAAATTAGGTAGAATGTCGATGCGTTTATGTGGAAATGAGTACTTGTACTGGTTGAGTTGAATGAATGTAACCACTTGTGGTGGTTACCTCGTTTTGATTCATATACCACGTGTGGTGGTTGTAAGGTTTCAATTTGCAGGTTTTGTGTAAATTGTATTT
>JACYFF010031956.1:15282185-15305086 GCA_017589665.1 Selenicereus undatus | reverse complement strand
AATTTACATTTTAATAATTTAATTTAATTTAATTTAGCACAAAGGGAGTAATATTTTGAAGGAGTATTTTTAAATACATTGGATTTCTTTTAAATTTAATTTACTATAGAAAAGCTTAAGAAATCTAAATACATATTGGGGGAAAATGGACATAACATTCTAAATTCATCTTGCATGCAAAACAAACAACTAAATCTGAAAGATAAAAGAAAGATTAATAATAATAATAATAATAATAATAATAATAATTATTATTATTATTATTATTATTATTATTTTTGTTGTTGTTGTCATTATTATTATTAAATATGTACTCTAATATTGAAGTAATTTTGCTACTACTAAAAACTTTGTTATCTTGTCCCTTGATAAGTTGTCGCCATATAAAATTCTAATACTCACGTATGTTTTATTTGTCGTAGGATTGTCGCACGCTTTTTGTTTCTTGATTCAAAATAATCCTTATTTAATTGCATAAGTAGCATATCGCATGCCAATAAAAAAGAAAAAAAAAATCAAATCCTATTTGCATGGGAAACCTTATTGTTGGACCAAGTATGAATTTTTAAATATCATATTGCATAGGATTCGTTCATGAACTACAATCATGTTACTTGTCGTAACGTAACACGTGAAGTGTTTTGAGTGGTTTTCTATGTAGGACACAACCCTACCTACAACTATTTCGTCAGGCATTAGTTTGGGCAGAGTGGCAGACACAGTGCGCTATGCATTAACTAACCAGTGAATTGTAAATTCAGGTCGAAAATGTACTGGCACTGGTCGGTCGCCTTGTTACTGAAACTATTACCAGTCTGAAACAACTGTCCCCTAACGCGATTGTTACATTCGCCGACCAGGGTATTCCCATACTGCATATAATGCATTTCGGTTTCAAGTTAGTTGTAGTTGACGTTAAACTTTCTGAAAAGATGTACATGCTTTGAGAGGATTAAGCATCTATTTTTGCCGATAAAAAAAAAAGAATTCATTTTCGACTCGATGCTCTTCATTTTAAAAAAACTTAGCTGCTATTTGCCCTTGTTTCCGAACAGAGTTTTTTTCAAGAAGGGATGCAAAGAAAAACGGCTTACATGATGGCTGACGTCCAGGGTGTGAATGTCCAATCCTACTGCCTCTGAACCTACAAAAAAGACCTACCTAGGGATGACAAAGGGGCGGGGTTTCCCCGACCCCGTCGGGGCCTCGCCCTGCAGCAGGGAAAGTTCCCTAGATCCGATTAGGATGGGGGAAAATTTTTCCCCCGGCTGCGGGGACAGGGGCGGGCGAGGGAAAATTTCCTCCCGTCTCCGGACCCGCTCCCTATTGGGGAAATGTACCCGTCCTCGAACCCATTTTCCCGTCCTGAAAATTAATTAAAATTACATATATATATATATCCTTAATTTATTAGTTTAATTTCTCTTTTTTGTTTAGGGCTTATTGTTTGATTATTTTGATATTAGGCTCGTAATTTTTGCCGTAATTAGGCTTGTATTTTATGTGATCTCGTTACTAAAATTCGGGGAAGAGGGACCCTGGCGGGGAAGGGGGGAAAACCATCCTCGACAGCAGGGACGGGGTGCGGGGTGTTGAGCGGGGGCGGGGGCGGGGGAATGTTCCCCTGTTCCCGCCCCGCCCCGTTGCCATCCCTAGGCCTACCCCTGATATGAAATACGAGGAACGCTAATGCTCAAGTTAGTATAAGTCACGTGAGGTGAGAACTGATTAGGTGAAAGGGAGTCCAATCAGGGGTTTTTGGAGTAAAGATGAGATCTTTATCGGGAGAAGAGTCAGAACATGCTCTAATGAATTGAGGAATGCAAAATTCACCCGTAAAGTCCCTATTTTCGTATCTGGTACGTGGGTACCAATAGTGGCAGTAGATAGGGTAAACTCGTAATTTCAGCCCCTGTTTCCTTTATATGGGGTGAACCGGTACGATCCCCTGGTGACCCACAGGGGGATTTTGCCCCTCTTTCTTGGGCCTGCTCTCCTATGGTCTATGCCCTCTGGACCATGAGGGTTTAGCCCGAATCAACCCCCAAAAATCAAATATCAAGTAAAAAAAAAAGAAGAAGATATCCACTGAGAGAAATGTACCAACATATACATATATTATAAAAGTCTACTCATGGGTTCTTGACAATCAACTGAAACTTTCGTTTAAGATGATTTTAGATTAATGAGATTAGATGGTAGATGTAATCTACTAACTTGCAAAAACAAAATAATATTGTAAGAAAATTACATGAATTGACACTATCACATACAAAATTTTTTACGTAATTTTCAATCCAGCTTGTGTCTCCATAATATGCCTCACCGTATTTGGCAAGACGATCTCATTCTACATAACTTACTTTTTGAGTTAAAACTATTGCTTCAAATCTCACTAAAGGCATCCAAACGAGAGATGTTTTCCCCCTTTATTTCCCATCTCTTCTCCTCTCCACAGTCTCCCTTCCTGCCCTGTTATTTTTAGGTTTAAGTAGATTTAAATTTGAAGTTTACAATTCTTAATAATTGTTTATAACTCTTACAGTCGCTTGCAACTTCTTATAACTACTTCTAAGAAAATCTCACATTTTCTTACAATTTGTTATAGTCGCATACAATTTGTACAAATTCTTATGATTTACTCTTAGGCTTCGTTTGGACCTAGGAAAGTTTGGTGGAAAGAAAAAAATTTAAGAAAGTTAAATTTTTTCTTGTGTTTGGTTTAAAGAAAATTACAAAGAAAAAAAAATATGGAGGAAAGTTAGGTAGAAAAATTATTAGAAACAAGTGATAAAATTTTCCTCATAAAATTGTGAGGAAAGTTTGGGGAAAGTTTTCAACCTCCTCCAACCTTGCATTGTTTAAATGATATCAATATTATTCAAGTAGTTCATCAACATTCAAATTTTTCATCCAAATTCTTGTATTTTTTCCTCAATTCAAATAAAAGAAAAAAACTCATTTTTTTCATACTTTTTTTTCCTTCATATTTTTTTTCTTTAACTTTTCTTTCTACTAAGTTTTCTAAGCACCAAAGAGACAGCTAAGAATGGTCACCTACCTTTCAATGCGAATTTGCGAAGTAAAAAATTGAGACACATAATAAGTGCACGAACACTAATCCAAAGGAAAAGCAGGGTGCCTCATGACAGAGTGACAGACAAAGAAAAATTGACAGGAACAACGCAACATCTGGTATTGGGCCGAATATGACTGGAAAGCCCCGGTAAAAAAAAAAAGAGAAAAGGTAGAGATTTTTTTTTTTTTTTAAATATTGGTGTTGGTACCAGTTTGTATCTTTATTGTTTACATATCTTTGAAGAGCAATATGCACTTGTAAGAAGTCTGTATAAAAATTTCATATTGTTGGTGATTAAAACAAAGGACAAATCAAAACAAATTGAAAAAAATTTGTATCAAATACTATAAACCTTAGTCTAACTCAATATATATAATCAGAACACATTTAGGCACTATTCTTTTTATAGGTAAATTTCAATTTATTAATTTTAACTCACTTTAACCCACTTCATGAACTTTAATTAAAAAAAATACCAACTTCAATCCAATTTAACAAAAAAACACCAACTTCAATCAATTTTAACATGCTTCAACTAATTTTATCCATTTTCCAATTCTTTTTTCAAATGAACAAGCCTTAAACCCCAAATTTCAGAAACTTCCTGCAAATGTTCTAATTTTGTGGGGCCACATTAACATTATATTGGCTCAAACCTAGTTTTTGGTTGTCTGATGGAATCAAATTTCCTTCATTGTCGCGAAGCCAACTATCTGTTAACATATTTCCACACCACCTCGGTACTCGCATCCATCATTTCACCGCAAACAGAAACACTCACTCTGCCTGTTTTTCCCCCAAACCCTTGGGTCACCTACCCATAGATTTCCCAAACACCCTTCACCCGCCCCCCCCCCCCAAGGATAAAGAACCCCAAACTAACTCATTCTCTCCCTATGAGTAACATAACCTTCCCTGCCTCCTCCATGTTCAGCAACACAAAACATATTTGTCTAACTTTTTTGTCTTTCTTCGCCCTTCTTTAAAGAAATTATGGATGTATTCATTCTGGAGGATTATGTCGTAAAGTGAAGATTGGCAAGAAAGGACGCGGCTGGTGGTGGTGGTGCAACAGTCGGAAAATTGTCGTCGAGGTTGAAAACGTTTGAGGGGGGAGGAGGAGGAGCCAAACAACAAGCTTATGTAGGTGGAGGGAATAAGCAGCAACCATTGCTTTTGGTTGATCATACGAAAATGGACAATAAGTTCCTCTTTAGCTACTTCTCTACTTAATTAAGAATAGCTGTCCTCTAGTATATCTAGAAATTTTTTTGAGAGTCGTTACTAAAATTTTGAGTTCGAGTTTAGTGTATATCGGCCTTACATATCACTCACTATACATGCAGAAAAATCGATGTGCTTGGTCTAGATAGTGGATTTGTTAGTCTTAATCTCTCAACATGTTCATGTAGATTATTAGCCCCTTTTTTCTAGTAGTAGTGTTGTCATTTGTGTGGCTTTCAGCAGAAAATGTGAATGAGCAACGGGTTCGCTAACATATTTTAAGGTTTCTGGAGGTCTAAAATCATGGTAGTAAAACTTAAGTAGTTGGTCGTTTGTACTTTGGCTTTTACTCAATTGGGAGATGTAGTTGTTGTTCAACTTGTATACTAGGTGATACTCCAATTATATTGGCTTGCTACTTGTTAATATTATTCCTTTTTTTAATTTATAGGGAAAATGTAGAACATTATGCAGCGTACAGTTCAAATTTATTGAAATGGAATGGAATGGAATGAGGAATATCTAAGAGGTATAGGAATGATTCTTGATTATTGATTCTTGATTCTACTTGCTTGGTTCAATTTGGGGATGAATTTAACGTATGTTACAAATGATACCTTTGACGTATGGGTTTATGTAAAACCAAGGGGTGGGATAGGTTTATTGAAACCCGCGCCTTCTGGGTTTGTCATTACATCCGAAATGTGATTCCGGGTAAAAGACGCCTCAGCCAAACATAATGTATGCGAATATGTGATACTATTCCCATCCTAAACTCAAAAAACATTGAACCAAATGGGGTGCAAAATACAGTGATTAGATGATAGATGATCAAATGCACAACAAGCATCCGACAAAAAGATTTTATCTCAATTGTTTGCTAGTATTCATCGATTATACAAATGTTATTGCTTTTATTGCCATTATTCTTAATACGGCACACTTGCCTTTCATATGATTAAATAAAATGCTACTTGAAATTCGTACAACCCAATTTGTTTCACAAATATTTTTTTTAAAATTTGACCTAATACTATTTGTTATTAGCACTTGATACTTCCATCACCTAACTTGTTTAAAAACTTTCAACTGGGCAACAATGTTTTCTGAGAAATTGCTGCGAGTCTCTTAAAATTCGTCTATGTTCCTTACAAGAATGATTGGAGGGATAAGCCTACCTATATGTATACATCTCCCCAAACCCACAAAAGCAAAACCCAAGCTCGGAGTTGTTGGAGTAGTTGTTATGAACTTGCTATAGCACCAACCCTTAAACACCCATTTCACTCTCAATTAACTAATCTACCATTTGCTTGAACACTTAAAAATAGGCCAAAGAATCTTTTAAAGGCATATTGCTAGATATGACATCTTTTGAAAGGTTTGTAAGAAAAAGATTACATTCCAATGGCAAAGACAAGAACCTATGGGCTCATCCTCTAATTTGACCATCTGTGACACTAAAAGACAATTTCATAACGCATACCCAAGACCTTAGTTTAAAAAAGTGCGCCTCCTAGGCGCAGTAAGGTGAGAGGTGTGCACCCTAGCACCTCATAGGTGGTGAGGTGAGGTGAGGTGAATACATAAAGAGAGTTGAAACGTGCGCCTTAGACGCGCCTCACTTGAGGCGAAGCCCGAAGGCACTGCACTTTGTGCATCTTAATGCAGTTCGCCATGTAGGAGAGAAAGATTTGATAAATTAGCTATCAAAATGCAAAATTTCGCCAAATTAGAACTTACCTAACGCTTGAATGATAAATTCAAGCAGAACCAATTGCTTCAATTACTCTGAATTTAGCCCAAATTTTGCACACCTTGATTTTTTGAAAACTTAGTTTTTCAAAACCCTATCGATGTAGGACGCTTTAAGAGCAGTTTCTATAAAGGGGAACAATTGATGTAGGATGCTGTAAGAGCAATTCCAACACCAAGAAAATCCACATAAGAACTTTCAAATATTCAATATTTCAATTCATTCAAAGCTGTCTTTGCCCAAGGCATGAGGGGGTTTATATAGGAATCAAAACAACTGGAATAGAAAATAAATCTGAATATTACAATAAGATTACAATAACTAAAAATAATCTAAAAGATAAAAAAAGATAAGATTTTATCCTAAAAGAGAATCCTCAAATTACGAAATCTCTTATTCTTCCTAGAATGCACATTTCCATAGAACTGTTTAAGAGATACGATATCATTCTCCCCCATCGGAAAAGAACTCGAATCCAACGAGTTGTCTTTGAGGTACCACTCTAAAAGGGTGATCACGGAACCCGTCTTCAGCCAGGTAGCATCTAAATGGGGTTGTCCTCACCATTGCACAAGAAATCTTGGAAACAAACTCATCATCCAACACCACCTCAATATCGGCCTGCGACTCTGGCAAAGGTGGGAGCCTAGAGACCTGAGCATATGCAGAAACCCCAAAAGGAAGAGAAGGAGGCTCAAAAGTACCTCGATAAAGAGTGAGATCCTCCACATTGAAAATAGGACCAATACCTAAATTGTCAGGGAGATTAAGTACATATGCATTAGATCCCACCTTTAGAAGGGTTTGGTAAGCTCCCATGGCACGAGCATGAGGCTTTTTGAGGGACTTTCTGAGTAATCGTTTAGGTCGAATCCGAGCCATAACAAAATCACACACCTCAAACTTTATGGCTCTGCAATACACGTCAGCTGAATGCTTATAACTGTCATTGCTCAAAGCAATCTTGCGTCGAATCTCAACATGCAGGTCATGAATATGTTGTGCAAATGTGGATGTAGGATGTGACACGCAGGCATCAAGTAGGAGGGAAATGAGGTCAACAGGGGTACGAGGGGAGTAACCATGGACAACCTCAAAATGACTCTTACCTATGGTTCTATTGATTACATTGTTATATGCAAATTCAATAAGGGGTAAAGTCAAATCCCAAGTACCTTGTTTCTTGCCCACAACGCATCTAAGTAACTCCCCCAGACTGTGGTTAACAACCTCAGTTTGCCCATCCGTTTGATGGTGAAAGGCCACAGAAAATTTTATAGTAGTACCACATAGTTTCCATAAGGTCTTCTAGAAATAGCTCATGAACTTGACATCCCTATCAGATACCATGGAAGTGGGAAGACCATTCAACCTAACAATCTCTCGGAAGACTAACTTAGCAACATGCGAAGCGTCATCTGTCTTGCTACAAGGAATAAAGTGGCCATCTTAGAAAACCTATCAACATCAACTAAGATTTAACCAAGACCATGAGAAGTTCTAGGCATACCTAGTACAAAGTCCATGCTAATATCCTTCCAAGGAGCATGCGGGATAGGAAGTGGAGTGTAAAGTCCTATATTGTGCCTTATGGTCTTAGCTAACTGACAGGTGCAACACTTAGATACAATGCGATATACATCTCTTTGAGTTTTGAGAGAGGACTAATAAAAGCGATCTGCAACTAAAGCAATGGCCCTATCTTCACCCAGGTGGTGGTGCGCTGTTGGTGACGGGTGAGTGGTGGTCAAAACGAGGTGGCGACTGAGGGCGTGGTGGTCGGTGCTGGGTGACGAGTTTTGTGGTGATTGGAGAGAGTGGTGTGCGTGGCTAGGGTTTGCGATTTGGGGATATATGTTTTCAGCTAACAACAGACAGCAGTGAGGGCTCATGGTGGTGCGGTCGAGGTGGCACCCCGGGGTGATGGTCATTGGTGGTGGTGGCCGACATGATTGGTGGCGATCGAAGGATGGCTGCCCCGCCTAGGGTTTTTGGGTTGGAGAATTTCTTTCTTTTTTGTTTTTGTTTTTGCGAACGGTGAGTGGAAAAAAAGGAAAACACCAATACAGCGACAAAGATCGCGATATCAAATTGATGTAGGACGCTCTAAGAGTAATTCCTACAAAGTGGAACAATTAATATAGGACGCTCTAAGAGCAATTCTCTTGCCGAGAAAATTCACACAACTTTCAAATATTCAATATTTCAGTTCATTCAAGCCAAGGCATAAGGAGGTTTATATAGGAATCAATACAATTGAAAAAAGAAATAGAAAATGAATATGAAAATTACGATAAGATTTTGATAACTACAAATAATCTAAGAGATAAAAAAGATAAGATTTTATCCTAAAAGTGAATCTCTAGATTACAAAATCTCCTATTCTTCCTAAAATACACATTGCTATAGAACTGTTTAGGAGATACGACATCACCTATTTTTGCTTTGATTGGAGGCTTGTAATGCAACCCAATCGGGAGCCATCGATCAGTCGCCCTTCTTTCACTTTTCCGGTTGCCGATCTTTGCCGGTCGCCATTGAATTGCTCTGGTTAGTGCTAATGTTCTCCATTCACCTTTTCTTGCCCACTTTTTTGGGCCTTCAAGACCCATTGACTAGTAACATTCTCCCTCTCTCTAATTATAACATTCTATTATAAATATCAGATCCTTTCTTTTATGTTTTTATTGCTTTTTATTATTTACTGTGTGGCAGTGTTTGTCTTCCCTTTTAAAAGGGAGAAACTATAGAAGGAGCTTTGTTATTTGTTATTGTTCTAGTAAATTATTCCCCATGCATATATTTCCAGGTTGTCGCTTAATTTTAAGCATTTTGATCTTATATTTAAGTAAACAATGATCCAGCTCATGGTATTCTAGATTATTTGGTAACATTTTAGAGTTTTTTAACGGTTATATTGGTATTTAATCACTACATTAATGCAAATATATAACCAATTTACCAAAAAATGTTTTCTAATTATATTTTAAGCATTTATGTGAAAAAGTCCGCCTTGCATCCATGATGTATGCGCGTTCGCTTACGCCTCACGCTTCGCGCCTCGGGACCATTTGCACCTTGATGCACCTTGCACTTTTCAAGATTAAGCTCAAGACATAATGTTAGCTTTTGCCAATCTATAATGAAAGTGGCATTCCACTTTTAAATTTCCATATGTCGAGAAATGAAAACAGGAGGCAGGAAAAATTTGAAGACATGTGAGCATATGTTCAAAACCCACTATCTCACTCCTTCACTTCCTCCAAAAATACACCCTACCTTAGACTGCACATATTGCCACCATCATTACCAACATAACCGCAACAAACATACAATGACATGTGGATAGAGCTTGTCAATCTCAAGGAGGAGCTCAATTGCCTTTCTTCCTTTCTTCCCAAAGCCAACCATTTGATTTATCTTTCATTATTTCCCTGACCCTCTCCATCTCCCTTCTCTACTTGTTTAGAGAATATAAAGGACACATCCCAATGGTGACCTCAAAGGTCAGTGGAAACTCTAAACCACCTAGACATAAAACTCAATGGACCATATCTCTTACATAGAATTTAACTCATAGTTTTTGAATCCCAATTCCTTCATTTGAAGGATCAAGCCATAAATTAGTGTAATAGCCCGACCCTAAATAATATTCATTTATTTAATGAAGTCGTGTTATTAATTTTCACATTTATTTTTCTCATTTAATCATCCCAGTTGAGAGAATTTAATTTTGGGCTCCACTTTGCAATTCAAGTTTCATTTACCGTACTAATTTCAGGAAATTGATAATATGCCTCAATAATTATGATTTAAAAGATTAAATTATTTTTCATAATATCACATTTAATTTCGAGCTTCGGAAAAACAAATTTAATTAATCACACCCGGCTTGACATTTTTTTTCCCAACCCGAGCTCATTTAAGGCCAATTTCAGCCCAACAAGTTTCTAATCCGTTTGTTTAGCTAATTACCATCATTACTCCTAATTTTCATTAGCAAGAGATATTTTGGAGGATAAAATCTCAGCCAAGTCTTTTGCTTTGCCTTCATTTCATTTCTAGCCAAGTAAAATGCATAAACCAACTAAGCAAGCAAGACCATCTTCTTCCTCCTCCAGGGCTGACCTCTGCCTAGCCTGCTGCCGCCATCTTCTGCCGCCAGCCAGGGCTACTGCCGGCCAGCCCCACCACCATAGCACCACCAGCTGCCACCCCTTCAACCACCACTAGCACCAAACAAAATACCACCTTCACATCTTCTTATATTCAAGCACAAGTGAGTAAACTTCATCTCCTCTCTTGCTGATTTTTGTTTTTGATTCTTGTTTTCATTGGTTTTTATTGTTGATCTTGTTATTTTGATAAGAATAAGAGTTATCTTTGAAGTGGTTAAGTGTTGATTAAGCATAAAGCATGTGAGAGTTGAGATTGCTCATGATCTTGCTATAGTTTAAGTTTGAAGTGATGGATTTGGATCATTTTGTATTTGATTTGATAATCTTTATCATCATAAATGATTATGGTAATGTTGGTGTAGATTTTTATGAGTGAAATACTGATTTTAGTGGGGGTTTATGTCAAGAAAAGATTGCAATATGGGCTGTTATGCTTTAAATAGACCGCAAAACAGGGGTGAGTTTACGAATAAACTGGTAATAATCGGTGCATAAGAAAATTATTATTTTTGGTGTCTTGATATCTCAATGCGTTAGCTTTCAATAGGCTCTGGAATTACTTGATTCCGAGTTGTGTGGACAAAGTTATGATTAATTTATTGAAGACTGCACAAAATGCATTGAAACTGGGAGCAGGTTTGAACAGTGGACTTTACGAAAAAACTGGTATTGATTGGCTCATTGAAAATTTGTGAGTTTTGGTGTGTAGATAGATCAATGAGTTATCTTTCAAATTCCTTTTGAATCACCTTAATCTGAGGTCTGTGGAAAACGTTATGTTCATTTTTCTACGACTGCACAGATTGAACTGAAATTGTGCATGTCTGTGTTCTATCCTAATTTTAGGGACCTTACTATGTGAATCATGCTTTTTGTCCTAAATAAACATTGTAGTGGACATTATGAGATTTTCATATTGGGGTTTTACATATTATTTGGAGGTCGAGAGTGAAAGATATGGATTTTCTAATGCAAACCATCAAACGGTAACATGAGTGAATACAGAATTCATAACATTCGGAAGTATTTTCAGAAGTTTTTATATAATTATGGGAATTGCAAGGAAATTATAAAGTGTAGTGAGTTCAACAAGTTGATTATGTATAGAAGCTTACTTGGGTTTGAAAACTGAGTTAAGTAAGCATGAAAATGAAATTGAGAAGTGGGCACAGTAATGACTCAAATTAGTGTCTATCGGATCAACTGAGGTTATTTGAGTTTTTTATGAACCTCACAACACCCCTCATGAAGGCATTAACCATTCTATTATACATTTCAGAAGCATCACACTTTTCATTATCCATTTCAGAAACATCAGAAACCCATATTTCATTTATACCAATTAAAATCTTTTCATTATTACCTCAATCATTTCCATTTAGTGTATTTTGCTTCAATTTGTTGTCTTTCAAGTTCAATAACCCTAACTGATTTGTTATTCAGATCATTTTGGTTTAACTTGTCTTATATTGAATTAAAATAAGTTCATTTGGTTTAACTTGTCTTATATTGAATTATTGGAATGGTAGAAGTCTTTTTAAATAAATCAATTTCCATTAAAGTTACAAATTATCTCAGTGAATATGGTTTACTAACTACATTTACCTATAATTACATTTCTTTAGCAGAATCGGTGCATAGTCTATCGTTTCCATTTTGCATAAGTATTATCAAGTGAAATATCATTTTAAAGACTGCAGATACGTTCATTGCCTGTATCTTTAGAAATTAGAGTATATTTATCAACGTTATTATGTTTTGGTAAGTACACCAATGAATCAGTTTACACAGTAATTTATTAGTTAATTAGTGACCCCGTCAGTTATCATCTATAGGGCATTCGCTCTTCAGTTACCCGCGCGGCTTTAGGCTAGGTTCCCGATCGGCTTGGCAGGTGCACACCTATCCATAGATCGTAACAGTATTAAGGGGTTCACTATCAGATAATAACTAGCAATGCAGTTTTACATTCATCTCATTCCCTGTTTTAACTTAAATTGAATTGCAAAGCGACCGCCCAAGCAATTTATTCAGAGATCATTTAACAATTTAGGAATGCATGTACTGAGCTTCGGCTCACAGTTCGAAATGTTTTTCATATTTTGTTTTAGGCAAATGCTCACAGAATTGCCCTCATGCTAACAAATCAGTTGAAGAGAATAAGTGAAGCAAGGAAATTCGGATGGATCAGAAGTAACGCAGTATATGCATACTTTAAATCTGTATATTGAATTTTTTTGAATTCTTCAGTGGATGGAGATGCAGATTACATGGTGAATTGTGTTTTACTATGGTGTAAAAACCTTATATTGGTTAACAGTTAATTATATATGGATTGATTAGGTGTGTATGTATGTGTTTGAGGTTACAGAGAGGGGGCTATGGGGGCCCCATTGAAGGGGTTACAGTAAAGGACCCACTGAGCCCATTGAAGGGGTTACAGCATACCATTGAGGGGGTTACAGGTTAACCTATGGTGTATTTATTTATTTATTTATTTATGTATGGGAATAAATACACCATAGGTTAACCTGTAACCCCCTCAATGGTATGCTGTAACCCCTTCAATGGGCTCAATGGGTCCATTATTGTAACCCCTTCAATGGGGCCCCATAGTCCCTTCTTTGTAACCCCTCAATGGTCCCCCTCACCATCTCGGTTAGTTTCCGGCGGCACAAACCTATGGTGTATTTTTTCAGGGTGCTAGGCAGAAAACATCGGTAGAGAGTTGCAGTTATATGCATAAATGTCTAAAAGTCATTCACAAAGCATATTTTGTAGAACCTAGTTATGATACTCGAACTCTTTATTTTGCTCCACACGTACCTGTGTTGGACATGACACTCCATGGATAGGACATGTGATACATGTCATATCCTTATCCAAAGTCTAAATCAGTAGGGGTGAAAAAGTTGGGCATGTATGGTCTTTTTCCTCTATCCCATTATTCTTTTAATGAGTCTTTGATGTTCAATGGTTGGGCATTTATCTAGGGCTGGCAAAAATTCGGGTCCGGGTCAATTCCTCTGGTTTGCACAAATCGGACATTCGGACAAAATTTTTATACTCGGACCCTATCCAGATTATAAATTGGACATTCGGTTAAACCTGGACCCGGATGCCTGATGTCCGGACCCGGTTGTCTGAATGTCCGAATTTGTGATATGATTTTAGGACATTCTGACCCAAATTTTGTGGGGTCGAACCCGAACCTAAACTCGATTTTTCAATGTCCAAACCCGATTGTTCAAAGTTGTTTTTATAAAATTTTCTAGAGAATTTGGACAAAAATTACACATAAATATAGTTGTCCGATGTCCGAACCCGGTTGTCCGATTGTCTAAATTTGTCCGAACTCGAAATGGTTCAAAAATCTGGACAACCCGAACCCGACCCGGATTTAAATTCGGACATGACCGATTATCCAAATTTTAAATTCTGATATAAATTTTGTGATCGTACCCAGTTTTTTCAAGTCGGACGAATTCGAGTAATTGGGTTGGACAGATTTTTGCGAGGCCTACTTGGATCCATACCCATGTCGAACTCCTGCTACTTGGGTCCATGTAATAATATGAACCAAGGTAGATAAATGCATCAAAAAAGTGATTAGATATCATTGTGAGTGTGTAACTGCTAAATTCTGTAATAACTTTAAGTTATATATAGTTATAGTTCCCCAATCCAAATACTTAAAGTACAAGCATAGTCATGCAAATAATAAAAATCAATTAGGCACTAAACTGCGTTCATAGGGGCCAATTGATAAATGTACAAACAAGGGGGAAAGAAAAAAATTTAAACAGGAGGAGGTTTGTATCAAATCCATACCCATGTCCAACACCCCGTACCTGTGTCCATGTAATAATAGGAGCCAAGGTAGATAAATGCATCAAAAAAGTGATTAGACATCATTGTGAGTATATAAGTGCTAAATGTTGTAATAACCTTAAGTCATATATCGTTCTAGTTCCCCAAACTAGATACTTAAAGTACAAGCGTAGTCATGCAAACAATAGAAATCAACTAAGGCACTAACCTGCGCTCATAGGGGCCAATTGATAAATGTGCAAACTAGGGTGTTAGGTAAAACTAAGCGACTTTAGTTGTGGAAGCGATTGGATGAAATAGATATTCAGAAATTTAAAGAACGGTAACAAGAACAAAGTAATAACACACAAGAATTTACGTGGAAACCCAATGTGGGAAAAAACCACGGATGACGACAAGCACAATCAATCTACTATATAAGCAGGGAGAGTACAAAACGATCGCAATCACAACAAGTTATTCGATCCAACAGCAGGATTACAATCTCTCTTGTAATCTCTCTCAAAACACTCTCTACCTCTCAATGTGTTTTGTATTTACTTGGTTATGGAACTCAGTTGTCTTTTTAGATCCTAGGCTAGGTCTCTTTATATAGAGTCTAGAAGTCCAGGGTTTAAGTCTTAGAGGAGAACCCTAGCGCCAAGAAGACTGTACACCAAAACGCAAACACTAGCCGCCAGGAAGCCCGCTCCCAAACTGGGAATGCAGCACGACTGTGCTGGGTGGCACGACCGTGTCACCTGGCACGACCCACCCGTGCTAAATCTTTGGCTTCTTTTGTCGTCGTTTCTTCAACCTGACACGCCCGTGTCGTCTGACATGGTGCCACCGTACCGTTTCTTTGATTTTGGGCCACAAAATCCAACAATCTCCACCTTAAATCGAAATCTCCAATCACCAATTCTCTAACACCGTCACCGCACCCCGGAGGGTGATGCCCCCCAAGGGCACTCAAATATTTTGAGTGCCAACTAAGTCCAAGCAATGCTCGAACTTAGCTATAGGGAGAGGTTTGGTCAACATATCTACAGGATTTTTTGAAGTGTGAACCTTCCTCACAACTATTTCCCCTGGAGCAATTGTATCTCTGACATAGTGATACTTGACACTGATGTGCTTCGTCTTTGAATGGTAGGCATCATTCTTAGTCTAGTAGATTGCACTCTGACTATCAGAAAACACCACAGTGGTAGCCTGTGGAACTCCAAGCTCAGTAACAAGGTCCCTCAACCAAGTAGCTTCCTTTACTCCTTCAGTAGCAGCAACATACTCAGCCTCTATAGTAGATAAAGCTGCAATATACTGAAACGATGTTTTCCAAGAGATAGCACCTGCCAATATAGTGAAGATATACCCATATATGGACATTCTCCTATCAAGATCACCAGCATAGTCAGAACTAACAAAGCCTGTAACATCACATGTAGCAGCTTTGTTTCTATTAAATACCAACCCCTTATTAACAACACTCTTCACATAGCGAAGGATCCACTTCACAGCTTCCCAATGATCTTTTCCGGGATTATGCATATACCTAGTTACCACTCTCACAGCATGTGATAAGTCTGGCCTAGTGCATACCATAGCATACATCAAACTACCAACATCACTAGAATAAAGGACATTAGACATCCTATCAATGTCCTCCTCAGATTGTGGACAACACTCAACAGATAGTCTGAAATGTGCAGTAAAAGGTGTAGAAACTGTCTTACAGTTATCCATGTTAAATATGCCTAGTACTTTCTCAAGGTAGTGTCCTTGAGCCAAGTACAGCTTCCCAGCCTTTCGTTCCCTCTGAATCTCCATGCCTAGAATCTTCTTAGTTGCACCCAAAACGCTCTCTACCTCTCAATGTGTTTTATGTTTACTTGGTTATGGAAATCAGTTGTCTTTTCAGATCCAAGGTAAGGTCTCTTTATATAGAGTCTAGAAGTCCAGGGTTTAACCTTTAGAGGAGAACCCTAACTGCCAAGAAGACTGTACACCAAAACGCAAACCTTAGCCGCTAGGAAGCCCGCGCCCGAACTGGGAACGCGGCACGGTTGTGCTGGGTGGAACGGTCACCCCATTCCATATTGGCACGACTGTGTCACCTGGCATGGCCCACCCGTGCCAAATCTTTGCCTTCTTTCGTCGTCGCTTCTTCGGCCTGACACGCCAGTGCCGTCTGACATGGTCCCACTGTGCCGTTTCTTTGATTTTAGGCCACGAAACCCAACACAGGGGGAAAGAAAAAATTTTAAACAAGAGGAGTTTATGTCCATCAGAGGTAAATTTTCAGCTTACAATAGAAAGACGAAAAAGGAGGCAAGATTTCTGGCTTGTTTCTTGTCCTTTTCTTGTTAATGAACATTGCTTGCTTCTGTGCAATTTTAAGACATCACAATTTTAAATAGAATATTGACTTTTTTGCCCTTTCTTTTTGATAGTTTTTTGGTGGCATGTGTACCTTTTGGGGGGGGGGGGCAGGGTGTTGCAAGTATTGCCTTTCTAGTTTTTTCTTTTTTGGAGGGGGCTATATGTTGATTATGTGACTAAACTTTGACTCTAGTCATCAGCATCAATCCAGTTTATTCCTGCTTTTCTACTTGCTTTCTTCATTAGTTTTGAGTCTATCCTTGTAGATTGCAAAAGAATCTGGGAGTTTGGATAATGGTGGAAATGACCGATTGATAATAACAGGTTAGGAGTGCGATTTTATTCTTTTGCTTGTATTAGATATTCAGAGGATCCAACTTTGCCCCTTTATATTCGTAATGTATCAGGTGACAGTGTTGAGCATGAGGTTGTAGATGGGGCGAATGACAAACCTGAGAAAGTTGATTATGTGTGTGCTGAAGGCGATGAATCAGATAGTTTTTTTGACATCCATGATGCCGAGGTAAGCAGTGAAATTTCATCTGTGTTGTCCTTTTTGATATCATGGCTCAATATTGCCATCCGTGATCCTTATTTTTTTATATATAAAAAAATTGTGATCTTTTGTTATCTTTATCCCTTTTTGATAGAATGATGTAGTTGGGCTAAAGAAAGGGATGCGCTAGCTGAAATAGAATCATGTAGTTGCGCTGAAGAAAGTTTATGGGATTGGTTAAGAGCTATCTGGTAAACAAGTTATCAGTACCTAAGCATGGCATTTGATTAGACACCACATAGAACAAGTTGCAGGCCACAAAAGTTTGGAGCTATTTCTTGGCTTTAATGTTGCTGAAGGGGCAAAATGCCTCATTGTCTCATTCTCATTCCAGTGATATCCCATTGTGTTGGGTTTCATGGCCCAAAATCAAAGAAACGGCACCGTGGGACCATGTCGGACGACACGGGCGTGTCAGGACGAAGAAGCAACGACGAAAGAAAGGCAGAGATCTGGCACGGGTGGACCGTGCCATGTGACACGGTCGTGCCACCATGGCACGGGATGACCATGCCACCCAGCACAGTCGTGCCGCGTTCCCAATTCGGGCGCTGGCTTCTGGGCGACTAGTGTGTGCTTTTTGGCGTACAGTCTTCTTGACGGCTAGGGTTCTCCTCTAAGGGTTAAAAGCATGAACTTCTAGACTCTATATAAAGAGACCTTGCCTATTATCTAAAAACACAACTAAGTTCCATAACCAAGTAAACACAAAACACATTGAGAGGTAGAGAGTGTTTTGAGAGAGATTCTTGGTGTTAGATCGAATCACTTGTTGTGATTGCGATCACTTTGTACTCTCCCTGCTCATATAGTGGATTGATTGTGCTCGTTGCCGTCCGTGGTTTTCCCGCATTGGGTTTCCACGTAAATTCTTATGTGTTATTGCTTTGTTCTTGTTATCGTTCTTTAAATTTCTAAATATCTGTTTCATCTTATCGCTTCCGCAACTAAAGTCGCTCAATTTTACCTAACACATCGTTTTTTGAAAATGTAAATACGGCTACTACCAACAATGACCAATGTGATTTCACCTCTAGGAGGGTTTCCTAATTAAGATATGGTAGGCTTCCATATTGCAATGGTTTGAACATTAATGGAGCTTTGTTTTCCTGGTATCATATTTGCATACTCTTAATTTCTTTCAAAAAATATATCAGGAAACAATACTGCTTAAATTTCTGTTTGGAGCTGAATTCTATTACGCATTTGGGTTTGATGGAAGTATGGTACTGGGGAAATTCTTACTCCTTTGCTCCCAAGGTGACTCTCATGGTGCACTTAGCAACTAACAAAGGTAGGATTGTTGTGTATGAGCATAGTGAGAACTAAGAACAGTGGAAGATGGTTGAACATTGAAATTGCATATGGTTACTCATCAGCAAGTCAGCTGGACAGACCATAACGGAAAGCATGACTATCTAAAGGATAGACAAATTTAGGTTGCTTGAAAGTTTACGTAGCTATTCCTGTGTCACATGCCAATCTGGCATGACACAAAATTATGTACTCTATGGCAGGCCGAGGGAGTTGAGCTTTAGATAAGTTTCTTTCGCTGTAAAAGCAACCAAACATAATGCTTCACATTCGGGTTCTGTATTAAGAAATCGTAGACTTATAAATTGAAGGATAAATTGTAGAGCAATGAAAAATGAGGACCTTTAGACAATAGGAATAAGAGAGTCCGAGCTTAGAGACAGTTGTGAGAGATGGAATTAATAGTGCTTTCTTTTTATTTTTCCTACAAAGAAGCCTCCAAGCCAAAAGATGATTCCCAATTGAACTTGAAGTGATCCAAGAAACACCGAAGTAAGCTTCCAATGAGTTTTTGCAAAAGGACAGTGCAGTAGCAAAACAGGAGATTCCAAATCTGATTTGTACACATATCAACAATTCACCATGATCTTACCCCTACTTTATAAATTATCATATGTCAAAATACTCCCATGCCATGCTTCCCAGACAAGAGATGTTACTTCCTATTAGCTAAAATAAAGGAAGACGATTTTATATTATCACTATCCATATTAGAAATGCTGGTACAAGACATACATACATATATATATATATATATATATATATATATATATATATACATACATACATACAAGCTAAGCTTCCCAAGTTTGGAAGGAAAAATAATCTAGACCCTAAAATCAGGGAGAAATAAAATCAATGATTATTGTCCAAATTTACATTTGCTAACAACCCCCCTCAAACTCACGATGATGACATTGAAGTCAAGCTGAGTTTGGAAGCTAAATGATGAAACCTTCCCGGTATGAGAGACTTAGTAAAGATGTCCGCAATTTGCTCTTCAGAAGAAACCGAAGCAAAAGTGAGATCATGCTGTAGAAGATGTTGTCTAATAAAATGACAATCAACCTCTAATATGCTTGGTTCGCTCATGAAAAACATCATTATGAGCTATTTAGATAGCACTTTGGCTGTTACAATAAATTGTAGTGGGAGTATGTTGAGATAGTCCTAAGTCTTCTAATAACCAACGTAACCATAATAGCTCTGATGTTGTGTCTACAAAGGCTCGATATTCTGCTTCGGTGCTAGAACGAGCAGCATAATGGGTAGTACGAGGGGCAGCTAGGAATTGACTTACCAAATGTACTGCATATGAAATGTTGGGTCTTGGAACAGTAAGATGAACAAGACTTCCTACAAGTTGACGATATAGTGTAGCATCTATCAATAGAGCTCCATTAGTAGGTGAGAACTTTGCATTAACCTCGATCGGAGTTGATGCTGTTTTGTTGTATGTTAGCCCAACACAAGAAATGAGATCACTGGCATATTTGGCTTGTGACAAAATATACCTCTTCGAGTTAGAAGTTACTTCCAACCCCAAGAAATAGTTTAACAAACCCAGGTCTTTCATTTCAAATTCTTGGTGAAGAGATTGTTTCAAGTCTTTTATCCCTTGGAAATCGCTCCCTATAATGATCATGTCGTCAACATAGAGTAATAATATGACATATCCATTACATGTACGGCGGACAAAGAGTGCATTGTCATGGGGGCTGGAGCAAAAACTAAGACGATTAATAGCAGAACTAAACTTGGAAAACCAAGCTCGCGGTGCTTGCTTTAAAACATATAATGCTCGTCGAAGGCGGCAAACTTTGTTTGGTGGGTGATCATATCCTGGTGAAGGTTTCATGTACACCTCTTCTTGAAGATCGCCGTTAAGAAAGACATTCTTAACATCCATTTGACAAAGTTGCCACTTTTTCCCAGCTGCAATTGCTAACAGACTTCTTACAGAGGTAAGCCGTGCTACCGGTGCAAATGTTTCTTCATAATCAATCTCATATTCTTGATGAAACCCCTTTGCTACAAGTCGAGCCTTATAACGTTCAATTGCCCCATCTGATCGAGTTTTGATTTTATAGACCTATTTGCAACCGATAGCCATTTTACCAGGTGGAAGATCCATAATATCGCAAGTGTGTGTCTTATGTAATGCTTCCAATTCTTCTTGCATCGCTTTTTGCCAATTAGGATCATTTTGAGCCTCTTTGAATGTCTGAGGTTCATAAATAGCAGGAACAAGAAAATAACAATGATATTCTTGTAAATAGGTTGGTTACTGACTTACTCGAGATGAACAGCGTAACGTTGGATTTGTAGCAAATACTGATGAAGTGCCACTGTCATTGCTTGAACTTGCCAGCTCTTGAGATACATTTAAAGGCGTTGTAGAAGGATCTGACACTGATGTATCGATAGGTGAAAGAGTCTCATTTGAAGTAGAGGATGGCACCTCAATAGGAGTTTCATCAGCATCAGGAAAAAGGCTGACATTAGGATCTATGAAATAATAGGATTCATTGCTTGGAAGTTGAAAGCCAGACATTGAAGAGAACATCTTATGTTCCCAAAAAACAACATGGCGTGATATGCGAAGCCTCTTAGAGACTGGATCCTAGCATCGATAGCCTTTATGTTCAACCCCATATCTAATCAAGCAACACAATCGAGCTCATGGCTCTAATTTAGTTTGCTCATGAGGCTGCAACAACACAAAATAGGCACAACCGAAAACTCGTAGGGGATTATAATTAGGAAGAGGGCCATATAAGCGCTCATAAGGAGATTCATTTGCAATTATAGGAGATGGAATTCGATTTATAGTATACACAGTAGTGAGAGCCGCTTCACCCCATAAAGATTCTGGGCAGGTGGCAGAAATAAGAAGGGCACGAACGGTGTCAAGGATATGGCGATGCTTCCGTTCAGCACGACCGTTTTGCTGTGATGTGCCAGGGCATGAATACTGAGACACAGTTCCATTCTCACCAAGGAATTTTAGAAAATTCTTCTCTTTGTATTCTTGTGCACTATCTAATCGAAAGACCTTAATAGTAGCAGAAAACTGAGTACGAATCACGGCAGCAAAGTTACGGTACGCTTGTGGTAATTCAGATCGATTTTTTATCAGATAGATCCATGTGTATCGTGAAAAGTCATCCACAAAAATCAAAAAATAACGCGAGCCACCCACAGTAGGAGTAGTAGAAGGTCCCCAGATATCAGAGTGCACAAGATCAAATGAAGCTTCAGAAATGGAAATATTATTACTAAATGGCAAAGCATGAAATTTTGCCAGTTGACAAGACTGATAGTCAACTTTATTAACATCAACATGACCTAAAACTCCACTAGAAATTAAGGGGACTAATCTAGAAAAAGAAACATGACCAAGGCGAGAATGCCACAATTCTGGAGATACAACAGCACCACAACGACCAATTCCTTTAGATTGTATTGTTAGAGAGACAAGCTCGAACAAACGACCCACTCTACGGCTGGTCCCAATTATGTGTCCTGTTTGAGGTTCCTGTACAATACATCCATGTTCTGAAAAATTAACCCCATAGCCAAGCTCACACAGTTGACCAATAGATAACAGATTCAAAGTGAGTTTAGGAACTAAGAATGTGTCTTACAGAGACAGACTTGCAGTTGATTGTTCGAGCAAAAAATGAGCTATTTTTAAGGTACTTTTACACCGATTTTATACTCGTTTTAATAATATTTTTAAGGCTTTTAATTGATTTTATTTTATTTTGCAGATTTTTAATAAATGTGAAAAAAGGGCTGGAAATGGCGAAAAATGCGAGAAATGTGGGGAAAATGACGGGAATTCAAAAACCGATCCAAAATTCCACAGAACCGGTCTAGATTTGAAGGAAAAAAAAACCAAACCGGTCCAACAATAAAAAAAATCGGACCGACCGGTTCAGCGTAAAAGCCCCCTCCCCTTCATTTTCTCTCTCCTCTTCGCGTTCCTTCTTTCCCTGCTTCCCCAACCCAGAACCCTTGACCCTTCATCCTCACAACTCTCTGCCATCTCACTCCTCCATCTCTCTCTACCCCTTTCTCTCTCTCCCTTGTCTCTTCCCAAAACCACCCACAACCCACAGAATCATCGAAACCCAGAAACCACCCACAACCCACAGAATCCCGTAACCCCAAATCCACCCATAGTTTTACCATCCACTTCGCACCATCCCACCACCAGGACACGTACCCACCTGTGCTGGCTTCATCAGGCACAAGCCACGACGCCAACATCGTCACCACCTTCATCCACTGTCCACACACACCAGTAAATCGACGGTCGAGATACGAAGGAGGTCGGGTATAAAGCAAGGTGGCGACACCATTGAAGAAGGTTCGAATAGTAGGTAATTTAGGTAGATTTTAGGAGTACGATTAGGTTTAAATTCCAGTTTTAGGGTTTAGATTTAGTTTAGCTTCGATTTTAATTTCGATTTCATTTTCGCAATTTAGAAATTTTGCAATTTAGGGTTTTAATTTTTCAGTTGTTCCTAGCTTTAATTTCATGTAATCAGACGTTATTTCGATAATCTGGAGTTAATATTGATGATTTTAGCTTGC